>JAXDDX010000042.1:2380000-2420000 GCA_034670405.1 Hoplostethus atlanticus | reverse complement strand
AGTTAACAATCTTTATTCAGTCCCACCAGGATTTCACAGAGTTTTTTTTCCTGATTATTGCGGCCCAAAATGATTCAATTTGCAGCAGCTTTTATCAAAAATTGCGATGCAATTTGCGATATTTTTCGTGTTATCTTGTAACGGCAGGAATTGATGAAAATTTCGAGCCCCCCATCCTCCCCATAACATTGTAAACTGCCCACTCTGTTTTTTAAGTTGTTTTTTAAAGTAGTAGAGTAATCGTCACACATTAATACCTAGAAAACTAGTTTTACTACACATGATCTCTGTCTAGTGCCTTTCTTTGTCTTTCATTCCTTTTTAATTCTAGTTTTCTTTACATTATTTTGTTTGTTTTTTCCCTTTAGGCTGCAATGCAGCATATCTACAGTTTGCCATTGTAGCACCTGTAAAAAGATATATTTTTTAATACCTGCCCAATCCCTTCAATGTTTTGTTTAATAATATACTGTGGCATTTAGTTATTTGGTCAGTTCCAGGTTTATTGCACCTGCCAGTAGGTGGCGGAGTGAGCGGTTTGTAGTTCATTTTACTGGAAGACATAGAAGAAGGCGAATGGGAGTGGTTGGTCTGTGCCGATAGTGGGGGAATGGTGTGTGTCCGGTGCTACCTTATAGCCAACTTGCATGCTTTACAAGATATTGCCACGAAGTAATAAAATTAACGTTTTCTACACCACTAATGCAGTCGCTGTGTAAATGGTGTAACACCATCACATCATTAGTTGACCCGTCACGTTCCCGTCTCGCTCTAATCTGTCAGCTCTGTCAGTGCTGCCAGTTTGACTCAGAGAAAAGGAGAGAGAGGTCCGGAGCGGAGAACGACATCTAACTAGTCACCGGACTAGTCACATCTAACTAGTCACCGGCCTGTTAGCAGCAAATCAACTTGAACAGTTTATAAAATGATTAGGCTACACCGCGGCGCGGCCCGTCCAACCGGCCCAAAGACCCACCGACCCACCGGGATTCATCCCGGTTGTCCCGATTGGCTACTCCGGCATTGTCCTCGTGTGTAACCATATCAAAGGCTCAGGATAACAAGAAAGCAAATGGTGCAAATTGCATATTTAAATAAAAAAAAACAACCTCCCGAACATGTAGGAGTGTTAATGTGGAAGCATTGTGCCAATTTGACCGTTTTATGCGGGAATATTGCGGGGTTTTGGCAAAATTGCAAGCTCTTGCGAGTATTGCGGCAGTTAGTTGAACTTGCATTAATTCTTGCGATCGCAAGATCGCAACATCCTGGAGGGACTGTTTATTGGTTGCTATGGTAACTCTCATTGTAAGCAGGGAACTACTTGGTTATCTTTATTGGCTTCTATGGTAACACCTGTGGTAACGGTAGTTATGTACTATAACTCTAGTTCTATGATCGTAGGCAAAGCCGCTTAGGCTTCGCCTTATGGGCTACGGCGAAGCTACGAGCGGAGCCCGATCGATGTACCCCTGCTGGACCCAAAGGCCCGAGGGGCAAAGACACAAGCATATTCTGAATAACATACATAATCCAGAACTACCTGGTCATGTTGATTCATACTCACTTTCATGTATCACATGAAGAACGGTATAAACCAACCACACCCATCTTGTGTTCACTGAACCGTGCAGTTGACACCAAGAGGGAGCCCGGACAAACTGACAGGACAGTTATCCCTGCATACCGTCTGCTGCTTCTTCATAGACGTTCGTATTGAAGAAAAGGTGCTAACCTAACAGCATGACAAGGCACCACGTCAACCCCTCCAGCGCTACCTAGTGCAACCAAGGCAACCAACTCTAATCAATGGTCCAGGTAAAAACCGGTGGGAAAGCTACAGCATAAATAGCCCGACCAGGTGGACCGGATCCGTCCCTCTGGAGTGTGTCAGTTTTATGTATGGGGTTACGAACTGTAACCAAGGGGAATAAGACTGAGCATCCAGCAGTGATTAGGGCAATGGGAAAGGACGGAGAAGAAGGCAAGTTACAAACTGTAACTGTCACCGAATGACTCACTCCTTGTCCTGCATTGCAAAGGGGGCCGGCGCCTTCGTTCCCAGCTCCAGAACAGAGTGGCCGAAGGAGCCCCCAGTCATGTCAAGCATGTAAAAATGCCCAAAAGGACTCAGGGAAGACCAAGACGCGGCAGCGCATATGTCTTCCACCGACACACCCTTAAACAGGGCCGATGAGGCCGCCACGCCACGTGTGGAGTGAGCTCTGACACCCGCCGGCGGGGTCAGGCCCAATCCTGTGTAGGCTAAAGAGACACCCTCACATAGCCAGTGTGACAGCCGCTGTTTTGAGAGAGCATGACCCTTGGTGGAGTCCCCAAAACACACAAACAGCTGTTGTGTCATCCTGAACTCAGCTGTGCGCTGAATATAGATGGTAAGTGCCCGTATCGGGCACAGGAGATGTAACTCTGCCTCATTAGCATGAGGAGGCGGATGGAAAGCCTTCAGCACAATGTCCCTAGAACGAAAGGAACTCCTTATGTTCTTGGGGAGGAAGGTGGGATTTGGCCTGAGCGAAGCGAAGGAGCCATCCCCGACAGCTCGGATGCACCGACAGGGCACCGATCTCAATGACACGCTTGGCTGAGACCAGCGCGAGTAGCAGTGCGGTCTTAAATGATAAAGCGTTCAATGGGGCCTGGGACAACGGCTCAAAAGGACTCTTCGTTAGTCCCTGTAAAACAGTGGGGAGGTCCCAACGTGGTGCTATCACCCGTTTGACTGGTCTCATGCGTCTGGCCCCTTGTAAGAATCTCTTGACCAGGGGGTGACTGAAAACCGGCTTGTCATCGTATCCGACATGACATGCTGACACCGCGGCGGTGTAGACCTTAATGCAAAGACTGAAGGAATGAAAGCACCTGCCCCACCGAACAGGAGGTTGGGGAGGCACCCTTGCTGTTACACCATTTCGAAAAAGCATTCCACTTCGCTGTGTAAGCAGTGATAGTGTCTGTCGACCGTGTCTCTGGAGCTACAAGAATGAGAGTTAGATGCTCTTGTCTGACCCTCTCCAACAGAGGGCTGACCAGCTGTGGAGGTGGGAAGGCATAGAGGAGCGTTCGGGGCCATGGAACATGGGCCATTGCGTCCACCCTCAGCAGCGGACGATCCTGCGGGCTCAGGGAGAACCAGAGACTGCAATGAGTGTTCTCCCTGGATGCAAACAGGTCTACCTGGGCTTTCCCGAATCTCTGCCAGATCTGTTTGACAATGTCGGGATGTAACCGCCACTCGTCCCGGCGGGTCCGCCACGGGACATGAGGTCTGCTCCAACATTCTGGTTTCCCGCTCTCAAACTGAGGAGGTTCTGGAATGCCCAAAGCCAGAGCTCGACTGCCGCACTGTGGAGGGCAGAGGAACGTACTCCACCCTGGAGGTTGATATAGGCTGCTGCCGACATGCTGTCTGTTCTCACCAGCACATGGCGACCCCAAACCAGTGTGTGAAAATGCTTCAGCACCTTCAGAACCGTGGTTAGCTCCAGCACATTTATGTGAGCAGAGGGAGGGGACCACCACTGAGCGCCGACCAATTGGGAGAGACAGGTCCCCCCCCCACCCTGTCAGAGAAGCATCTGTGAACACGACAACGTGAGATGCTACTCTGCCCAAAGAAACCCCTGTGGACATGGTCATGGGGTCTCTCCAATGGTTCAGGCCCGGTGTCACTGAGCGGGGAATGGATAACATTCTGCGCTTGTGACGCCTGGGGTCCAGTCTTTGGCGAGCAAACCATCTTTGCAGTCTGCGCATGAAGAGCAAACCCAGGGGAACCACTGGGTGAGCTGCTGCCATGAGCCCTAGGAGACGCATAACCGATAGGGCCGTCACGACCCTGTGGGCGTGGAATGCAGTTAGCGCCGACGAAATGGCTACTTGCCTCTGGGGCGAGAGCTTGCCGGTCATGGATGTTGAATCTAGGGATACACCCAGATAAACCAACTGACGGCTGTGGAACGGCATGCTTTTCTCCCAATTGATGGCGAAGCCCAGTCGTCCTTTCTCACACACCTTAGCAGTGCTCTGGTGGTGAGCATTCTGAACTTTCTTGCCACCACTAGTTTGTTGAGGGGGCGTAGGTCCAGAATAGGCCTCATGTCCCTTGGGGATCAGGAAATAGCGGGAGTTAAAGCCATGTTGAGCCTCGCTGGGCGGGACGGCCACGATGGCCCCCTTGTCCTGGAGACGGCTTATCTCGTCCACCAAGGCTGAGCTCGCCGTAGGATCGCTCAGCCTTGTCTCTAATATGCCCTTGAAAAGTGGCGGACGGTGTTTGAACATGAGGGGGTGTCCCTCCCTCAATGTACCGTTCAACCACTTGGGAACCGCGCATCTCTCTAGCCAGAACGCATAGCGCTCAGAGAGAGGGCGGGCAGACACTTGGGGAGCGTTGTCTATGAACGCTCTGTATTCTCTGGCCCCTACCGCCATCACACTGGTCTGTGTGATCCAAGGGGGGCCCCCCTCGAAAGGGCCCCCCCAAAGGGTGGGCCCGTCGAGGGGATATGTCTGGCCTTGGTCGCTTACTGTCAACCAGACAGCCGTCAGGCTGCTGGGAAGAGAAGCGTGGGATTAAAGGGGGTTCCCCTGAGGAAGGACCCCAATAAGGGTGGGCCCCTCGGGAGGCTATGTCCGGCCCTGGCCGCTTTCTCTTTTTCAGACAGCCATCAAACTGCTTGGAAGAGAAACTTAGGTATAAAGGGGGGTCCCCTGAGGAAGGTCCCCCAAAAGGGAGGGCCCCTCGGGGGGCTATGTCCGGCCCTGGCTGCTTACTTTCACCCAGACAGCCCTCAGGCTGGTGGGAAGAGAAGTGTGGGTCTAGCCACTCAAGGGCTTGAGGAACAAATGTCCTTTTGGCCGGTCTGGCCAGGGCTATGTCCGCCCCTGGCCTTTTATGTCTTCTCAGACACTCATCCAACTGTTCTGGAGAAAGACGTGGGCTATAGTGAGCCAAGGGCATGGAAGAGTGAGAGAGTAGAGCCTTTCTCACTGTTTTTGGAGTCTCAGGTTTCACTGATAAAATATCAGGAGACCGTGGACGAGAGGAATTAGCTGCCATAGGGAATAAGTAAGGTTTACTTTTATTGGCAGGCTTGGGTGGGCGGTCCCAGGAAGGAGCCAGTCTCCACTGCTTCCTGGGCTGACGTGGAGCTTCTCCGGCAGCCGAGCGGTTACTGGCGTGTCGCTGCTGCTGTTCTCTCGCCGGCGGTGGAGGGGGCGGGGCGCCGACTGGTTGATGCCGGCGCGCTGCTGCGGGGCTGTTTCCTCCGGCTCCGGCTCCCAGAGCTGGACGGTCTGTGCGGGCACGATCCTCATCCATAGCCTGGACTGAGGCCAAAACCTTGTTAAGCCTGGGGCCGAACAAACCATCTGGGGACAGGGGACCGTTGATCAGACGGAGCCTCTCCTGCTCCGGCAAGGAGGCTTCTGAAAGCCACATGGCTCGCTGAGCCATAGTGGACCAGGCCATGCACCGTCCAACCCCCGCTGCCACCGGCAGAGAGAGTTGGAGGATGGCGCCGGTTAATTTCGCCACCGTCTCCACCTCATCAGCTCCAAAAGACTCCTTGCCAACTGTCAATGATGACAGAGCAGAAGTCAGCAAAGCGAACAGGGCCGAACAGACATAGGTCTTATCAGCTAGAGCGGCCAGCTGCTTACGGAGACGGGAGGGAGGCAGCGGCTTCTCGTCTGGACGCCATCCAGCGCCCGGACAGAGAAGAGCCGCCAGGGGAGACTCCAAGCGAGGTATCCCCCTTGCCTGTTGAGTGCTCCAACCCTCTACCCTGGTCAGGTCGGAAAACGCCTTGACTGAGGCTCTGAGCGCCGCCGGGTTCTACGCCGCTCCGTTCAGATACGGCTGGACTGGTGGAAACAGCGGGCAGACGATCGGCGGACGGGATGAGGGCGGGGGCTTAAAATAATCCCCTAGCATCTCGTTCGGAGCAGTGGCTGGTGGGACCTCTGGCATGGTCAGCCCTTTGATCGTCGCTGCGGAGGTGATGATCTCCCCGAAGACGTCTGTAAGCCGCCGAGGCTTCGGCTGCGCCGCCGGGATGGATAAGCTCCTCGACGAAGATCTTGAATCTCTGAGAGAGGAGCCACTTGTGGCGACAACAAGAGCGTCGGTATCGGGACCACCGCTGCTCGCTCCGTCATCGTCCATCTCCATGAGAGGAGGGCCGTCAGCATCAAAGATGTTGATCGCCTCCTGCAGAGGAGTGTGGGGAAGGAAGTGGCGGTGTCTGGCTGCGAGCCTATCCCTGGGAAGGGACAGACAAGCAGCACAGTCCGCCGTTCCCTCTACGGCGGCCCTAGCGTGTTCCGTGCCAAGGCAGCGGAAGCAAGCCGGGTGGCCGTCTTCCGGCAGAAGATCCGCCGGGCAGGAAAGACAGCTCTTGGCCCTGAAAAGGGCCGTTGATTCTTTGAGGTGGGTTTCTATATCTTAAGCTGAGTGTTCGCTGAAAGAAAAAGGAGGACGAATGCCGGTAAGCACTGCATTATATACAGGTGCTTGGGGGCGGAGCCCCAGCTGATGGGTGCATCGTTGAATTTTCAGTGCTCGCGCTTACGCGCACGAGCATAGCCCATAAGGCAAAGCCTACGAGAAATAGAACTAGGGAGCAAGTTACTGATGTGTGGTCACTAGAGGGGCCGCTAAACTGTGTGTGTGTGTGTCTGTCTTACAGGCATGACATCAGGGTCATCGTTACACATCTGGAGGAACCTCTCTGGACGGGCTGAAGAATGTTCTGGACCCTGGAGAGACACAGACAGACAGGCAGACAGACAGGCAGACAGGCAGACAGGCAGACAGACTCAGTTTAAACTGAACTTCAATGGCACTAGCAGTCTTAACTAAGAGAGAGAGGGAGGGAGGAGTACTGTGTTGGATCATGAATATCCTCGTCCCAGTTTCATCTGATCTAAACCATCACTGTGTGTGTGTGTGTGTGTGTGTGTGTCTCACCATCCCCTCCATGCCGTGTGGTAGCAGCATCACGATGCCGTTCTGTCGGACCCACTTGGCCTGACCAGGACAGATGAACTGGTCGATGATGCACTGGGCCGTGTTGTGGAAGTCTCCGAACTGGGCCTCCCACAGGACTAGAGCGTTGGGGCTGGCCATGGCGAAGCCCAGCTCGAACCCTGCACCAGCACCATAGGACAGTTACTACCAAGTATAATACACATCTACAGACGGGGTGGGTGTGTGTGTGTGTGTACTAACCCAGGACTCCATACTCAGACAGGGAGCTGTTACAGACGGTGTAGGGTGCCTGGTCAGGAGAGAGGTGGTTCATGGGAATACAAGTCCTCTTATCAACGTTCTGGTCATGGAGGACATGATGACGATGGCTGGAGGGGGGGGGGGGGGGGTTAGAAGGGGGGTTAAATAATGGAAGCTCCAATCCTGGATTCTATTTCTCCTTATTTACAATGGAAATGAAACATCCCAGGGTACCTGAATGTCCCTCTCTCTACGTCCTGCCCTCCCCCAGGGTACCTGAACGTCCCTCTCTCTACGTCCTGCCCTCCCCCAGGGTACCTGAACGTCCCTCTCTCTACGTCCTGTCCCTCCCCCAAGGTACCTGAACGTCCCTCGCTCCACATCCTGCCTCCCCCAGGGTACCTGAACGTCCCTCTCTCTACGCCCTGCCCTCCCCCAGGGTACCTGAACGTCCCTCTCTCTACATCCTGCCTCCCCCAGGGTACCTGAACATCCCTCACTCCACGTCCTGCCCTCCCACAGGGTACCTGAACGTCCCTCTCTCTACGTCCTGCCACCCCCAGGATACCTGAATGTCCCTCTCTCTATGTCCTGCCTCCCCCAGGGTACCTGAACGTCCCTCTCTCTACATCCTGCCTCCCCCAGGGTACCTGAACGTCCCTCTCTCTACGTCCTGCCTCCCCCAGGGTACCTGAACGTCCCTCTCTCTACGTCCTGCCCTCCCCCAGGGTACCTGAACGTCCCTCGCTCCACGTCCTGCCCTCCCCCAGGGTACCTGAACGTCCCTCGCTCCACGTCCTGCCCTCCCCCAGGGTACATGAACGTCCCTCGCTCCACGTCCTGCCTCCCCCAGGGTACCTGAACGTCCCTCTCTCTACGTCCTGCCTCCCCCAGCGTACCTGAACGTCCCTCTCTCTACGTCCTGCCCTCCCCCAGGGTACCTGAACATCCCGCGCTCCACATCCTGCCCTCCCCCAGGGTACCTGAACGTCCCTCTCTCTACGTCCTGCCACCCCCAGGGTACCTGAACGTCCCTCTCTCTACGTCCTGCCTCCCCCAGGGTACCTGAACGTCCCTCTCTCTACGTCCTGCCTCCCCCAGGGTACCTGAACGTCCCTCTCTCTACGTCCTGCCTCCCCCAGGGTACCTGAACGTCCCTCTCTCTACGTCCTGCCTCCCCCAGGGTACCTGAACGTCCCTCTCTCTACGTCCTGCCTCCCCCAGGGTACCTGAACGTCCCTCTCTCTACGTCCTGCCTCCCCCAGGGTACCTGAACGTCCCTCGCTCCACGTCCTGTCCAGACAGTCGAACATGGATTCCTTCCTGCAGCAGCGATCCGAAGGCCATGTACTCCCCCAGAGCCCAGTCCACCGTGCGGTTCCGGACCATCTCCCCCCGGCCCTTCAGGATACGACTCAGACCTGAAACAACACCAATCAGGATGTGCCCAAATGTGGTCAATATTAGAGATGTTCCGATACGATCTTTTCCTTCCCGATACTGGTTCCGATACCTGAACTTGCGTACGGCCGATCCGATACCAGTGCGTTAAAAAAAACATATATATATTATTATGTTTTAACAGCTGTATACTACTAACCCTGTATGGATGTGATATGACTGATGCGTCTTCAAATGCTTTAGAAGATTGCTTATAGATTGCTGATTCCAGTGTAAAGAATTGCCAAATTGCTGACATGTCGCTCTGACCAACGCTACGCCGGCTTCTCTCTCTCTCTCATTTTGAAACTTGACCTGATGCTCAATGCCGTTCCTGTGTCTGACTTCCTGACCGGCTTGACACATTCGCTCGCGAAAAATAGACGCTCCCCGCCACAACACGGCCGGTCTGAACGGTCAAATTGGTTAACGTGGGCGCCGAAAGGAAAGTGGCCGCGCTTCGCCACGCTTCCACATCCGGTGTGAACCCGGCGTTACACTCTCCGCTAGCACCACACCTGTTTACCTGTGTAGCGTAGATGAGCTATCATCACGTGATAAATTACGTGATATCAGATCGGTGCATAGACTTGCGTACTCGCCGATACCCAATCCAGCATTTTAGGTTGTATCGGAGGCATTTCCGATACTGGTATCGGTATCGGGACAACTTGTTCCGAGTCGATATAGTCGATATGGTCATTATCATCTTTATATACCCATATATGGTCATGATACCGACAAAGCATCAAACAGTCTGTGTGTGCCAGACCTCCGTGGATGGTGAAGTCCTCCACGGGGACGGAGGAGGCGACCTGTCCGATGTGGTTGAGGTTTTCTTCGGTCAGGCCGGTGGAGGGACAGGTCATGGACTTGGGCTGGCCGTCCAGGGTGAAGAAACCTGAAGACACAACAAGGTTTACAGTCCAGGACCTCCAGGTGGACCAGCGCTCAGAGGGATGGACCCAGAAGACTGGTACACCCCAACACATCATTCCTATCACTTCAATTTGAAGTTAACATCCCTCAGGACTTGGAGTCAAGTCTATCTCCAGTCCTCTCATAGTTAAGGCTGATCTGTCCACACATTTCATGGAAATCTGGAATCATGGAAATCTCTGATAAATTCCTTCCAGGAATCCCATGACCAGGATGACCAGGGGAGCCAGGTGTCCGTCCTCCGTCCTCCTGCTGCCACCTACCAGGCCAGGGGGAGTCCAGCCAGTGCTTGATGTGGAGGATCTTCTCATCTTTAGAGCGAGCATAGGCCTCCTCACATATCTTATCATACTTCGCTATTTCCTCCTAGAGAGAGAGATAGAGAGAGAGACAGAGAGACAGAGAGAGAGAGAGAGAGAGAGAGAGAGAGAGAGAGAGAGAGAGAGAGAGAGAGAGAGAGACAGAGAGAGACAGAGATGTTCAATGTATAGAAACTAGGACCATTCCCAAAAGGCAACACATCACAAGTCAGGTCTAGAGGATCCAGTCTGTTGAAAGGCATTGTGGGAAACGGTGTGCTACCTCGTACTCCTGCCTGGTGACCACTCCCTCTGCTATGAGTTTCTCTGCGTATTTCAGCAGGACTCCCTTCTGCTTCTTGATCTGCTTGTACATCAGAGGCTGAGTGAACATCGGCTCATCCATCTCATTATGACCCATACGACGGTAGCACACCTGCAGACAGACAGACAGACAGACAGACAGGCAGGCAGGCAGGCAGGCAGACAGACAGACAGACAGACAGACAGACAGACACAGACAGACAAATTAGAAGATAGTAAAAAAAATTGGATATTGCATTACATAGTTGTGGTACTGGTATTGAATTCAAGGTACTAGTAAATTGTCAAGTCAAATCCACAAGGATTTTCAAGGCGTGTGCGTGTATGTGTGTGTGTGTGTCTGACCAGGTCAACCACTACGTCCTTGTGGAACGTCGCCCTCCACTCGGCGGCGACGTTGCAGACGTACATGACGGCCTCGGGGTCGTCGGCGTTGACGTGGAAGATCGGAGCGTTGACGACTCGCGCCACGTCGGTCGGATACGGGGACGATCGAGCCATACGAGGATCTGTGGTGAAGCCAATCTGGAGAGGGAGAGAAAGAGAGAGAGGAGAGAGAGAGAGAGGAGAGAGGAGAGAGGAGAGAGAGAGCAATAAAATGACAACAGAACATCAAAGACTCAATGGGCCTCATCATCTTGTTCTGAATGAGGACAGTTTGTTTCAGCCTATCAGGTCTTTGTTTCTACCAGGCCACTGAACCATGTTGGTAAAGAGTTTGGTGCTGCTGTAGTTGATTCAGCATCAAGAAGGGTCTCAGAGCCTTCCTGCATGTTTCAAACACTCCAACAAATTCAGATCAACAAGATGATGAATCAGACTATGTTCGTAGAAACGCTTTACCATCAAGTCTGACCTGACCCACGTTTCCTCAACGAGGCCCAGTATCTTCTGAGTGTTACCTGGTTGTTGACCACCACGTGCACGGTGCCGTGCGTGGTGTAGGACGGCAGGTCAGACAGGTGGAAGGTTTCATAGACGATGCCTTGACCTGCAAACGCTGCATCTCCATGGATCAGGATGGACATCACCTACACACACACACACACCTCAGTTAACTCACCCATAGTTTATCTGTTCAGTCTTAGTTTTAATCTGTCCATCCCTCCCGCCATCCTGTCTGCCTGTCTACCCGTCTGTCTGTCTGTCTGTCTGCCTACCTGTCTGTCTGTCCCTCCCTCCTCACCCTGTTTCCATCGGTATCTCCACCATAGAACTGCTCAGCCTTGGTCTTGCCCTGCACCACGGGGTCCACGGCCTCCAGGTGGGAGGGGTTGGCCGCCAGTGATAGGGTGATGTTCCTGTCCGTCACACGGTTGATACGGCGATGGTACATGCCCAGATGGTACTTGACATCACCTGACCCCTGAGGAGGGAAACAGGACGCAGTTCAGTCACCAACACAGTTCAGCAGTACTAGTAATATTATTAGTAGTAGTAGTAGCAGCAGCATCAGTAGTACTAGCATTATTATTATTATTAGTAGTAGTAGTAGTAGTAATAGTAGTAGTAGTAATAGTAATAGTAGTAGTACTAGTAGTAGTAGTAGTAATAGTAGTAGTAGTAGTAGTAGTAGTACTAGTATTATTATTATTATTAGTAGTAGTAGTAGTAGTAGTACTACTACTAGTATTATTATTATTGTTATTAGTAGTAGTAGTAGTAGTAATAGTAGTAGTACTACTAGTATTATTATTATTAGTAGTAGTAGTAGTAGTAGTAATAGTAGTAGTACTACTAGTATTATTATTATTAGTAGTAGTAGTAGTAGTAGTAGTAGTACCTCATCAGCAGCCTCCAGTTTGGAGTCAAACTGACAGAAGATCTGTTCCAGTTCTTTACGGATCACATTGGCCAACACATTCAGACGACCCCTGAAGGGGGAGGAGGGGAGGAGGGGAGAACATCAGTGGTAAGGTTTGTGGACACCATGATCTGAGAGTGTGTGTGTGTGTGTGTGTGTGTGCGCTACCTGTGAGGCATGCCCATGATCACGTTCTCCACTCCGTTCTCAGAGGATTTGTCGATGATGGTTTTCAGAGCAGGAATCAGAGACTCACATCCCTCCAGACCGAAACGCTTCTCTGATGACCACTTCCTCTGGAGGAACTCCTCGAACCTGAGGAACCAGACCCAGCAGAACCTCTCAACACAGTACTGCAGGAACTAGACCCACCAGAACCTCTCAACACAGTACTGCAGGAACCAGACCCACCAGAACCTCTTAACACAGTACTGCAGGAACCAGACCCACCAGAACCTCTCAACACAGTACTGCAGGAACCAGACCCACCAGAACCTCTTAACACAGTACTGTAGGAACCAGACCCACCAGAACCTCTTAACACAGTACTGCAGGAACCAGACCCACCAGAACCTCTTAACACAGTACTGTAGGAACTAGACCCACCAGAACCTCTTAACACAGTATTGCAGGAACCAGACCCACCAGAACCTAACACAGTACTGCAGGAACCAGACCCACCAGAACTACAGGAACCAGACCCACCAGAATCTATGTAGATAGCGGCTCTATGTTCTAGGTAGAGGTTCTATGTTCTAGATAGCGGCTCTATGTTCTAGGTAGAGGTTCTATGTTCTAGATAGCGGCTCTATGTTCTAGGTAGAGGTTCTATGTTCTAGGTACCTGGTGGAGCGGACCATCCGGGCCAGCAGGGTTCGCTTCTCCTCCAGAGTGAACTGCATGACTCCTGGAGTCTCAAACTTCTGTCGGATCCACTGGCACTGCTCCAGGTCGTTGATGAACATGAACTCCACGCCGATGTGCTGGCAGTACGCCATCTAGAGGACAGACAGGACAGACAGGACAGACAGGTCAGTCAGGACAGGAGGACAGACAGGTCAGACAGGAGGACAGACAGGAGGACAAACAGGTCAGACAGGTCAGACAGGAGGACAGACAGGACAAACAGGTCAGACAGGAGGACAGACAGGTCAGACAGGAGGCCAGACAGGACAAACAGGACAGACAGGTCAGTCAGGTCAGACAGGACAGACAGGAGGACAAACAGGTCAGACAGGACAGACAGGAAAAACAGGTCAGACAGGAGGTCAGACAGGACAAACAGGTCAGACAGGAGGACAGACAGGAGGACAGGAGGACAGACAGGACAGACAGCAACTCACTGAGACCTGCACATCTCACCAACATGACTATTGAGTTCTAGTCTTGTATTCTTAACCATGAACTTTGACCCCAAGCAGAGCCGAGTTTGGCCCAGCTTTCAGCCCGGATCATGATCAGGGAGTGTGTGTGTGTGTGTGTGTGTGTGTGTGTGTGTGTGTGTGTGTGTGTACCTCCAGGCGTCGTATAATCTCCTTGAGCGGCAGGGCGCTCTCAGAGCCTCCGATGAAGGTGGTGGTCGGCAGACGGAACACCTTGTCCAGGTCCGACTCATCTAGACCATAGAAGCCTACACATCCCACAATGCACCACAGGTGGGGCAGGTCAGAGTTCAACGGGCAGGAGGGAGAGAAGAAAGGGGGAGGAAGGGAAGGAAAGGTTGAGATGTGGAGGGAGAAGTTGAAAGAGATGCACACACACACACACACACACACACACACAGAGACACACACACACACACAGAGAGACACACAGACACACACACACAGAGAGACACACACACACAGAGAGACACACACACACAGAGACACGCACGCACGCACACACACACACACAGACACACACACACACACAACACAGAGACACACAGACACGCGCACACACACAGAGAGACACACACGCACGCACGCACACACACAGAGAGACACACACACACAGAGAGACACACAGACACGCGCACACACACAGAGAGACACACACACACAGAGAGACACACACACACACAAACACACACACACACACACACACACACACACACAGAAGAGAACATGTATTCAGCGGTTAGTCATGAAGACGCCATGACAGACAGACATTCATCCAATGGATCAATAACCAGACGAGACAGACAGACAGAAGGACAAGGTGTGAACGGAAGTGATGGTGGTAGCAGTAGTAGTAATAGTCAGAGTAGTAGTTACAGTAGTATTTGTGGTGGTAGTAGTTATAGTGTTAGTAGTATTAGTGGTGGTTTTGTGACCAGCAGGACAGGATGAGGGTTTGAAGGGTTGTTTGATATTTGAGGGGTTCAAAATAAAAGAGACACAACGTTAATATTGTTCATGTTCACTAATCCAGGTTAACACATCAAATATACCAGAGCTCCTTCGTTTCCACACCAAACACAGTTATGATGCAGCTGGGATTAGCCTTTAACTACCTTTACCTGCTACTGGGACACAACTCAGTCAACTAGTCAACTTCTGCTAGTTAGTACACACCAAGCGACAGTGATGAAACGGTCTACCCAGAGCCTCACGTCTACAAACACACTTCAGGGTCCAGCGTTTACTTCCTGGAGCTAAATGTGGTTGCTGACCGATATCAGGCAGAGCTCTGATTGGCTGGGACTGGATGTGCTGCCTGGTAACAGTGACGACATTGAATTTTGTAACAGGAAGTGACAAGGCCAGGATCTACGACCAAACCAACCAGAGGAAGGCTGGCGACCCAGGAGACCAGTACTGGGACCAGAACTGGTTTTGGACCAAGGCCACCTGCTGGGACCAGGACCTGAATTTGGTCATTTATAATCAGTCACGTCAATCACCAAGTCTAGTGACCAGGAGGTCTTGGTGGGATCGGTGCACAGTGCATACTGACTCATGGCGTCTTGTGAAGAGTTTCATTCTCATAAAAATGTTCGCTGACATGAAAGTAAAGCACATTAAGATCTAACCCTCCAGTGGTCTCCTCAGTCTGGACCAGGAAGTGATGCTGCAGCAGAGCAGAGCGTCCCATCCCGTAGATTCACCCTATTGGTCCAGATTAAATCCTGGTGTCTGAAGAGTGAAATCCAGAAGAGGAAGCTGGACTCGCCACCGTTAGATCTTTGGTTTCCTTTGGTATGAAGCATCACAGACCGGTTTACTCACACAGGGTTTCTGGGTAATGAAATCCTCCTGTGTCTCTTGATTTAGATAATATCATTTTTAAAAAACATTTTAAGGACCAGTAGGCACCTGTCCTCAAAAACAGTTACCTCTCGCTGCCATTTGGGGTCGTCAATGTGTAAAATTGCCTCGTGCAGCTTCAAGGATTGAAACGTTTGATTTTTAAATACTGCCTGACGTTTTTCAGGTGAGGATCTCTCTAATGAAACCCTTCCTACTCTCTGTACCAACGCCACCCAGACCAACTCCTGTTCGTTTACTGAACTTGGTGATTTCCTGACCTTGGGTTGACCCCGAGTGTTGGCGCTAGTCTCCTGGAAGAGAAAGTCAGGACAGAGGTGAAGCGTTGACAAGCTGAGAGGAGGAGGAGGCCAGGAGGAGGCCAGGAGGAGGCCAGGAGGCTCTGGGCTCTCAGCTCGCCTCACATATCAAAGCTCCGCTTCACAACAGAAAAAGCAGCAATGTGTGTGAATGGTAGAAGCAATGCAGTGACATCAGAGGCTGAGTGAGTCAGAGTATGAGTGACATGTTGAAGGGGGTTATGGGAATTTGTTAGTCTGATCAGTTCCAACTTCAAATTGATTATGGGATAGTTAGGGGGATGTTATGAAGGAAAGAGAAGGTCAGATAGAGGAATGTGTTCATGTGTCAGATACAGCTCTACTGGACTACTACGGAAAAACACCTTCATAAGTCAGTGGACTGGAAGTATCCTTCACAAAGCCCTTCGACCTGACGTTACAGTCAGGATCTGAAAGGTGTCCTGTTACACCGAGCTAGCAGAAACACTCCACACTGACGACTCAGCCAGCCAATCACACTGCTGAGCTGAGCAGACGGACAGCTGCTTCAGCCAATCAGAAAGCCGTCTTGGGTATTGTGCTGAGTCAGCCTGGAAACAGCAGCCAGGACAAGCCGACTTCTATGCACCAATCAGATAGCTGAGTTGGGAAGACGGACAGCCAAGCTGGCCAATCAAAAAGCAGCTTCTATACAGACCGGCAGGACACCCACCCACAAGACTAGAAATGAGTTGAATCTTTTTTCTGAGGCGACTTGTTGTTGAAGGTTTGGTCTTCTTGCTGTGTAGTCAACGGGGCTGACAGAAACCTGGATGTGCCAGATAGTTGACAAGATGCAGCCAAGGCAGTCTGGCTTCTTCCACACTGCCAGCCAATCAAACAGCTCAACTGGAAGACAGGCAGCTGAACTAGCCAATCAGACAGCTGTGTAGGGCTGACTAACAGCAGAGCTGAGTATCAGGCGGCTCCAGGGACAGCAGCTGTAGCCTACACAGCCAGGCTGAATCATTTCAACACACCGCCAGCCTCATTCAGCCAAACAGCCTGAAACACGGTTCACATTATTCCCATCATCCTGCAGTTCAGTCCAGATTTGTGAACATCAACAGCATCTGGTGGAGGACTAACATTAGTATGAGTCATGTCAGTGGAAAACAAGAAACCACTGTGGTTACACTGTGGTTTTATTTCAGGCGGGTTCGCCACCGTGTCTTCTCATCACAGCGGCTGAGAACGTTTACCAGCCAGGGTAGACTAGACAACCAGACAACTAGACAACCACAACTGGCATTTTATTGATCTACGTTTGCTTATTGCAGCGTTCAGGCGGTGTGTGATGTGAATCGTCTTCCAGGGTGGATTATTTGTAGAAGCTGTCAGTAACTGAAGGATAGTTACCGGTCTCCCGCTGTCTGCTGGCGTCACTAAACTCGGACTCTGAAACCATCACAACACGTGACTTATTATCTAGAGCGACTGAAAGCCGGAAAGGGTTCAGCGTCTTGCTCAAGGACATTTTTTAAAAGGACATGTAGCTGTTGTTGGACAGACAGGCTGCTGAGGGGCTCCGACGTGGGACACTTGAGGTACAGAACGGTCTCTAACCACCGGGCCTCCAGCACCCTTACTCTAGTAATGTTGGTGATCCAGTAACTGAAGCTCATTCTGCTGCTGACCTCACTGGAAGTCACTCTGGACTTTACCTTTACCTACTGGCTGCCATACATGTAGAGATGCTGATTTAAGAAACATTTGGAGTGGTCTCTTCATTTTTTCCAGAGCTGTATAGCCAGATAAATCAACTATGAAACATCCTGATACGAACCTCCATACTCTACTCTACTCTAGTCTACTCTAGTCTACTCTAGTCTACTCTAGTCCCCGGTCCTGCTACAGGTTGTGATTCGACAGGAACCAGGCGTTATGTGAAAGGTCCCATATAGGAATTCAAATGTTCCCCTATTTATATTAATATATAATCAAAGATGTAACAAGTCATTGTTAAAATTTGATTGGTTGAATTTAAAGTTATTGTATTTTTTCCAGGTAGTTTCAGACCAACCAAACCATGAAAAGTGAAGAAACCTTTAATGTCCCATCGCTGTGCTGGAGCACCACGACTGGATGGACAGGAGGAAAGACTGACTGACAGGACGGAGTATTAGTAATGCCTGTCCTCACAACACATGACAGATGGAGAAACTAAACACCAACACAACAGAGTCAGACAGAAACAAGAGACACAACGAGACAGTAGAGAACAACACTTCAACAGATTCACATTCTCTTAAGGACCAACCCCCTTTGGAGTCAGATCTCAAAACAGTTTAAGTGTTGTAATTTACTTCCATTTCCCCTCAACCTGCTTCGTCTACTTCTACTTCAGTTAGTGATTTCCTATATTTCCCAGAATGCCTTTCATCAAACCCCAGAGAATGGGTCTGAATTTCAGTGTATTCAGCTTTTTTTAGGTTTTATATCTAGATGGAGAGAAAAAGCCCTTACTATCTGGGCTACTGCAGTGCATTCTGGTCTATCTCGGCTACTGCAGTGCATTCTGGTCTATCTCGGCTACTGCAGTGCATTCTGGTCTATCTGGGCTACTGCATTGCATTCTGGTCTATCTTGGCTACTGCACTGCATTCTGGTCTATCTCCTGTCGGTGTAGAAGTTGGTCTCTCTCTCTCCTCTGATGGATTTCTCCTGTATGATTGTTGATCGTCGGTCTAGAAAGAAGCCCTTGCTCTTTGATTCTGATTGGCTGACACCAAAACCTGACGGTTACCGTTGATGGTTTAGATCATGAAACATTTTCTGATATCAGACTGGAAATATCTCAACGTGACGTCACGTCGTCTACGATTGGAGGAAGAACAATAGAGACTAGATGGACCCTCATATGTTTTCAGGTGTTTTAGGGGGATTTCCTTTAGGCCGACAGAAGGAAAACAGACACTAGACAGAAACATAAAGAGCTTCCAGCTACATAACAGGCTGAATGTTTTAGTAACTTCAACCTGAAATCTCCACTGTGGATAACCTGCACAGCAATTAATGCAATCAAATAAATCAATGAATGAAAGAATGAATAAATAACGTATTTTCTTTCATTTCTAAAGGTGATAAAACAGATTATCAGAGTTTTAATGTTATAGATATTTCAGCATCACCTGTTAAAGTTACTGTGCTTAATAAACAGAAAACGTCCAGCCGATGTTGCAGGACAAACTAGTGTTCCTAAAAGCCAACTAACTAACTAACTAACTACTAACTTACTACTACTAACTACTAGCACCAGGTCGCAAACACAGCTAGTGGTACAGGTCATGATACACAGGAGACATTTAGAGGCGGTCACCTCACCGGGGACGGACAACATCTACATCATCTACAACATCTACATCATCTACAACATCTACAACATCTACATCAGGTCCTTCAGAGAACAGTAATAAAAGAGACTTGAATTAAAAACAGGGTGAAAAAAAAAAGCGAATTGATCAACAGGGTATCTGCAGATTTCAGAAAAAATAAAACATTCAGCTAAATTAAGACTTGTTAAGACTTGTTAAGACTTGAATGCTACCTGGACATTAATTTAAGACAAATTGAAAAACCAAAATTGAAAACAGGAAATTGAATGTTAAGGGTGATGTCATACTGTATTCTCTGTGTATTAATTAAAGAGTGAACTAATTAAACACATGAGAACAGATATTCATGTCGACTAATGGTCCCTCAACATAAACACCAAGACCAACGTCTCATTTTACAATCCATAAAGTGGTGAAAAATAAAACTACTCTATTTAAGACAAATTAATGCTTTTCAAGGATTCTGATCATTTACGTGTTTTTACAGGACCTGAAGATACTAATCAAGACAGAGTTTTAAGTGTAAGCAAAGTAAATTTGTGATGTGCAGTAGTTAGCTGTAATGCTTCCTGTGTACCGCGGCCTTAAAGGGACATTTCACTGTGGTAGAATACATAGATATATATATAAAACATTATAAATATAATGTTTAGTAAAAAGTGAAAATATTCTACCAGGTGTAATCTCTCTTTTTGTCGAGTGCGTCTTCAGGAGCTCACAGCAGGTTCTCCGACAGACGCACCGCCTGCTACTAGAGTGGAAACACTACCAAGATGAAACTGGCTTCAGCGCTACGTTGTTCCATACCTCCTACTGTGAGGATTCTCAGCCTCTCCTTGAAAACAGCCACGTCTGGGGAGGATCGCCAGCAGGGGGCAGCAGAGGGAGAGAGACCTGCACACCGTTAGTGACCTACGACCCCTCTACACTGTCAGCCATCTTGAATAGGACACCAACAGCCATTTTCTACAACTACCACAACTATCCAGCACCAAACAGACCACACCGGCCCACGACCCACATCTTGACCCCCTTTTGACTCATTTGAAGCATTTCACAATTAAAGGGAGAGCGTCTTAGTTTAAAAAGGTCAGGTTCAGGGGTGAAGTGGTGGAGAATGTGGGATTGAGTTACACCATGCTGAGGTCAATTGGCCTCAATATAGAAGCCACACCGCCACCAATAAACCCAGGTTTTCCATACATGAGGTTATTCTGCACAGGTGACCTTGACCATGAATGAACTGCTAATGAAGAGCCATGGGCCGCACTTCCTGTTCTGACTACCCAAGTGAGTTACTCTTCTCTCAGCGGTGGAAGGTCACCTGTGTAGGATCAGTGTTGGTTACTGCAGGGCAACAGCAGCGCAGACCGAACTCAACCAACAGACGCCAACAGACCACAGCTAGCAGCTCACAGCCTGGATCAGCACAACACCACAGACAGCCAGAGCAACAATCCCAACCTGAACCGGTCAACACCGACCTGCAACACTCCCTTTACACCACTGGCTCACAGCAGATGCTCGCAACAGCTGAAAATGCACCATGAGCATGCATTAAGTGGGAGTGAGACATCACTGGTGATATATGAGGGTGAGTGTACAGACTAGTAGGGATGTCCTTGATCATGTAAGCGAAGCCTCACAGGGTTTCTGGTCAAGCTACCAAGTCGGTCTCTGGTTACAGATCCACGTTACACTCACTTTCACCAGAAAGTCTGAAAATACAGACAAATAATACTTCCTGCTTCCTGTAACACTGGAATGTCAGTAAACCAGCTCCAATGCCAGAGTATGAAGGAGGATATTGCAGTACCATTACGCCAACAGTCCAGTAGTATTTAAGAGTAAAGGAGCATAACATGCTAACGGTCATGTATTATTGAGTGACATGGGGTGTGTGATGCCAACATTAGACTGTATCAGGGGTTTTACTGCAGTGAGAGGAGACAGGTCCAGCCAGGCAGGTTAGTAGAGCTACAAGCCAACAGGTAGAAGTTGGAGACTGCAGACCCAGTCCCAGACCCAGTTGGTCTGAGGTTCATTGTGCTTACTAAGAAAAGTACTAGAGTAGAGCTAGATTCACAAGATCCATACCCTCATAATATTTAGTCTGGAAAAACAGATCCACAGAAAGTTTATGTTCTTCAAATACTTTGTTAGGTTTGTGCTATTCAACCTACCAGTAATTGAGATCAATGTTGTCCATAGCCAATTTCTGTTTACGGTCTTGAACTGACTGAATTATTAGTGAACTGGGCCTAGCGACATACTATCATCAGCCCCACCTATGATGCCAGCTAGCAGATTCAACAACAATGCCCCTTTAAAAACCTGATTTACTTGGTTAACGTCTCTAGAGCAATCAGCAAACGGCTACAGAAACAGCTAGCGACTAGCTAGCAGCTGCTTGTGCAACCAGCTAACATGACAACAGCTCAAACCGAAATATGTCAAAGCAAAGCTAAAACAATCAAAAGCTAAATGCCAACTGCTCAAAGCAAAAGCTAAAACACAATCACCGCTAAAAACACAGCTAACAGCTACAGTAGCAGGTTGTTGCCATCAGCTCAGATTAGATGGGTAACAGGGAAGCTAGCACTAACAGCTTGATAGTAAAGGTATAATTTACACCAACAGTTCAAGATACTGCTAATAGTCCAGCAGATTAGCTATAGGCTAATGGAAAGATGCAGAGCTAAGAGAAAAGCTACAGCTAACAGCTAAGAGCTAGTGCTGACCCCAGTAGTGTCCTACAGGAGCCAGAACAGACCTGGTCTGATAGTATCTGAAATCACCTCAAATACTCTCCGTATGTTCGTTTCTCTTTAGAGGGTTTCTTTTAGATTTCGTTGAACTAGCCTGAGCTGCATCTCTCAAAACTGTTTTACACAACAGAAATCTGATAACCTGCTGTGAAAAGACCAAATCCATGAACATTACGCTACAAATCTGATTTTCTGTTCTTGCAAATCCAATCAACATCAGGCCATTTCGACTATAAACCCTCGAACCAACATGACCCCGGTACTGAGGTGGTTTTGGGAAAGCTGAACTCAGAGGGGCATGGAAACATTCCCAGAACCTAAAGAAGCTTCCGGAAACATTCCTAGTATACAAAGAAGCTTCCGGAAACATTCCCGGTATATGAGAAGGTTCCAGTTAAGGTTCAAGTACAAGAAAGTTCCTGAACCATTCCCGGTATAGAAGAACAAACTTCACCAGGACATGAAGATGTTTGAGAGGGTTTCAGATAGTACGGCAGCCAGGCTCCATGAGACCAGGAGAAAAGGGGGAAGGAGATGTTCTGGTTGGTTGCTAAGGGTTTAGCTCCTCACCCAGCTTGTCGGAGGAGGTGATAATGTCAGTGGGGACGCACGAGTCCAGATCGGCGTCCATGATGCCCAGAGGGTCCAACTGGGCCACATGGTGCCCTCGGATCTACAGGAAGTGACAACAGTATAGAAGCCACCCGGGACAGGACGGGAGGGAGGGGAGGAGGAGGTGAGGGTGGAAGGGAGTGGTACACCGGCATGAGAAGGAGGGAGCACAGGACCAAATGAGACAGAGAGGGTGGAGGAGAGGAGGTAGGATAGGGAAGGAGGCAGGATGGAGGATGAGAGACAGAGTGGAGGAAAGGTAGAGGCAGTTTGGAGGGGTGGAAACAAAATGAAATGAAATAACCAAAAGAGAGGAAGAAGGAGGAGTGGAGGAGGAGCAGGATGGAGTTGGAGATTTGGAAAGTAAAAGGAAACGTAGCAAAGAGGAGGAACGAGGACAAGAGGGCAGAGGAAGTGGGATGTAGCAAAGAAAGAGATTGGACACAAGGAAGAGAAGAAGAGAGGGAGGGTGGGAGGGAAAAGCAACATTAACACCACAGGCCGGCAGCAATCGTCTTTTAGTCTGGCGTTCTCACCGACGTCCTCGAAGCCGGTATTGACCGGAGCATCGTCAAAATTCACACAGCTGATTCCCAGAGGGTCCAGATGGGCATTGTGGTGGCCCATCACCTAGAGGGCCCCAGCACACACACCACGTCACCAGTCACATTAATGATAAGACAGCACACAGATGTTAGTACACAGATCATACTAACAAACTAAGTTACTGTAATACTGATAATGAATCCTATAGAACAAAAATATAATAAGTAAAATAACAACAATAAAAATATCAGTAATAATAGTGACAATGAGTAAAATAACAATGATAAATAATATGTACAATTGCTTTATATTGTAAAAATAAATACAAATGACAGCTTCCATCCGTGGATATTACTAGTACTCACATTACAGGCTACACTTCATGTCTTTGTTCCAGTAGGTTGACAACAATTGGACACCTAAATCTGCATTGTGTAACTTTAAATGTAAAATACAAGTCTAGTTCATGAAGTGGCCCCGCCCCCTTCAGTGAGGCTGCAGATTCGCTCCATTCACCCCAATGACGTTTTGGAGTTGGCAGGGTACACTGGCGGGAAAGTTTTCTCCTGAGCACAGGAAGTGACGAACTGAAACTTACGTACACAGCTCCGTAACAGCAGTGAGCTAGCTAAGGGCGTTGAAGTCTTCCAAATACAAACAGTTACCTCTCGCTGCCACTTGGGGCCGCCAGCGTGGCC
The DNA here is from genome assembly GCA_034670405.1 of Hoplostethus atlanticus. Taxonomy (NCBI): domain Eukaryota; kingdom Metazoa; phylum Chordata; class Actinopteri; order Trachichthyiformes; family Trachichthyidae; genus Hoplostethus; species Hoplostethus atlanticus. The sequence continues at coordinate 2,396,409 of JAXDDX010000042.1, read as the reverse complement.
CTGACGTGCAGAACAAAGCAACAAGTCAGAAAACAAAAAAAACGCAATTGCGTTTGTGGCGAATTTCGCATGACGCATATGTTCAGCTTTTACAACATATGCATCAAAATCGTACGGGTTGACTAGACAGGAAGTAGCAAAAAATACGTAAGAAGGCTAGTCTTTGTTCCTAGCTGTTCGTGCCAACCAAGACGGCTGCTGAAAAAGGTTTGGTAACTGTGCTGCTGGCCCAGGGAAGAAAACCCAGATCTGTTTGGGTTCAGGAGTGGGTAGGGAGGTCCACCGGTTGTTCTGCACTTCAGGGCCACCATACCAACAAGTTACATGGTTTAAAGCAGATAGTATTGATAATACAGCTGCTAAATCTAAACTCAACATGTTCAAGAGAGCAAGATCTTGTCTTGCTCATCACCAGGGTGTCTGCAAGTTTCATCAACTCAAATTTTATATCCCAGTTAGAATGAAATATAGGACTAATTTCACATTTGAAAACAATGTGACAAAGAAAACTGGCCTATCAGAATCTGGTCTGATGACGGGAACAACGCACCAAGAAACCACTACAGTTTCAAAACCTCTGAAACTGAATTTAAGACTTTACTGCTTTATTTAACTGTGTTCAAGATCAATCAAGGCTTTGAGTTTAGAGAATAGAAGTTAAGACACCCTGATCACGTCACCTCTCGTCTCTCATGTGTCTTCTGCCCTCTTAACACCAACAATATGTCGCCATGTTCTTGGAGAGCCTTATTTGATGTTTCCTTGGTAACCAGATTTCATATTTAAAACAACGTTGCTAAGTGCGGTGACAGGGAGTGGTCATGGGAAGAATAAGAACTGGTCAAACTCTGTTCAACTGTGTGTGTACCTGGTAGGCCCTGATGAGGGACTGGACCGCCAGGTGATCCTCAACCAGTTTCTCCACGTTGGGCTGGGCTCCGACCAGGGAGGACAGCTGGGGACCAGCGACGCCCCCTGCTGGGGACAGAGTCAGAGGACTCTGGTAGGCGGAGCCTGGAGGAGCGCCGGCGTTAGCATTACGGAAAAACACATCCCACGACTGGAGAGAAGAAAGAGGGTAAGATGAGAGGGGAGGGAGATAGGAGGGAGGAGAAGAGAGAGAGAGAAGTGAGGAGAGGAAGATGGGCAATGGGGGGAGGAGATGATACAAAGGAGAGGGGAGGGAGAGGAAAGAGACGTGGGGGGGAGAGAGGAGGAGAAATGGGAGAGGTGTGATTAGAGGGGGAGAGAAAAATACGTTTTTAGTGACCAAGTGAATGAAATGATAAAAACGACAGACATGAAGCTCGTCATGTCATCAGCAGTTTAACAGCGTTCCTCCTCACCACCTTCAACTGGATCCTCCTGCTGAGATCCCTGAAGGTCCCAGACCAGATCAGACCAGAGAGACATCAACATCTAGTCCCTGAAATAACTGGGGAGCCCAGGAAACTAACACCCACCAAGCGCCAGATACCAGATCAATGTGTCTCTGGCAGATGGATCAATAATCACCTGCCACAGGAACCTTGTGAATTGATAACATGATGCTTGAAAACGGCATTTTAATCTTTGGTCATTTGAATGATGTTATTGATCCAATCAGGTGACACTTCTAGGAAACGCGTCTATTCATGTAAATGTTGAGGACAGGAAGTGTTGGGGGACAGGAAGTCCACCGGCGTTACAGCAGATTGTTCTACTAGTCTGGTCCAATTTATTGATTTCTAATCAAATCAACTGGATCAATAACTTGACCTTCCTTACTTCACTAAGATGACCGAGGTTATTCAGAGAGCACCAAACCTGATTGCTGGTTAGACACTGAACAACCATCTGACCGGATGAGTTCACGTTTCCATGGTTACAGTCCTGCTACATATGGTGTCACATGACACATTTCTCTGGTAAGCCGCCATGTGAGGAGCAGGATCATGTGCAGGGCTGACTCTGTAGTCCTTTAACCAGAGCACACGGGTTCAAGCCCCACCCTGCTGAAGGGTCCTTGAGCAACACACTGACCCGACACCGCGATATTAAGGCTGTAGATGGATGCCTGGTTCCTCTACATGGTCCTGCCTGGGCTTGTGCGTCAGGTTTCCAGGCGGTGGTTGTTGAGTTCATACCCGACCGATGAGTCACCAAACATCCAGTAAGAACACACACACCCACTGTATGTGGGTAGGCGTGTGTGTGTGTGTGTGTGTGTGTGTGTGTGTGTGTGTGTGTGTGTTCTCCACCACATTAAAAGGACAAATCCATCCTCACAGGCTCTTAGCTGGATCTCAGTCAGTGGTTGTTTTATGAGGTGTTGTAATGTATTTTAGTAGGTGATTTCCTACAGTTCCCAGAATGCCTTTCAACCACCCCCAGAGAAGGGGCATGAACCTATTGCTCTCAATCAAAGGTGGTTTATTTATAAATAAAACAAGCTAGTTGGTGAACATTGGGGCGTGTCTATGATGGTGTCTTGATGTCTTGTGGCCGCATTGCATTCTGGTCTATTCAGGCTGTCAGTGGAGAAATCTCTTCCTCGCCGTAGTTTAGATAAAAGCTGTCTCTGTGATCAATGTGTCGTTTTCAAAAATGAAAACACACATATTCCCAAATCAGTGGTGAGTCAGTGAGCACCAATCAGAGCCCGTTGGACGGTAGGCCACGAGTCCCAGGAGAAATCAGGAAGTGAGACTTTAACGAGACACTTTCACAACCGAACTAATACAGACAAACATTATCAAACCAATTCAGTTAGAGCAGGGTAACGTGAGGACCTCCTTCACCAGCTGACTGCGCTGGTTAAAACACTGGCAGGTTAATGGCTAGCCGTCCTGAGGCGGCCATCTTGGATGTCTACTGTAAAGCCAAAGATCTTGTTTTTAACATTAAACCCTTGATTACTGCTCTGAATTAGTAACCCGTAACTAACACCTTCAGGTTCAACACACGCCAATGAAGCATTCAGGCTCTCAGAGGCAGAAGTGTTGAAATCACAGTACAGGTCTCAGGATATGGTCACGACTGGGAGATCAATGATATATTGATATCATAAGTGCCACTAAAGAGAGAAGAGTACGTCCACAGTACGACATGTCCAGTGGTTAAACTGTTCATGTACTTTCCAAAAGTCCCAGTTTGTTTATGTTGAAGAGCACTGCTGATGACCAATGCGCTTTATTACGCGTCGTCTCCACACATCACGGCCCTGCAGCTCGTGGTAAACATCAGGGAGGTTGGTAAAGAAATGTTTATTTTTCCAATATAGTCTTTAATGGGAAAAAAGCATCAGAATCTAAGATCAGTATCTGAAACATCAGCCGAGCCGATAGAAACACCGGATTTCCTCGACTGCTGCTGAAAACAGTCTTTGATATAGGACACATGTAATGTGATGCAGCAGGAGGAGCTGACCTCAGATCAGGTCAACTGTAATGAGTGGTTATGTGATGATTCTCTCTTGGTATCCTGGTAAAACCTGCAGGATCACATCCCTAACCCACACCCACGTCATAATATGAAGATAGTAGAGGTTAGAACGAGGACAGAACAGCAAGACAGGTTGGACACATTAGGTCGTCCTGCTGGTTAACAATCAGCCAATCACGTGGCTGCAGCTCAACATATAAACCCTGCAGACATGGTGAAGTGGTTTAGTGTTTGATGCTGAGCTAAGAGACTTTGACCGTGGTGTGGTTGCTGAACCCTCCTGGGGTTTCCACCACTACAGTCTGTTTTTCTGTTCCTCACGACAGCGCCCTGTGGTCCAACTGGCCGAGCTCTTCAGACCCGTCAGGCTGGTTTTCATGTTTAGCCTATGACTCAGTTTCACTTTGTTTTGAGAGTACACAGTGTTCATGGGCCAATGTTAAGAGGTATCCAGCACTTGAAAAAACCTTGACAAAAAGCAAGTAACTTTTAAAATAAAACACTTTTCTTTTAACACACTTCTACTTCTGTAAAAGCCAATATAAAGAAAAACAACCATCCCAAAGTCAACAAATATCCCACTTTAAATCACAATATTCAGCAAAATAATCACAATTCAATTTTTTGCATTCCTACACCAAGAATTAGACTGCAGCGTGGTCTCGTCTTTACAGAGACGAGTTCAAACCCCGACCCTGCTGAAGTGTCCTTGAGCAAGAGAATGGGCAGAATAAGAAAAAGGACGGAAACCACATGGGACATCTGTAAATAGGTTCCCTTTAACGGTTATCTGCTGTTCTTGGGTCAGTCTTTGGTCAAACTGATGTCCTGCCTCACCTTTGACTTCTCTACTTTATTGTTGTATCGTAGTTAGTTCAGAACTATATAAGCTCCTATGTAGTGTTTGTATGTCAGCAGGTGGACTCACAGTCTTTCTCTGTATACGTATTAAATCTACTAACCCAATTGTTCTCTTGTGTCTGATGATGATTGACATTAAGGTTGAAGTTCTAAGACTTGAGGAACATGAAGTCCAACTGTGTCCAGTTAAGCAGACAGGATGCAGATGATCTGGATTCATCTAAGAGTGGACATGCAGTGCAAAGAAACCGGTCAAGACCTCTAATAACTGGATTCAAGACCTTGGACACCGTCCTTCAACCAGAAGATCCAGGTCCAAGTGTCCTTGAGACTGAACCCTAACCAGCTCCAGGGTGGTTCACACTGTCTGATCCTTATGAAACAACTAATATGTAACATAATACACCACTATGACTTGGGCAGGAACACACACACACACTTATTGTGTTACACTGTGATATAGGGCTGCACGCTTTACTGTGAATACACACACACACAATATCAGCAACATCAAAACATCTCATTTCACTTCGATCTGTGGAAACAGTCAAGACGCTGATGAAAGATGCAACATGTGCAATAAAAATCATTTTGTACTGTACAAATACTGAACACTCAAAATGTTGATCACAATATCGAGTGAAATAATAACCATAATCAAACCAGGATCAGAAGTGACTCCTGGTAAATGTCGTCCTTACAGACCAGTCGGCCTCCAGGACAGTAAAACAGATCTCAGATTAGGGCTGTGCCATATCATACCGTTCACGATAATACCGGTATAAATCTGTACACGAAAAATAAGTGTCATATCATGATATTAACGATATAGCGGCGTGATGTCGTGTTGACACATTTGCATACGCTAGCGCACCAGAACGACACAAGCACGGCTCGTATCTGAATCCTAGCTTCTAGCTGAAAGGGGAGCTACTTCGGTTAGGTTAGGTTAAAACGCTTACGGCTAAAGGTGGAAACACAACAAACTTTTTTCACCACTTAAAGCAAAAACACACACGCGAGTACGAGGACAGTCAGAAGTCGCGTGAGGAGAGTTTAGCAGCTGGTGATGTGCGGCCCAAAATGACACGAACTCAGCCGAGCATAGCTGGAGCGCGCAAGTAGCACAATATGACAGGAAAAGCAAACGGTGGAATGAAATCACTGAAGCGGTTACATATTGTTTGGCTAAGGATGTGATGCCAATCCAAACGGTCGAAAAGGAGCTTTAAGCGACTGGTTCAGAAGCTCGACCCAAGATACAACATCCCAGGTAGGAAATATGTGTGAAGAATACCATGACAAGCTAGCAGTCGTCAGTGAAGTTGTTTTGCCTCAACCACGGACATGTAGTCGAGCCGAACCCTATATCAGCCTGGCCGTGCACTACATCGACAGCGACTGGACGCTGCGCAACTCCTGCCTTGAGACGAGTTCCCTTCCCGAGGACCACACGGGAGAATGTGTCTGCCAGCTGGATGGCTACTTCTAACCTGCAATAAGTCCATTTTTCTAAGTGTTTACTTGTACAGTTCCAGCACTGACATTCTACCTCATTTGATGGTAATCCATCTTACGTTTACACAAAACATTTAGAGGCAACTTTATTTTAAGTTTTAACAGTATTTTTATTTCATTTTTATAAGCAGTGTTTACATTTTGACTGAAGGTTTCTTTGGATTGCTGCTGTTTACATTTGTACTTATAATTTGAGGTCAGTTTTATTAGGTGATACTATTTTGCAGGCTCCTGAAGAGTAAAAGGTTAAGTTACTTTTAGTTATTGTTAAACTAAAATATTAAACAACTGAGTTATTTATACTTTTACTGAAGATTCCAAGGAAAACACTATTATACCTACTTTTATGTTTATATTTTGACTTATGTTGTCACTATTTGCACTAATCAATGCTGCTGCAATCACCAATAAAACATTCTTCAGGGTTTCTTTTTTCATATCGTCATGAATATCGTTATCGCAAATTACCCTGAAATATCGTGATATTATTTTAAGGCTATATCGCCCACCCCTATCTCAGATCATCTGCAGGAGCGTCCTGCTGGCAGGTGGTTTCTGACAGAGCTGCTATTATTAGAGTGCTTGGCCTTCAGGAGTGTGTGTGTGGGTGAACGAATGACTGTTACATTCATTCCTCTAGGGGGACGCTACCTCTCACTAGCTTTACGTCACCTTTATGAACTCAGGATGTTTGCCAGGCGTATAGATCTTTTTACACCAACACCCTTCTACACAACACCAATACACACATTCACACTGGGAGCTGCCCAATAAAACCTTCTACTGTTGGTACAAAATTATATCACGATAAACACATTGATCTAGATCGATATCTGACATGGTAAATAGAGTACAATAAACCCCTTCAGATAATATTCCCCAATTAGTTTGGTTTTTATCATGCATTCTGTGATTATATTGAACCAGTCTTCTACTGTTGGCCACTGAACACAGCCACTGTCAACACATAATAATAATGTTGCTACTGATCATAATAATTGATAGACCCACACTGACCCCTCCGGGCCAGCGGGGGTCTCCAGCCCTCCTTACCTTGTGGACACTCTTGGGGTTCTCCAGCCAGGCGAAGTACATCTCCTCCACATAGTTGGAGCTTGTCCCGTTCAGAAACGGCTCCGACGCCACCGGTGCTGTGTAGCACCTGATTGGCTGAAACGTCCGTGTGCCACTGGCAGCGCCAACTGTGGTTGGCCGCTGCTGGCCAACAGTCTGAGCCGCCTGAGAGGCGGTGAGCGGACGCAACCGCGCCGCACAAGTCCTTAAACGATGCATCAGCAGTCCTTAAACTATCTCACACACACTGCGGTGGTCAGTGTGACCGGCCGGGACGTCCTCAACCACAGAAGGAAACAAACTCCTCGTTTTACTCCCTGGACAGGAAGGTTGACTGGGATGGTCTGCTGTCCACTGGTCAGTCTGTCCACTGGGAGAGAGAGAGAGACTGTCAGGAAGGGAAGAGGGAGAGACTGGCTGTGTGAGAGGAGGAAGAACAGATGAAAACAGAGGGAGAGAAAAGAGATGGAACACTAAAGAATCAAGAAGGCTGAAGGGTGAGTGAGGGGTCACGTGTGTTAACATGTCAACACGAGGGAAACAACAGATACAGTATAAGTGGGCAGAATACAAACAGACAGACCAGTTGAACTGTAGAGGGAACATTCCACTATGATCTATACTTCAACACAAAGCACAACCTGCACACACACAGTCCTGACTTGTGTTCCTTATAGGAAGTGTCTAAAAGGCATTTCAACATTTGGGGTGTCGGCACTGACTACTGCATGCAGGATGTAGTCTGTTTGCTGAAATGCAAAAGTGTGGGCAACTGTGTGTGTGTGTGTGTGTGTGTGTGTGTGTGTGTGTGTGTGTGTGTGAATGTTCAGTGTGGTCTCACTCGCACGGACCATAAACGCAAATCTGGATGAAGCTTTACATGACTGGACTATTCCATCCAACAGCTCTGTGATGAAATGTGCTGTGGTTGAGAGCAGTGAGAGTTTAGGGAGTGTTCCATGTCCAGGCTGACCACCATGAGAACGCTGGGCTCGAGCGCCATGTGTTCCTCAGGCTGTAGCCCGGATCTGTGTTTTGACCTTGTTGGGTGCCCACTCCCAACAGCCACCATTCTCCTTCCCTCAGCCCTGCCAAGAAACGCCCACTACCACCTTTCCAGCCACCCGATTGGTTCCCTTAAAGAAATCTCGCCCGGAAATAGGACTCCGAAGCGCTCTTATTCGCCCGGCTAACTGTCAATCACTTTGTCCTTTCTCAAGACTCGGGTTCCCAAAAATGATTCCCTGACTTGTCAAAACAATGTTTAAACAGTCTCTGTAAAAGTTGTGCATCAGACCAAACCTGAAGGCTGGACACATCGTTAACTAGCAAGCTAACCTGTAACCTTATTAGCCAGCTAGCATCTTTGAAACGCTTCTACTTTTGACTTTCTATTTATTGCTATTAGCATGCTTGGCTAGCTGCTAATTGGGTGCTAACTGGGTTAAATGGGTGCTAGGAACCAACTTTCGGTCCGTATCGGTTTTTTCTTCTGCCGTATAAAACATTTGTTTACAAGCCCCAACGGTTTCAGAAAGATACAATGGATAAACCAGTTACCGTTACGTTTGTGTTAGCCAACACGCGCTAGCTAGTCAGGTTTCGTCTTTCTCGAATTCCCGAAGACCGATTGTAGTTTCCTCTGGAATAGAAGCGACGCCCGCCTTACCGTCAAAACACAGTTAAACACTCACCTCACGATAAACAGACGTCAGAAAGCCTAAATCACGGCTACCGAGTCAGAGACGAGTTTCAGCGGCTCCCCTCTCGGCCGGTATCCCAGATGCCCTTCGCGTCTCCCGGTAAAATAATGACAGCTCAGGGCGCGGAGCGTGGAACCGAGGCCTAGTAAATGACTGTGATGCGGCGGCGACGTCACGGCGTAGAGACGGAGTTCTAACCCGGAAGTGAGTGCACAGGAAGCGTCACCTCCGTCTCAATCTGTCATCACTGATTTGGGGTTTTAATGAATCGCAGAACATCAGGTATTTGTGATTGACAGGTGTCTGTCTCTCCACCGCCACGCGACAGACGTGATTAAAGGTCTCACAACGCTTAGAGGGCAGGAACTAACGTGACGCTCGCATTGTTGCTACATCACGACAGTAAATGACAGCTCGAGACAGCTGTAACTGTGAGTTTTGTCTCCAGCTTGGAAAATGCCAAAGAGCTAAAAATACACACAGCTCTCCAAAAACAGCCTGGATGGCGTTTTCATGAGCCAGTGGAACCACACTACTGGATTAAAGAACACTCTATTGTTGTTCTAGTGGGGACTAGGTTAGTGCGTTGCAGTCACAGGTGTGTTTATTGGTTTCCTTATAATGGACTCCAATGTGGCTCAGACACAAAAGTCAAAAGTCCTTTGTTTTCTTTACCAGTTGTGTTTGAGTTTATAAAGCACTGACCTGTCCTTTTTGTCTTTGAGTGTATTTGATGTCCAGGCGTCTTTACTGTTGTTTTCTATTTCTCCTGACCTTGTTTTCATTTGCAGAAGCCCTGACTGCAGTTATTACTCTATGAACTACGGCATGTTGACTGCACATGGACATTCAATAATAACATGTTGTTCAACTGCTGTATCCTCATATATATATATATATTGTTTCTTTGTCGTATTTATTACTACTTGCTGCTGCAACAGTCCGTTGTTCCCTCATGGACTGTTAAAGTGTCATGTCATTAACACCACCCAGTCAGCCAATCAGAGCAAACAAGTCCTGGTCAGTCAACTGGTCCAATCCTGACGTGTCACTGGACTCAACTGGGAGCTGGTTGGGTTTGTGACCTCCCTGCTAGGAGGATGAACGAGGAGAGGACTGCTGTCTCATGACATCCCTGTCTTCTCCTCAGCTGAGAATTACAGTTCCTAGTTGGCATGAACGCTTACGACAAATCAGACCTGGAAGAGCCAATCGTGTCTGGAATATGTTTGATTTGTCTCAACTATATGTTAGCTCAGCTAATCAAGCGCATCTCAACTACGTCAAACCTCTCTACACTTGTGGTTGATATGGTTTCCCCTGCAGGGCCAGTCAGAGCCTGTTCATTGATTGATTGACTTATTGATTCACGTTATTCCATTGTCCGTTTTGTTTCTGAGATGGAGAAATGCAATAGATGTGGTGAGCAGCAGGTTCAGAAATACACCTGGAAACTGCTTGGCGGTAAAAGTAAGGAGCTCTCTTCTTCTGCTGTCTTTATTTAGACATTCTAACCCAACAACATTATTTGTGGAATAAACCCAGAACTCCTAGATCACAAAAAATCCAGCTGGAGAACGAGAGCTGCAGTGCAATCAGGCCAACCAGAAACAATCAATACATCACTATTATTGGTATTGGAATACAGTACTGTGTATATGCTGTACAGATTCATTTACACACATTCTCACAACATCATGTGGAATACCGACAGAATATACAGGATGTACTCTACTCTATGTCTGTACATGAGTTAAGAAAGAATGGGGATGATCTCCGTCGTCTTCTCAACAATCAGTGGTCTGTTGTGTCTCGTGGCACCGTCATGGCGTCTGCCTGGAGGAAGTCGGGGTTTAGGACCGTTTCTTTACCTCTTTTTTTTCTTTACCTTTACCTGATTCTTTATTGATTCCCATATCAATTCCGATTAGATAAATTGTGAGGAGGAAACGACTTCATACAGTTTTAATGGCGTCCACTAACATTGAAATATACGTCATTATTTGCACAACGTCAACGTCAAGTCTGTTGTGAAGCTGTTGGAACAAACAGCATCCAGCTGAGCAACTGGGCATCGATAAGAGGAATCAATAGTACAGGAGCTGATCAATTGTGAGGAATTGGGCAATTTGAATTGGGCAATGAGCTTTCAGAAAAGATGAAGTATCGCTCTGATGATGAGGTGGTTGGTTGCCATTGGAAACCGAGGAAGTCACTCTTGTTGTTTGGTGTAGAAACAATCTATGTGTCAGGACCCAAAATGGGCCGGCCGCCTACATTTGGTGGGTCCCCACGTGGCAGAAACCGAAGGTGTTTCCATTTGGTTTACGCTGCAGACCAAATGATTCAGCCACAGTAGGAGTCCGTCTTCAGCTGGTGGTGAACCTGGCGCCCCCAAGTGGCAGCAAGAGGTAACAGTTTAAAAGCTGTTTGAACTTCATTACCCAGAAACCCTGTGGTGAAACCAAAGAGCTACCATTGGTGAGTCCAGCTTTCTCTTCTGGATTTCACCGACGCCAGGATTTAATTTGGACCAATAGGGTGAATGGTCTCAGTTCCTGGTTCTCCAGACCGTTCCTTGTCTATTCCGGTGATTCAAATGAGAGAACTCTTGAGCTGGAAACTTCTACCGAGGCTCCATCTGAATGTCCCTCTGCTTTCAGAGCCACTGCTCCCCTCGGCGGCCATTTTGTGTCTCTCCTACCAAGTATTACATTTACAGGACCAGTTCAGCTGAGGAGTGTGTTCGTAAATGTCATCTGAAGAAGGGATGATGGTTTCATTGGAAGAGCGAGATAAACGATCGATCATACATGTGATCTGAACTATCCAACTTCACACGTCATCTGGTATTGACTGATTTTTCATGAAGCTGAAAATCTGTTGTTTCCGACACAAACCAACTTGTGTCGTAATCATAAAGCCCTTATTGTTTTGAGATGCTGACATGTGGTTGGAGGAAATCTCTGAATCAACCTGCATTGGAAACAAGTTGAAGTGTTGAAGAAAAATAGATTTCAAGACTGAATATGAGAAAGAATGACTTGATGATGGTTATGGCGGTGTACTGAATTTCCCAGCATGCAGTTCGCTCTCAGAGGACATTTTCCGAACACACCCAAGCCAGCAGCTTCACTGGTCTTTGGCGTTGTTGGTCTTCTGGCCTACAACACAGGAAGTGACACGTAGAACCGAATGATGTCACTGTGTGGGTTCAGAACAGACAGAATGACAGAATTTGGGAACTGCAGTTTTGATTGGCAGCCATGTTGGCTCCACAGACGTTGCTATAGTAACTGGTGATATGACGGAGGACATGGTTCCATAGTTACAGACCACAGTGCATCAACACATATAAACTAAAATCATCAACATTGCCTCGTGAGGTTTTCACACGACAACAGCGATATTTAATCAAATAAAAACAGATTTCAAACGTTTTGCAAACCACAGATGGAAAAAACCAAAAAACATTTCAGATAAAAAAGCCTTAATAATAGAAATCTATGAGAGTCTCAAGATTGCCGTGATGATATCAGTGTTTATGTGGCGATCAGGTGTTGTCTGTCAACCAATCAGATGGTCTTCCTGTACCTGGGCTCATATCCCTGGAAGCTTCACACACACACACACACGCCAACCACACTGTCTAACTACACTGAAGATCCTTTTGTTATAAATCAGATTTATTAGAATTAATTCTAATGAGACATTTTGATCAGATATCATCATCATCCAGGTTCAGTTTCAGTCTCAGAGGCTTTTCATCCTGATAGGAAGAAATTCTGCAGGGAAAACTGAATATTTGGAATATTGAATATTGGCACAAAGTATCAGCTATTGGCCTTCAAACCTTCATCAGTCAAGGCCTAGTTTTCACACCAAGGATCAATTTTGTGCAAAAAAACTCACACAGCAAATTAAAAATATACTAAAGCAGGAAAACTCAATAGATTGATACAGTGCAGCTAACTGGCTAACCATGCTAACCATGCTAACCATGCTAACAGTCAGGCAAATACGCCCAGACTAACATCATGGCTAGACGTTTCCATTTGGTTTGTTGACGATCTAAAAATCCCTGCGACAGTTTGTATCCCTCCGCCTGCTTAGCTCCGCCCCTCTGGGTGGATCTGCAGCTGCTCTGCTGCCAAACGATGACGCAGCAAGAAGAAGATGAAAACTGTCTGAAGATTGGAAATATTCTGGAATAATTTGAACTGCAGTCAGAAGGTTTCATTCACATGGTGTTGGTGGTGGCAGCACGAGAGACAAGAAGTTTAGAGAATTTAGTGATTTATAGTGAAGGAAGGTGGTGGTCAGCTGACTAGAGCATCAGGCTGTGGAGATATTTGGTATATGATTGTTGATCGTCGGTCTAGAAAGAAGCCCTTGCTCTTTGATTCTGATTGGCTGACACCAAAACCGGACGGTGACCGTTGATGGTTTAGATCATGAAACATTTTCTGATGTCAGACTGGAAATATCTCAACGTGACGTCACGTCGTCTACGACTGGAGGAAGAACAACACAATAGATGTTTTTAACAGTTTAAGTGTTTTAGGAGATTTTTTCCTGAAACTAAATCAGGCTAGAAGAGATTCCCTGCAGAAACGCCAACACACTTTAAAACAGAGAGGCCAACCTGCTAGATGTACCATAAATCACATCAAGATAAAAGAAAAACAAACTAAAATCACGAGGCGCCCTTGACTTTGCCTGAATTGCATATGGTGTTTTTACAATTTTAGAGACTGAGTGCTAGGCAAGCTGGGTGGTGGAAACCAAGCGCACCCAAAGCTGTTCATTCCTATGGAGCCCATCTGGACTCATACCAGGGTGCATTACATTCCTATGACAGTGCTGAGCAGAAGGGAGGTGCAGTCAAATGGTAGCAGTGGTCCTTTAACGAGAGAGAGAGAGAGAGAGAGAGAGAGAGAGAGAGGTGACTGTTTCAGTTCAGTTCCGGTGCTTTCCCAGTAAATCTTTCTGGCAAATTCCTAGTCGGGCCTTACTGGGTCCGGGTCAGAGGTCAGCGTTCACACTGAAGCCCTGATTGGCTGGGAACCAACCCACTGTACACCATGTTGGCTCGGGAATCACTAAGGGGACTGAGGCGAGGTTTAGTAGCAGGTCAGGTTGAGGAAGAGGAGGGACGTTGTCGGGGCGTGGTGGGCGGGGCCAGATGGGAAAGGTTTTGAAGGACACACCTGAGTGTCAGATCCTCTCCCCTGATTGGTTAGACGGGTGGTGGAGGGGCGGGTCTTTGAGGCACTAGAGGTTGTGATGCAGCAGATGGTTTCCTGGGACAGAGAGAGTGTGAAAGGGAGAAAGAGAAAAGCGAGATAAAGGGGATAAGAGGCAAGAAAATGGGAGACAAAGGAGAAAAAGGACAAGAGAGTAAAAAAGAGTTCTTGTCGTTTACTCAAGAACAGAAACATATTTTAGTGTTTCCAGAGAGAAACCGCACTGTTGTTTCTTACAGAGGAGGAGGAGGCCTGAGAGCGTAGGAGGAAGCCGTCCTGTTGGTCTGCACCACCTGACACACACACACACACACACACACACACACACACACACACACACACACACACACACACACACACACACATCCCAGTCAGTGATAACAGTGTTTCTCATATGTAGAGTTTCATTCCAAAATGCTTCATATCCATCAAATGTTACGCTACGCTACGCTACGCTACGCTACGCTACGTTACGTTACGCTATGTTACGTTACGCTACGTTACGCTACGTTACGCTATGCTATGCTATGTTACGCTACGTTACGTTACGTTACGTTACGTTACGCTATGTTACGTAAATACTACAACCTCCCTCCAAAGTGTAAACAACTCCCAACGTTGTTTACGTTTCCGACCCTTAAAGAGGAATTTGAATCAAGGGGAAAAGACAATTGCGGGTGCAACTCCTCCGGTCCTCCGACCAGCAGGGGGCAGCATTGTTTTGGAGGTGATGTACGTAGAATGTGACAGATTTAACTGTGAACGAGGCATCAGGACGGATGTTTCCTATCAGTCTTGGTTTAGTATGAAACTCGTCAAATTTTTCTCTGAGAGCAACAAGTAGAACCAACCACCCAGTCAGAGAACAGACTGACAGACAGACAGACAGACAGACAGACAGACAGACGGACGGACGGACGGACGGACGGGCGGACGGAGAGAGACAGACAGACAGACAGACAGACAGGCAGACAGACGGGCAGACAGACAGACGGACGGAGAGACGGACAGACAGACAGACAGACAGACAGACAGACGGACAGACAGACGGACGGAGAGACGGACAGACAGACGGGCAGACAGAGTACAGCAGTAGTAGAGAACAGAGTATTTTACCTCCTGTGGTGGTAGTAACTGAGCGTGGTGCTTCACATGGAGAGAGAAGCAATGAGACTCGTTAGTAGATGAATCATTACATTGTCAGTAGGAAACAGACAGATGACCACAGTGAGACAGGACTAACTGGCTAGTTGATCAATTAACCTGCTAGTGTTTAACTGGCAAGTCGATCAATTGACCGACCAGTTGTTTAAATGATTGATGTCTTACTAGGGGAGGGAACTAGTCCACAACAGATCTACTAGGATCTACTAGGATCTGAACCTTACCAGGGACGGAGTGACATCATCATCCGTCTCCTGTTGACAGGGTAAAACGCTGTTGGTTAATCAATGAGTAGCTGATTGGAAAGGGCTGGGCCGTTGCTATGGCAACTGGCCTATCTCCTGCCTCGTCTGAGCTACTGTCATTTACTTTGGGATGAGTATGAAATGAATCATAAAAACACTGAAAGATAAACAATTGCAAGATACTGAAGCAGCTGATGATGTAATGACCCGTCAAAACTAGTTAACTGACCCGCTAACGGCTCAAGAAATATAACCTGTTAGTGGAGTAACTAACAGTTACAACGTTCCACCACCATGAAGGATCATGGGACAATAACAGGAACTGGACTGCATTTTCACGTGTTCCACATGTGAAAAGGTTAACAGGTTAAGGTCAGGTAACCAAACCAGTCAGGTTCAGGTCTGGTTAAGGTCAGGTAACCAAACCAGTCAGGTTCAGGTCCTGGTCATGGTTATAATGGAAACTCACCCCGTCTCTGACGATGCTGCTGGGGTTGCCCCGGGCAACAGTGGGAGGCTGGGCTCTGGGAGGCGGTCCTCTGCTGGGATTGGCCGAAGCTCTGCCGTCAGCCCTGACAACAGGAAGTAAAGACCAAAGATAGGAAGTACATCTCGGTGAGGGGAGTCTGATCTAATCAAATCCTTTAAATGATGACATCAGCACGAACATTTCACAGAAGGTGAAGTCGGTGTGTTCTGGCGTTGGATACTGGACCTCTGTCATGTGACTAACCTGGTTAAATAAAGGTTAACTAAATATCAGAAGGACCCAACAAAGTGGTTCAGTAAATTATTAGTAGTAAAAGATGACGTCACTTACTAGTATACTTACTAGTACTAGTATAACTAGTACTGTGTTATTACATGTCTGACATGGATGTTCTCCTCTTGCTTTTAGTTTAACCATCTGTTGACCTTTTCTGATTTGTGATGTGTCGTAAGTGTTCAACTGGACCGACTCACTCGAAGCCCTGCGACCTCTTCCTCCGACTCAGACCCAAACGCCTCAGCAGCTCGTTCCTGCGCAGGAAAACAAACGCACCCAAAGCCAGGAGAGGAAGAACCAGGAAGAAGAAAACTAACAGACCGTCTCTAACAGAGGTATCCTTATCTGGAGAGAGAGACAGGGAGAGAGAGAGAGAGAGAGAGAGAGAGAGACAGGGAGAGAGAGACAG
>JAXDDX010000042.1:2370000-2377500 GCA_034670405.1 Hoplostethus atlanticus | reverse complement strand
GGGAGAGAGAGACAGGGAGAGAGAGAGGTAGAGAGAGAGACAGGGAGAGAGAAACAGAGGGAGAGAGAGACAGGGAGAGAGAGCGAGCGAGAGACAGGTAGAGAGAGAGAGAGAGACAGGTAGAGAGAGGTAGAGAGAGAGACAGGTAGAGAGAGACAGAGGGAGAGAGAGACAGGGAGAGAGAGAGACAGGGAGAGCGAGAAAGGGAGAGAGAGAGAGAGAGACAGGGAGAGAGAGACAGGTAGAGAGAGAGGTAGAGAGAGAGACAGGTAGAGAGAGGTAGAGAGAGAGAGAGGTAGAGAGAGAGACAGGGAGAGAGAGAGAGGGAGAGAGAGACAGGTAGAGAGAGAGACAGAGGGAGAGAGAGACAGGGAGAGAGAGAGACAGGGAGAGAGAGAGAGAGAGAGAGACAGACAGGGATAGAGAGACAGATAGAGAGAGAGGTAGAGAGAGAGACAGGGAGAGAGAGACAGAGGGAGAGAGAGACAGGGAGAGAGAGAGAGAGAGAGAGACAGGTAGAGAGAGAGGTAGAGAGAGAGACAGGTAGAGAGAGACAGAGGGAGAGAGAGACAGGGAGAGAGAGAGACAGGGAGAGAGAGACAGGGAGAGAGTGAGAGAGAGAGACAGGGAGAGAGAGACAGGGAGAGAGAGACAGGTAGAGAGAGAGGTAGAGAGAGAGACAGGTAGAGAGAGAGACAGGGAGAGAGAGACAGGGAGAGAGAGAGACAGGTAGAGAGAGACAGGTAGAGACAGAGACAGGTAGAGAGAGACAGAGGGAGAGAGAGACAGGGAGAGAGAGAGACAGGGAGAGAGAGACAGGGAGAGAGTGAGAGAGAGAGACAGGGAGAGAGAGACAGGTAGAGAGAGAGGTAGAGAGAGAGACAGGTAGAGAGAGAGACAGGGAGAGAGAGACAGGGAGAGAGAGAGACAGGTAGAGAGAGACAGGTAGAGACAGAGAGAGAGAGACAGGTAGAGACAAAGAGAGAGAGACAGGTAGAGAGACAGGTAGAGAGAGAGACAGGGAGAGAGAGACAGAGGGAGAGAGAGACAGGGAGAGAGAGAGACAGGGAGAGAGAGAGACAGGGAGAGAGAGACAGGTAGAGAGAGAGGTAGAGAGAGAGACAGGTGGAGAGGCAGGAGAGACAGGGGATGGGAAAAGAGGAAGATGAGAGAGACAGGGATAGAGAGACAATAGAGAGAGAGGTAGAGAGAGAGACAGGTAGGAGAGAGAAGGAGAGAGAGACAGAGGGAGAGAGAGACAGGGAGGAGAGAGAGAGAGAGAGAGACAGGTAGAGAGAGAGGTAGAGAGAGAGACAGGTAGAGAGAGAGACAGAGGGAGAGGAGAGCAGAGAGAGAGAGAAAACAGGGAGAGAGAGACAGGGAGAGCAGGGGAGAAGACAGGGGGAGAGAGCAGGTAGAGGAAAAGACAGGTAGAGAGAGACAGGGAGAGAGAGAGCGGGAGAGAGAGACAGGTAAAAGAGAGAGGTAGAGGAGAGACAGTAGAGAAGACGGGGAGACAGGGAGAGAGAGACAGGGGAGGGGGAGAGACAGGTAGGACAGAGAGGAGTGAAGAGAACAAAGGTAGAGGAAGACAGGGTAGAAAAAAAAGAGAGAGAGACATAGAAGACAGGTAGTGGAGAGAGACAGGGAGTTAGATTACATTTTTTTTTAAAAAAATTTTTTTTCCTTTTTTAATTCAATTTTTAATGTTAAAATTTCTTTTAAAAATTTTTTTTTATTTTAAAATCTAATGAAATTTTATAATAATTAGAAAAAGGAAGTTTATGGGTCACAGTATACGTGATTCACTGTATCAGTAATCAGGTGAGATAGCACTGTGTTAATCGTTATTGTGGTTAAAATACTATGTACAACTGCTGTAAGGATTGACTTATGGTCATTACGATTGTCAATATAGATAGTAGGGCTAGGGCAGGAGACAGGTAAGTTTAAAGCGATACCGTTATGGGGTACACCGGTAATTGATCCGTGGGACACCATCCTCACAGTGACAGTTCATTACTGTACACACTGTAGACAGACAGACAGAAGACAGAGAGACAGTCCTTCGAGACACATCAGAGCAGATCAGTCAATCGGGACGGGACAGACAGTCAATCAGACAGCAGTAAGTGACAGACAGACAGTAGACAGACAGACAGTCAGGACAGACAGACAGTCAATCAGACAGACAGAAGGACAGACAGTCAATCAGAAGTCAGACAGACAGAGACAGGACAGACAGTCAGACAGAGAGACAGTCAAGCAGACAGTAGACAGACAGACAGACAGACAGCAGACAGACAGAGACCAGACAGACAACAGACGAGACAGACAGACAGACAGACAGGACAGTCAGACAGACAGGTAATCAGACAGTCAGAGGGAGAAGTGCAGGAGACAGTCAGACAGGAAGGTCCTGACCCGTGTCCATGGCATTTCTTATAGCACAAGTCGAGGAGATCAGGACGTGAAGCACTGCGGGCACCAAGTTCATACACAGAAATCACAGAAGAAGAAACCACATACAGACCAGAAGAAGAATGAAGAACGCTAGTTCTAGATTTGGGACAGGAAAAACAGACGGGGAAACACCGAACAAGAAACGAGACCTCGTAAACAGTCAACGAATACCCACCATAAAGTCAGGAGAACACATGAATAGCCCAGGAGAACACGAGATCCGCATTAATCCCTACCGAAAACATCCTCAGAGACTATTGACTAACAGACTTATACTCCTACAGCCTCTCACATCATCCGTTACTATCACAGATACGGTTAACGGTCACGAGGACCGTCACGGACTCACCCTATCCTAATCCTCGAGAGAGACGTCCTCAGTAGACTGTAAACCTCCAGACCTCCCATCTATGCATCAGATTCTTTACTCCTCCAAACTCTACACATCTCCTTACATCTACTCTCTCCAGCCCTCCTCTACTCCTGCAGCCTCCTAGTTACTCCCTCCAGATCTCTCAGACCTCCTCTTACTCCTCCAGATCTCCTCCAGGCTCTCCTCTACTCTCCAGATTATCAGACTCTCTCTACTCCCACTAAACCTCCTAGACTTTCCTTCTACTACACCTAACATCCAGATTACCGTCCTCCTCTACTGTCTCAGATTCCTCTTACTCCTCCAAACCGCTACTTGCCTCCTAACCCCCAAAACCTCAACTCCTACTTACGTTCCACTCCCAAACCCCAAAAACCTCAATACTTCCAGACCTCACCTCGACCCCCTTCGACCCAGCTCTCCAACGTTCCCCTTTTAAACCCCCTCGCCCCACTCACACCCCCAAAAGTTCCTTTACCCAAACCCCCCCAAAAATTTCAACAAACCCCAGCTTTCCCACCCCCAACCCCCAAAAAAACCCCAAAAACCCTTTCCCCCCGGGAAAAACCCCCAAAAATCCCAAACCCCAAAAACACCCAACCCCCAATCCTCCCCCCCCCCCTTTTTTCCCAAAATTCAACCCAATTCCAAATCCCCCACCCTAAACCCCAAAAATTTGAGAAAGATCGAGGCCATAAGAAATACCAGAGAGAGAATTTAAAAGGGTGGAACTAAAACCACGGGTTTTAGGAGAGGAAGGGAGGGAACGGGGAAAGGGGGAGTAGTTTTAGAACCATGGGGGAAAAGGGAAGTTAAAAAAGGGAGAAAGGGGTTATAGTTGGAACTGTTCAAAGGGTAAGGGTGGCAATTGGAAAGACAGGGGAAAAGAAAAAGGGATTTGGGGGTGAGAGGGGGAAATGGATCCAATTAAAGAGGAGATTGCACCTTGAAGTAGTTGAAAAAAAAGGAAAGGAGGAGGGGGTGGGGGTAAAGCAGGGAAAGGGAACGGGAAAAAAGTGAAGGAGAAAGTATGGAGAGACAGTGGGAAACCAGGAAGAAGAGACGGGTAGAGACAAAGGGGGAGAAAAAGACAAAAGAGCCATTAGAAGGGGAAAAGGGAAAGAACAGAGGGAAGAGGACCGGGAGGAGAAAGGGGGAAGGGACAAAAGAAAAAGGGAGGAGGAGGTTTTAAAAGGGAGAAGGAAAAAGTGAGAAAAACAAAAAAAAAAAAAAAAAAAAAAAAAAAAAAAAAAAAAAAAAAAAAAAAAAAAAAAAAAAAAAAAAAAAAAAAAAAAAAAAAAAAAAAAAAAAAAAAAAAAAAAAAAAAAAAAAAAAAAAAAAAAAAAAAAAAAAAAAAAAAAAAAAAAAAAAAAAAAAAAAAAAAAAAAAAAAAAAAAAAAAAAAAAAAAAAAAAAAAAAAAAAAAAAAAAAAAAAAAAAAAAAAAAAAAAAAAAAAAAAAAAAAAAAAAAAAAAAAAAAAAAAAAAAAAAAAAAAAAAAAAAAAAAAAAAAAAAAAAAAAAAAAAAAAAAAAAAAAAAAAAAAAAAAAAAAAAAAAAAAAAAAAAAGGGGGGGGGGGGGGGGGGGGGGGGGGGGGGGGGGGGGGGGGGGGGGGGGGGGGGGGGGGGGGGGGGGGGGGGGGGGGGGGGGGGGGGGGGGGGGGGGGGGGGGGGGGGGGGGGGGGGGGGGGGGGGGGGGGGGGGGGGGGGGGGGGGGGGGGGGGGGGGGGGGGGGGGGGGGGGGGGGGGGGGGGGGGGGGGGGGGGGGGGGGGGGGGGGGGGGGGGGGGGGGGGGGGGGGGGGGGGGGGGGGGGGGGGGGGGGGGGGGGGGGGGGGGGGGGGGGGGGGGGGGGGGGGGGGGGGGGGGGGGCAGTCAATCAGACAGTGACAGACAGACAGACGACAGACAGACAGACGGACAATCAGACAGACAGACAGACAGACAGAAGACAGCAGACAGCAGACGTCAAAAGACAAAAGTAATCGGACAGTAGACGGGCGTCAGAAGACAGTAGAAGAAGGTCCCCCCGTGTCCATGGATTTCTTTTTTACACACAGTCTTTTGTCAGGAGTCAGCACTGGGGGGACTCAAAGTTCATACACATAACAACAGAAAAAGAAACCAATTCACACCACAAAAGAAAAAATGACATGACACCGTTGTTTTCCCCAAATTTGGTGCACAGAAACACTTTATCCCAAAAAACCCTCCTCCAATTCCCCCCTCCCCCCAAACCCCCCAACCTCCTCCTTCCCCCTCCCCCCACTCCCCTCCCCCCTCCCCCCTTCCACCCCTTTTAACTCCCCTTTTTTACCCCTCCCTCCCTCCAATTTTCCCCCCCCCCTTTTCCTCCTCCCTCCCCCCTCCGACCCCCCTTTTCCTATCCTCCAAACTCCTCCCCCCTTTTTTCCCCCCCAAACCCCCCCCTTCCTCTTTTATTTTTTTCCCCCCCCCAAACCTCCCCCCTTTTCCTCCTCCCCCCCTCCCTCTACCCCCCTGACCCCCTTTTCCCCCCCCCAAACCCCCTTTTTTTTTAAAAACCCCCCCAAATTCCCTCCTCCGATTTCCCCCTTACTCCCCCCCAAACCTCCCCCAAACCCTCCTCCTCTATCCCTCCAACCCCCTCTCTCCCCCTCCTGACCTCCCCTCACTCCTCCAGACTCTCCAACTTCCCCCTTTAAACTCCTCCCCTCCCCCCAACCTCCTCCTCTTCTCCTCCAGACCTCTTTCTCCCCCAAACCTCCCCCAGACCCCCCCTCTATCCCCAAAACCCTCAGACTCCTCTTACTGTCCAATTCTTTACTCCCCAAACCTCCCCCCAATCTCTTCTACTTCCCCAGCCCTCCTTCCCCCTCCAGACCTCCTCGTCTACTCCCCCCGATCTCCCCCGGGTCCCCCTTACTCCCCCCAGATCTCCTCCAGACCTCCTCCTTATCTCCCCTCCAATTTCCCTTTTCTCCTAAACTCCCTCCAAACCCCTCCCCTCCCCCCCCCACCCCTCCAGACCTCCCCTCTATCCCCCAAAACCCCCTCCGACCCCCTCCTTACCCCCTCCAGATTCTCCAGCCTCCCCTTCTCCTCAAACCCCTCCATACCCCCTCCTTACCCCCTCCAGACCTTCTCTACCCCCTCCAGATTCCCAGATTTCCCCCTTATCCCTCCAAACCCCCTCCATACCTCCTCCTCTACCCTCCAGACCCCCTCCTCTACTCCCCCAAAAACCTCCTCCGACCTCCCCTTATCCTCGTCCCTCCAACCCCTCTTGGGAGTACCTTGTTTTTCCCCACTTGGTGCCCTCGCTGACCATGCCGGGGTCGGGGACGTCGGAGCCGAGCATGAAGTCGACGCCGTAGCAGTTGGTGTCGGCGATGGGCGTGATGATGATGGACGGCTTGATACCGAACACCGTCGACGCCTGGATGTCAACGGTGCACTGCAGCTTCCCACAGAGAGCATTCCTGAGAGACAGACAGGCAGAGAGACAGACGGGCAGAGAGAGAGACAGGCAGAGAGACAGACGGGCAGAGAGAGAGAGAGAGAGAGACAGACAGACAGGCAGAGAGACAGACAGACATACAGAGAGAGAGACAGAGAGAGAGAGAGAGAGAGAGACAGACAGACAGACAGACAGACAGACAGACAGACAGGCAGGCAGAGAGGATTATGGTGGAATATTTCGCACTAAATACGTGTGTGTGTGTGTATGTGTGTGTGTGTGTGTGTGTGTGTGTGTGTGTGTGTGTGTGTATGTGTGTGTGTGTGTGTGTGTGTGTATGTGTGTGTGTGTGTGTGTGTGTGTGTGTGTGTGTGTGTGTGTACCTACCGGCTCTCACACTTCTTGTAGCCGTAGTTCTGGTAGCCACAGTTGCCGAAGCGATCGCCTTTACTGTTAACGTCTTTAAAACAGATGTCAGGAGCAGCCTTCGCCTCTTAGAGGAGGAGAGGAGGAGGAGGAGGAGGAGGAGGAGGAGGAGAGGAGAGGAGAGGAGGAGGAGGAGAGGAGAGGAGAGGAGGAGAGGAGAGGAGGAGAGGAGGAGAGGAGAGGAGAGAGGAGAGGAGGAGAGGAGAGGAGGAGGAGGAGGAGAGGAGGAGAGGAGAGGAGGAGGAGAGGAGAGGAGAGGAGAGGAGAGGAGGAGGAGAGGAGAGGAGGAGAGGAGAGGAGAGAGGAGAGGAGGAGAGGAGAGAGGAGAGGAGAGGAGAAGAGGAGGAGAGGAGAGGAGGAGAGGAGAGGAGAGGAGAGGAGGAGAGGAGAGGAGGAGAGGAGAGGAGAGGAGAGGAGAGAGGAGAGGAGAGGAGGAGAGGAGAGAGGAGAGGAGAGGAGAGGAGGAGAGGAGACAGACGTCATCATCAATATGGCCAGCAGGAGGCGCCTGTCAGTGGAGGACTGTCATTAGAGACTTACTGGCTCCAAAGATGGCCTGGCACTGTCCGTCGTAGTGCTGGCACCTCCCGTTGTAACAGTAGGCCTGCTGGCTCCGGCAGGGCTGCCCGTTCTGACACACACACACACACACACACACACACACACACACACACACACACAGGACAGCAGTCAGCATGCCATTCTAACTTCCAAATGTTTAACTTGGACCTGTAGCGCCACCCTGAGGCCGAACCGTGTCACTGTGTCTACCTGGGCGAAGACGTCAATCTGGCAGAGGGCTGA
>JAXDDX010000042.1:2310000-2362500 GCA_034670405.1 Hoplostethus atlanticus | reverse complement strand
TGGACCAGACCAGACTAGACCAGACTAGACCAGACCGGACCAGACCAGACCAGACCAGACCAGACTAGACTGGAGAGCAAAACTGTACTGTTGGTAACTGATATAAAGACACATCAACGCTATCCGTCACGCTGTCAGTTCATTAAGCTCTGCAGCTGGTTGGTCTCCAGGTGAGAACAACAACATTCACCAAGTAACCGACAAGACGCCTGAAAATGTCTCAGTCCTCTAACAAGAGAACACAAGGCATTATGGGTAGAAGAGAACTGTGGTGGTTCGTTAGGAGAGAGAACAGGATCCAACCAGCTACAGGAAACCACCCCAGAACACAAGGCATTATGGGTAGAAAAGAACTGTGGTGGTTCGTTAGGAGAGAGAACGGGATCCAACCAGCTAGAGGAAACCACCCCAGAACACAAGGCATTATGGGTAGAAGGAGACTTGGTCAGTCTGGACTGATGCTCATGTTCAGATGTTTCTTCATGTGTTCTTCATGTGGTTAGCAGGGCTAGCAGGGTTAGCAGGGTTAGCAGGGTTAGCAGGGTTAGCAGGGCGACAGGACTATTTTAACAGATTATTTTTACAGTGTCTGTAGGAAAGAGACGATTGAGACTCTGTTGGATATCAAATATTAACTAGATAACATTCAAGCGCTGAATACATAATAACTAACTAATACAAACAGAAAGACAGAGAGACAGGCAGAGAGAGAGAGAGAGAGAGAGAGAGAGAGAGAGACAGGCAGAGAGAGAGAGGGAGAGAGACAGGCAGAGAGAGAGAGAGAGAGAGAGAGAGAGAGAGACAGGCAGAGAGAGAGAGAGAGAGAGACAGGCAGAGAGAGAGAGGGAGAGAGACAGGCAGAGAGAGAGAGAGAGAGAGACAGGCAGAGAGAGAGAGAGAGACAGGCAGAGTGCAGTAGGTCAGCAGACAGGAAATATCAATATGCTTACTAAACACACACACCAACTCCCATGATGCCCTGGGAGAACCAAACAGCCTGAATCTAACACTAACTGTGTGTGTGTGTGTGTGTGTGTGTTACCTGTACAGGTGGTCTGGTTGTGACCAGGGATCCATCATTACTGTAGGAGTACACAGTGAAGTCTGCAGGGAGCAGCACTCTGTCAACAACAACAACAACACTGTGGTAAACATCATCAACAACAACAAATTACCGGTATAATAAAAAAAATAAAAATAATAAACTTAAAAAATAAACGTTATTTTAAAATCAATTATAAAATTGCAACACGGTAAAAAACAACAACAACAACTATCAGGTAAACAAGGCCCAATCCCAATTCACCCCTCTGCACTGGTATTAGAGGAGCCGTAACAAGCAGCAACTTCGCTGATGGACTTTAGTTATATTTCGTCATATGCCATCAAAGGGGGAAATGCGACATGGAAATATGTCAAAATGCAGGACTGTCATGCACAAATCAGCCTAAAAACAATGTTGTAACTAGCGAGGTAGAGACATCGGCATACTAGCGATTTTTTGTTATGCTTGTTATAAAGAAAAGGTCTATAATACATTGAAACGACATTAAACTAAGATAATACCACGGTTAGAATATTTTTTAAATCTTTATTAATGAAGAAAATACATTTGTGGTTTCCTTTTGTTGCTTGTGCAGCGTCACCCCATCTTGCCGATAATTGTGGGAGATTTCTCCTAACCCTCGGTTTGTAGTGTGCCCCTGAAAAACCTCCGTCTGGAGGGCCATGTAGCCCTAGACCTCCACCCTCCCCCTCCATCACAACAAGCATCAGGACATCCTACCCCTACGTGAACCAGCAATGGAGGGGAAGGGTGAATTGGGATCTCTGTCTTCTGTAAACCTACCAGTACAGTAGCTACTGACACATGGTCCAGGACAACAGACCTCTAACTGACTGACACAGTAGTACAGTAGCTACTGACACATGGTCCAGGACAACAGACCTCTAACTGACTGACACAGCAGTACAGTAGCTACTGACACAGCGACAGACAGTAGACTACACATCATCTACATGTAAGTATTTATTGACTTACTCATTCCTCTCCAGGTGGACTACATGCTCCTTCCCATCCACACTGATGGCATAGGAAACCTGGAGAGAGACAGAGAGACAGACAGACAGAGAGACAGACAGAGAGACAGAGAGACAGAGAGACAGACAGACAGACAGACAGAGAGACAGACAGACAGAGAGACAGACAGACAGACAGACAGACAGACAGAGAGACAGACAGACAGAGAGACAGACAGACAGAGAGACAGACAGACAGAGAGACAGACAGACAGACAGAGAGACAGACAGACAGACAGACAGACAGACAGAGAGACAGACAGACAGAGAGACAGAGAGACAGACAGACAGAGAGACAGACAGACAGAGAGACAGACAGACAGACAGACAGACAGACAGACAGACAGACAGACAGAGAGACAGACAGAGGTAGTTAAGATGCTGCAAAGACATTTCTATTGTCCTTAGTGATGGATGGTATTAGAGGGTCACATCAGATCACATCAGATCACATCAGGTCACATCAGATCAGATCAGATCACATCAGATAGCATTAGATTAGATGAAAGAAGTAATCACACCGGCACAGCGTACTGAGAGAACCAGTAGAGACTGTGGTTGTACTGGTCAGCTCCCAGTAGAACCAGTAGAGCCTGTGGTTGTACTGGTCAGCTCCCAGTAGAACCAGTAGAGCCTGTGGTTTATTAGTGAGCTTAGTGACATGTGAGCCGTCTGTTGAAGGCAGATTAGCGTCGCGGCTAGCTGACATGCTAAGCCCTGCTCTACTTAATGGTCTTAACACCAGCTGGACTCTCACAAGACAAACTGGGAGCTGGTTTGAGCTGGTTTGGGCTGTTAGTCTGGTTTCACTGGAAGCATCAGAACACATCAGAACACCTTGATGCTTCTAACGCCGAACTTGGTTTGATACGGATGAAGTTTGATCAACGAGATCTCAAAACACAGTGATATATGAAGTAGTACCAGTAGTACCGGTAAGAACAGCTAGGTTAACCCTGCAGCTTCATAGACTACAGGCTAGCAGCTACCAATGTTAGCTACAGCTAGCTACAAATGAACATGGGTTATTAACAGACGTAGAGCAGGGTGTCATCAGTTGATGGTCCAGTGGCTTTGGGCCTTGAGACTAAACGGTCTCATCTTCTTACTTCTCTTTAGTGTACTTGTACTTTTTTGAAGTCAGTAATTTTACTTTTACTTGAGTATGTTTTAAGTAGTATTGTTCTTCAGCTTTTGTCGTCTCTACACAATAACACAATGTTCACTTGATGTCAATGAAAACAAAGAAATACAGTTGGAAATCTTCTCATGTCCCAACTAACAGCCCTAAACCAGCATGGAGACACAACACGTCTGATATTTCTGGAGGTGGACTGATATTTTACAAACGTCTATATTTACTCGACAAATGAATTTCCATCACTATTTATCATCATTTCATTCAAGTGAGCGTAAAAACAGTTTTGTGACATTGGGGATATTTTCCATCGTGTCCTGCAGCTTCTCTGGTTCGGAACGATTAAAAATAAGTGGAAGGAAAGTCAGCAGGAGAGAGACGGCTGCTGAGACCTCAAGGTCATCCAGCCCTCTGACGCACCTGGGTGGGTGTGTGTGTGTGTGTGTGTGTGTGTGTGTGTGTGTGTGAGGGGCTGATGAACACACACACAGGGGCAGATGGTGTGTGAGCTGTAGAGCACGAAGTCAGCGGTGGACTACATCGCCCAGCTGCCAACAGCAGCCTGGCTCGTCCTCTGACGCGGCAGGGGTCAAAGGTCGAGGCCCCAAACCAACATCCTGATAAGAAACTCATATGATGTGGAACGACTGCTGACATAGAAAACCAGGTTAGACCTTCCAACTGACACGGTCAAATAAACTCCAATAAAACTACATAATATATAATTACACATTATTACAATATTCTATATCATTATTATAATATTCTATATATTTATTTATAATATATTATTATACATTATTATAATATTCTATATATTTATTTATAATATATTATTATACATATTATATTCTATATATTAATTTATAATGTATAATTATACATTATTATATTCTATATATTTATGTATAATATGTTATTATAAATTATTATAATATTCTATATGTTTATTTATAATATGTTATTATACATTATTATAATATTCCATATGTTTATTTATAATATGTTATTATAATTATTCTATATATTTATTTATAATATGTAATTATACATTATAATATTCTATATATTTATTTATAATGTATAATTATACATTATTATAATATTCTATATATTTATAATATATTATTATACATTATTATAATATTCTATATATGTATAATATATTATTATACATTATAATATTCTATATAATTATTTCATAATATGTTTCAGATTTAATTAGTATTTGCTGTTGAGCATTAATTTAGAGGACAGATAACCTGATGTCATCATTTCATCACAATATGATTCTAGAAGACTGGTTACACTGGTTATACTGGTTACACTGGTTATATTGGTTATACTGGTTCCATTGGTTACACTGGTCACACTGGTCAGCTCCCAGTTCCACCAGTAGCAGACTGGTTATACTGGTTATAAGGAAACATGTTTTAGATGTTCGATTTGTTGTTTTCAGGGAATAAAATGAAATGAGACACATAAAGAGCAGGAACTGATGATGTCATGAGTTATAGCAGAACACATTCCCTCCAGCCACACACACACACACACACACACACACACGCACGCACACACGCACACGCACACGCATGCACACACACACACACACACACAAAACACCAGTGAAATGTGAGAAGGCTTAGAGAGAGTGTGAAAATATTAGGGAGTGTGTGTGTGTGTGTGTGTGTGTGTGTGCGCACGCGTGCGTGTGCGTGTGTGTGTGCGTGTGTGTGCGTGTGTGTGCATGTGCGTGTGTGTGTGTGTTGAATATGTTCCAGGATGCAGGGTGGGAAAGAAGATGACAGCAGAGGAAAAACCCACAGCTAACACACACACACACACACAGACACACACACATACACACACACACACACACACAGAGAGAGAGAGAGAGAGAGAGAGAGACACAGAGTCAACAAGCTACAACATTAAATTCCCCTCTAATGACACTGCTCTCCTCTATTGCTGCCTGTAGGGAAACAGTCTTTTCTGTTGCAAACACACACACACACACACACACACACACACACACACACACACACACACACAACCAGTCCTCCAAATGGACAGTAATGTGTTTTGGAAATGACCTTGTATGATTCGCTACTGGGATGGGTGAGTTACTGGACACAGCAAGGGTCATATGAGGTCACACAGACAGGAAGTGGATCTGATTGGTCAGCTGTTTTTGTATTTCCTGGGGTCAGACGGCACCAGGAAGTGGCAGAGAGAGACAGAGAGAGAGAGAGATACAGCAGAAAGAAGAAGAGAAGAACCTTTAAAAAAGACAACAACCCACCAAACGAGAGAAAACGTCTCAAGGAAACATTCAACCTGGAAACCGAAGAAAACGGTTTTCAGATTGAACGTTCCCCTGGACACAACACAAGTAAAACTCTGGTACCTGATTGGGTGGTGCTCTGTTCACATCCCGCCTCTGCTTGTTTCCTATTGGCCGTGGTACTGTCAGCTGATAGGAGGAGAAGTGGGTGGTCTGCTGGGAGGCGGAGCCTAGAGGAGGAAACAGGAAGACATTAAAGAAGGTGGGTTGTCCAGGTGAGAACAACGACAAGATCCTGAAAACGTTTCAGTCCTCTAACAAGAGAACACAAGGCATTATGGGTAGAAGAGAACTGTGGTGGTTCGTTAGGAGAGAGAACGGGATCCAACCAGCTACAGGAAACCACCCCAGAACACAAGGCATTATGGGTAGAAGAGAACTGTGGTGGTTCGTTAGGAGAGAGAACGGGATCCAACCAGCTACAGGAAACCACCCCAGAACACAAGGCATTATGGGTAGAAGAGAACTGTGGTGGTTCATTAGGAGAGAGAACGGGATCCAACCAGCTACAGGAAACCACCCAGAACACAAGGCATTATGGGTAGAAGAGAACTGTGGTGGTTCGTTAGGCAAGAGAACGGGATCCAACCAGCTACAGGAAACCACCCCAGAACACAAGGCATTATGGGTAGAAGGAGACTTGGTCAGTCATGTTCAGATGTTTCTTCATGTGTTCTTAACTGGTATGAACACCAGAGAAGAGCAGACAAGTCCATCATGGTAGATCAAGTTACAGACTGGAACCAGGTTGGTTTGGACTCTCTAACCTGGTGGGATGACAGGTTACCAAAACTCAACCAATCAACCAGCTGCTGGGGAGTCATGGGACTTCTGGTTGGCTTGTGATTGGTCAGTGAGAACCTGAACCAACCAGATACTAAAATACAACCAAGTCAACTTTCCACTCTGGTTCAGACCAGAGGAAACCAACTGGTCTCATCATGTGGCCTTCAGGGTCTCACAGAACAGTGGAACTTCTGAACGTTCATACACACACACACACACACACACACACACACACACACACACACACACACACACAGAGTCAGACATCCTGACAGAGACACTGACACACACACACACACCAGACCAGTGTGTCTGTAACAGCCTGCCTGAGTCACAATGTTTTGCAGAGAAACATCTCACCCACACACACACACACACACACACACACACACACACACACACGCACACACACACACACACACACACAGAGCTGTCACCCTCTGTCTGTCCTCTGTCCAGATACTGGACGTCTGTTTTACCTTTACAAGGACACACTGCAGCAAGTCAGACTGGTGGTTCCATACTGAACCAAAGAACCCTTGGAGTTCTTCACAGCACCATGAAGTTCTCGGTAGGATCATATGAGGTGGTTCAGTACACACCCATGGTCTGTTTCCTGTCATGAACTGTTGGTTGGTTGTTGAAACAATAACAGACATTTACGTTGTGTTCCTGGTCCATCTAGTCGTCTCTGTTGTTCCTCCTCCAGTCGTAGACGACGTGAGATATTTCCAGTCTGATATCTGATAAAGTTTAATGGATCTAAAACATCAACGGTAACCGTCAGGTTTTGGTGTCAGCCAATCAGAATCAAAGAGCAAGGGCTTCTTTCTAGACCGACGATCAACAATCATACAGGAGAAATCCATCAGAGGAGAGAGAGAGACCAACTTCTACACCGACAGTAGATAGACCAGAATGCAATGCAGTAGCCCAGATAGACCAGAATGCAATGCAGTAGCCGAGATAGACCAGAATGCAATGCAGTAGCCCAGATAGACCAGAATGCAATGCAGTAGCCCAGAATGCAATGCAGTAGCCAGATAGACCAGAATGCAATGCAGCAATAAGCCCATCTGCATTTTGGGTTAGACACACCCCATGTTCACCAACTAGCTCGCTAGCTAGCTGCATTTAAACGCCCATACACACAGCTAACAAGTTCATGGCCCTACTCTGGGGGTTGTTGAAAAGCATTCTGGGAAACGTAGGACATCACTAACTGAAGTAGAAGTAGACGAGGCAGGTTTAGTGGGAACAATAAAAAAGTCAGATCTGATCATTTCCTGGAGCAAGCTGCTGCTATTGGACTGCTTTGAAACTAATACTGGAAACAACAGCAGATCTCCAGACAGGCTGCCGGATGCGACCGCCGAGGAGAGTGAGTCATCACTCAACAGAGAGGATCTGCTCCAAGTGTGTGACGGTGTGTGTGTGTGTGTGGGGGGGTTTGGCTGAACACTGAAAGTAGCTGCTGGTTCCTGTAAATGTAGTTACTCTGAGTCAGAAGATCAACCAGCTTCAACCAGGAAGTAACTGGACTTCTTCTTCAGGCTGTAATAAACCGGTCATGGCCGAGTGTGTTTCCTGTGTCTCCCATTCCTCCCGCAGGTCCATGTCCCTGGTTTTGTCTCTGTGTTTGTGTGTGCGTGGGCGTTCCTGTCCTGCTGCCCCCCTGGGTCCTCCACTCCTCCCTGTTACCTGCTCATCAGCTCCTCACCTGCAAACCTGGTTTCAATCATCTCATCTACGCTCCTGCTCATCGCCAGACTGTTTGCTCTGCTCCAGTGGTAGCTGCTCCGGCCTTTCTTCGTGGTCGATATCGTTCATGCTTGTTTCCCCGTGTTTGCTCCGGTTAATACCTACTCTGTTTCCCGCACTCCAGGAGCCCAGCCCGTCTGCTAACCCGCCTGCTAACCCGCCTGCTACCTGCCTGCTAACCCGCCTGCTAACCCACCTGCTAACCTGCCTGCTACTCACCCGTCTCCAGCCTTCCCTATTCCTCCCTTCTCCGGTTATCCCCTCAATAAACCTGTTTAATGGCCATCAGCCTCGGCCTCTGTTCTGCGCTTGTCTGCTTCCCTTGACAATCTGTTATATCTCTAACTAACAGTCCTGGTCTGGACCGAGGGCTGTCTATGTGGTTTAAAGTCTCCAGAGCATCAACAGGATATTTCCAGTATATTTCAGTATCATTACATTTTCAGAAAAAAAGCCTCTCACTAAAGTAATCCTCCAAACATTTCCTCTTCGGGGAGGAGCAACAGCCAGGGAGCTCCTCCCACGCTGGGACCAAACTCACTTCAGGTTCAGAGGGAAACTCTTTTTATTTACATGGTTCTCTTATCCAGAGATTCAACCAACATTACAAGCAACCAGTAGCAAGGAGGTCAGAGGTCACAGCATCCTGACAACAGAGGAAAGAAAATATTCTTGAGACGGAGAAGAGATCTAGGAGTAAATAAGACATAAAGAAATAAAAGCCTTCTCCTCAGATCCTCATCCTGAGGAACCGGCGGTAAGCCTGTAGCAACCGCCGGCGCTGCTAAGCTGCTTACGGCGGCTGAACCTGCCTGGTCCAAGACGCCAAACACAAGAGGTACATCTAGACCAGAATACTCACAACACATCGCCACGTCTACGGAAGGAAGCAACGGGGCTTATGGGAAATGTAGTCTTAATGTGGAGAAACACGAGCGCCAACAATACCACTGGTGAGAGAGAGAGGCTCCCAGTCGACTGATGGGTAAATGACACCCTGAGCACCTTCGTCTGATTTCCTCTGGATTCCAATCAGACTAAATCAACCAAACTATCAATCAATCCAACGTATCAATAGAAAGCATTCCTCCTCGACACGACGGACATGATGTTTTTCTGTCCTGGTCTTTAAAATCACAGTGAAACAGCATTTAGAGAAAGAGTTTGATGTCTTTCCTGTTGAAACAGGAAGTTGAGGGGCGGGACATGACATGGGGAGGGGTCATTCAGAATATTATGACACAGAAAATTAGCTAAATGTCTTTTTTCATTTCACACACACACACACACACACACTAGCCCCACCCCTCCAGGCCGTTACTATCAACCATGATTTTCCCGCCTCAGCCCGGCTGGTTAGAACATGTTCTTCATTAGGCTGATCCATCCTACAACAACACAAGGTGGAAGCTCCGCCCTGGAGGACCCACAGAGCATGATGATAGGTTCCTTCATCCCACCCAGTGGAAGGAGGAGAGGGTTTCTCCTCATCTCCCTCTGAGACTCACATACATGTCCACGTTTCACCAGGGGGGTCAGGGGTCAGGGGTCAGGGGTCAGGGTCAGTCTTGCCCTTGCCCAGTATAGGATAGTATAGTATAGGATAGGATAGGATAGTATAGGATAGGATAGTATACTATAGTATAGTATAGTATAGGATAGGATAGTATACTATAGTATAGTATAGGATAGGATAGTATAGGATAGTATACTATAGTATAGTATAGTATAGTATAGGATAGGATAGTATACTATAGGATAGTATAGGATAGGATACTATAGTATAGTATAGTATAGTATAGTATAGGATAGGATAGTATAATATAGTATAGGATAGCACAAGATAATAGTAGTAGTAACATAGTAACAATAGTAACATATTGTATAGTAATGCATAATAACGTATAGTACTGTATATTATACACATGTATATGTACAGCAGTGTATTGTAGTGTAGTAATATACTATAGTATACTAGTAGTAGTATATATATATGGTCTGTCTGTGCCCTGGGTGTGTTTGGTCAGTAGTACTACTATACCATAGTATTTATTATATACTTCACATATATTCATGGTGTATTTCTAGTATGAACTCGGCTGTTTAACAGAATGTTATAAGAGGATCAGTTTCAACAAGTCTCGTTCATCTTAGTAGTGAAACATGGATGTCCTGCTGACCTGAGCAGTCCGAGGTTCCATTCAGCAGCAGAAGGAGCCACAGCAGTCGGAGTCTCCCTCCCATCTTCATATGAACCATGTCAGAGAAACGGACCGGGACACTGGCGGACCGACACTGTCTTCTTCTTCTTGTTCTTCTCGTTTTCCAGGCGTTTCCTTCCTCCGAGTCTTTTACTTATAATGCTGCAACCCGGGTTCATTTCTTCTTTGGCCGAGCCATTCTTGTCCCAACAGTTCACCCTGAATGATCTACAGTAAGAAACAGTAAAGGATAATGTTCTTACTGTGGCTGTTATTCTGATAGTTATTAGGTTTGTAAATCCTCCGTCTCTCCGTCTGTCTTTGTTTCCTACGATAAAGCAAACTGTTTCTCTAAAGTCCGGACCCACCGTGTTGGATCACATATTTCTCTCCCTGTAAACTCGACTAGAATCTAAACCAGTTAAGTCGGCGACATTAAGGCGTACTTCCGGATAGCGTATCAAATTAAGAGTCTCCATACAAAACACTACAGTAATTCTGCAATCAAGTTAAATCAAGTTACTATCAAATATTCCAGCAAAACTATGAATCACTCTTAGTAAAATTACAGCAAGGTATGATAAAGTCATCATAAACTCTATTGCGTACCACAGAGAAACAATAGGTCCCTATGAGAATATTAGTGATACATGACATTATATATTTATAGAGAAGAGTACGTTCATTTAAAACAAGACTATTTTATAGCAATTTAATAGAAATTACATATGTCATATTCATTACATACTATAGATATCATATAGAAATTTATATAAATATTTCCATCAATATAATACTTATAGCCAGTGATGTCATGGTAAATAAAGGTAGGTAGGTACTTAATCCCTGGGGGAAAATTTCTTTGTTACAGCAGCCAGACATAAAACAAAGAACCAATAGGAACAACTCTCCTACTTTCAATGAAAGATATTTCTTTTCCCTTAGAAGAACCTTGTCTTCACATAACCTAGTATGATGGTCACTATGATTTATTTGATCTTAAAAAGATCTTAAAAACTCTATTTTGGAAATAAGAAGGTATATAATGCGAGTTTAGGTGGTTTTCCTCCACTACATCCCTGAATTGGATTATTTCTAATCCTATTATTCATGTTTTGTTTTCCAGATTCCACCAGGGTGTAGCACAATTTTTTTTTCAGTTATCTAGCGAACTTTTTCATCAATTCCCTAATTTGTTGCCAGGCATGTAGAGTATGTTCTACCAGGGCTTTTATTTTGAACTCAAGCTAGTTAGACCGGAAGTAATGTTCCTGTTACTTTCTATGTACTTGACGAAACTCTGTAGATCTCCTTTAAACTGCGCATGTGTGTCACATCAGACTGTGTTGTGCGGCAAACTTAGCGCACCCTTTCCCAGCTTCAGATAAATAGACAGATACTTCGGGACTTCCGGTCACTAACGAGCCTCGTTCTAATGTTCTAAAGTACACCGGAAGGGGAAGCCGTTCTGCAGCGTCCAGGTCCGTCAGGTCAACACCGACCGGGGTGTGACGCCAAAGATCATCGGGGTGTCCGGATACGCAAATGGCAGAGAAGAGTCTATCAGTGATCGCTGATTGGCGGAGGGTTAATCCTGCCGAGACCTTTGATGCATTCAGGTGTCTCTAGTGAACCGCACAATATCAACACCTCATTTTACCTCATTCAATTACTTGTTCTCATAAATAAAACTATGGTTTTCGATCAACACCTCAGAGCTCCTTGTCCATCCCTGTCTGAGATTAATGCCATTTTAATTCATGCTGCGTAACAATCTTTATTAATGTTATATTGACGATGCCTGTCATTTTGTAATGTGTTTAAAACAGACCCAGACCGCAGTCTCATAACAGGGATCAAATGAATGTCCTTACATCTCAAACATAAGTCACAATGGTAAACTGGGTCTAATCTGATAACATATGGGTTTGTGGCTCACAATGCACTTGAAAATTGGCTTTTTGGGTGATACAGTCCTACCATTACATGACAACACTATTTAATACAACTGCTGTTAAATTGTCAAAGTCTCTATCTGATCTTAAACATGTCTGGAGAAAATGTAGCTGAAAATTAATTTGTTTTCTTTTCAATTTTATTGAACCTCTGAATTATATACAGTATATACAAATAGTGAAAGTTCCAGATGGAGAATTTCAGTTTTCTATTGAACACACTATTTTGACCAGATTGGTAGAAATACATACAAATATGGGACATGCATTATACAGCAACATTAATTCCAAATAGGATCATATATATATTTAAAATGTTTATGCATATAAACACTCGTATTTCTGGGTGGAGACAAAGGTTTCAACATCATTAGTGTGATGACGACCTCCAACCACATAGCCTAGGAGAAGCATTAGGCCACTCCAACCAATGCAGATGCTGAGGTGGTGACATCATCATGGCTGAGAATCTACTGTAGGTCTAATATAATGAACATGTTTCCTGTATAGTCAGGAAAAAATACACTCAGTTTGACTAAGATTTTCATATAGAAGGGGTGTTAGGGGTCTTTTCTCACTCCAGGACTTCTATCAGTTCTTAGTTCTCTGACTCAGCTGGCGGTACAATTGTATTGTCATGAGCTGAATTTCAGGATCACCGGGCGCAATGTCAATAGCTCTCAAGAAGAAGGCCAGGGCGTCGTCCAGCCTCCCCTCGCCGTAACACTGTTTTCCTTTGCTGACCAGGAAGTCATAGCTCTCGTCCTCTGATTTAGGAAGGGCCTCGATACTGGTGAGGTCTGATGTGACTGCTGGGTCGATGGTGCATTGGTCCATTCTCTCATTGGAAGCTAGTTCTGGGTCACTGGTAGATTCCCCGAGGGTACTACCCACTTCCTGTCCAGAGAGCGATTCAACAGAAGCATCCCCTGACTCACTGGAGTCCTCCCTGTCCTCTTCGCTCTCCTCTTCATCCTCTGTGTTTATAGTCTCGCCATTGGTCTCCTCCAACTGAAGCTTATCACAAGACATGCTGATGTCCTCTCCTTCGGTAATATCAGAATGCTTCTCTGAAACATCCTCATCACAATCATCGTCCTCATCAGTCGTGTCTTCATTAAGGTTCTCTACATCCTCGATTATGGATTGGATGAGGGAACGTCGCGAGGCCACGGAGGTGTTCCCTCCAACACTCTTCCGAGATTTGACAGGAGTGGATCCACACCGAATCGATTTTGGTGTGGAGGCTCCCAACGCCTGGAAAGAACGCTCAAGTTGGCTCGTCACCAACTGCTGCCCGTCATCATCATCATCCTCATCCTCACTATCATAAATCACTGCTGCTCTTTTCCTCTTGGTAGTTATAATTGAGTTGTCAATTGATACATCTGATTCAGAGACATGGGTGCTGTTAATGCTTTGCTCAAGCTCTTCTTCATTTCCTCTCTCACAGAGGGATTTATCTACATCAAAACTCCCCTCCATCTGCAGCTGTGATAGCAACTTCCTCTCTTGCGCTTCAGTTTCTTGTTCTTCCATGGCATTGTTGTCTGGGAACATGTCACTGTCCTCCAGCTGTAAATTGAAGTTGCCTTCAAAGGACTCAAGCCCTGTGCTGATATTGGATGATGTCTCTGCTTTTAAGCTTGCATTGGACATCCGTAGGATAGAAAGTCTTTTATTCTGCAGTGATGTGACAGGGGGCTGCCCCTCATCCAGAGTGAATTCCTGATTCTTTGAGTCGTGAGTCAAGTGTGATGTCCCATTTTGATATTGCTCATCTTCATCAACTATTGATGTAATGTATTCCATACTGGCATTACCAGCTACAGTGACGACGGCATCCTCCATTGCCGACAACTCCATCATCTCCTGAACAGAAGCATCTGCCGCTTCAAAGTCACCCTGTTCCTCCTTGAAAGACTGCTGTGTGGGAGAATCCAGCTTGTCTTGGGTAAATACTGGAACAGGTTGTTTCATACTTTCATCTACAGTTAGATCAATTACCCCGTTACCTAGATTTTGTCGGCCATCCTCTTCACCAGAACCAGACTGGTCCAGCTCCACCAGAACCGGTGACCCATTGAAATTGTTGTCAATCTGTGAAATGGCGGGACTTGGAAAGGAAGGACTGGGCTTTGTATTTCTTGGTTTCTTCTCATTTGACTGCTCCCTGTTGTGTTGAACTGGTTGTCTGAGCCATGCTGGTTCTGTACTCGATGCCATGCTCTCTGCCAGCTGCATTTGCAACTCTGACTCGGCCTTCATCAACTCCTGAGCCTTCTGGACCCTCCCGTTGATGTAGTAGTGAGCTTCCTGGTCCTCGGGGGCCTCGTCGTGGTTGTTGACATCGAGAGAGAACATGAGGTCGTGATCAGAGATCCCAAACATCTCCATGGCGTGGAGGTGGGCAATGTGTTCGTCCAGCTCACGGTCTGTCCGTCTGTTTCTGGAGTGCAGGGACTGGAGCTGCAGCTGGGTCGACGAGGACCGGGTGTCCTGCAGTATAAAGAGCTCCTTCAGCTCTTGTTTGCTGAAGTAGCGGAACGGATTCTTCTTGTCCCCGGTGGTCTGTCTGATGAGGGAATCTTTGAAAACTTGCCGTCTGTAGATCTTCTCCTCCACTGTACCGCAGGTGATCAGCCTGTAGATAACCACGTTTTCAGTCTGGCCAATGCGGTAGGCCCTATCGACAGCCTGGGCGTCGGTGGCTGGGTTCCAGCTGGGGTCAAAGATCACGACTCTGTTTGCTGCCGTCAAGGTGATGCCGACTCCGCCTACTTGGGTGGTCAGGAGAAAGACTGAGTACCGCTTGTCCGTCTGGAACAGCGAGATGCGCCTCTCTCTCTCGGCGAGCTGAGTAATCGTGCCATCCAGTCTCATTATTTTGAAGCCTCTGTTACCCAGGACGCGCTCGATGATGTCAAGCACCTTCCGGAAATGAGCAAAGACAAGCGTGCGGTGACCTTCCTGTTTGAGCCTCTCGAGAAGCGTGATCAGAAACACAAGCTTCCCGGACTCTGATATTAGTGTTTCGTCAGGAATGTTAGGCGATGCTGTGAGCAGCCAACTCACTCTCGTCCTCCTGTTGGCTTTCGGTTTTACTTTCCTCCAGGCCCAACTGAGTTATGGCAGCGGCAGAGAGCATTCTTGGGTGGTCACACAACTTCTTCAGGATGTTTAGTTCAGCAAGAGGCGACTTGCTGGTCATCAGTAGCTCTTTGATGTGGTCCAGTGAAACAAACTGCCTGTAGATGTCTTCCTGAACCGCGCTCAAGTATGTCCAGATGATTAGGTCGTTCTTCCTCGTCAGCGTTGGCATGATTGCTCCAGTTTCTTTTTGATGGTTTGGGACTAGGCTGTCCTTGTTGTCTGACTCATCTTCTTTGCTGTTCATTTTTTTCTTCTGCACTTCTGCTTTTGTCCTGCGAAGGAAGTAGGGGTTTATCATAGCCACCAGGTTCTCGGACATCTTGAAGCCCAGGGCCTTCTCCCCTGGAGTGGCATCCTTCTCCCTGGCTCGTGTGATGGGGTTCTCATACTCAGTTTTGAATGTTTTAGATGTACCCAAGAGAGTACCATGGCAAGCAAAGTCAAAGAGAGACCACATTTCTCTCAGGTTGTTTTGGACTGGAGTGCCTGTCAGAAGAATGCGGTTTCTGGCGGGTATGGCGTAGGCACTTTTGGCTGTTTTCGTGGAGGTGGTTTTTATCTTGTGTGCTTCGTCCAGGATCATGTAGTCCCATTTGAACTCTTGGCCATTGTAGGATGCCAGGAGCTGCCAGTTGTTGATAAGCATTTGGTACGTGGTGATGGATATGCCACCTCTCCTCTGAATCTTCTCCAAATTCCTGTTCCGCTCTGCTTTGTTGGTGCCATGAAACTCCTTAACCCTCATGCCAGGGGTCCACTTGGCGAATTCTTTGGTCCAGTTTGTGATCAGTGATGTTGGCATGACAAGCAGAGTGTGTTTAGCCAGCTCAGCATCGTACATGCCAGAGAGGAAGGAGATCACCTGGATCGTCTTGCCGAGGCCCATGTCATCTGCCAAGATCCCTCCCTTACGGCCATCTCGACAGAGACCGTACAAGAAGGCCACTCCCTCTCTCTGGTGGTCATACAGCTTGTCGTGTAATTCTTTGAAAAGCATTAAACCGCTGTTGTTGACATTGACAAACTCTTCATCCTCACTCTCTGAGGCTTGCTGTGCCATAACCTCTTCAATCTTCTTTATTCTGCTTTTAAGTTTCTCACTTGGGTGAATGTTGTAAGCCAACTTGAAGAATTCCAACGCTTGAGACATATCTCCTTGTCTGGCAACATCTTTAGCATCCCGAATGTATCTGGAAAAGAAATGAAACAGGATATCATTAGGGCTGTTGCACCACCGCGGTTGTGTCAAGGCAATCGCGGATGGAAAACAAACCACCGCGACAACCGCGGTTGTTTAAAAAAAAAAAGTCCTGTATTTTGGAGGGTTCTTATTATTTGTTTTCCATTTCATTATTAAATTAATCATATTCATGTGTATTTGGTGTAAAGTATTGTAACAACCCGGTTGAAATATGTGATGCTTACTGTTAGTTATGGCCAGTTATGGGAGATGTTATTAGCGGGTTCCTACCTACCAACTGTTGGTTACCCATCACCAGTCTTAGTGTGCTTAGTCTTCCTGTGATTGGTTGAGAGGCGGGGAGGCGGGTCAGAGAGTTCGGTTGAGACACCTGTGTTGTGGTGGTACGCTCTGGCGCTGGGTTTAAGAGTTTGGAGAGTTAAGTGATCGAGGTGAGCTGTTGTACGGCGCCGTTACGGCCAACGGTAACTAATAATCAGCTTAATAAATGCACTGGATTGCAAACTAACTGTTTCGTTTGTCTACTCAAAGTATCCGTCTTTGACGGGACGCTATAGTATGACTAAACTCATTTTAGGGCTAGTATAGTATAATGAGTGTTTTTTCACATAATACACACTTTGCTCTGTTTGGTAATCTCCCTCAATTTTGTAGAAAAACTGCCACGAAGAGTTTTTTGACATTCGCCGTGTTTAGTGAGCCGGAGTGAATTTACGAGCGTGCGCATTGGCTGGTTAACATAATTAACTAACGTGATTGATTTGAAAGACGCTTGGTATTTAGTAGGTAAGTAGTTTATACTTAGTAGTTTATTTCTCCATTTATAACGATTGTAAGTTTATGAATTCCTGAATTAGTTGGGAACAACAGACATCAAACTTGTTCATGTCAATGATGATTCAGTGTCACAGTACAATTTATAGAGCTCTCTGTATTTGCCAGCACTTCTTAGCTGTAGAGAAGCAACATGGCAGCCATATTACAACCTGTCCAAAC
The DNA here is from genome assembly GCA_034670405.1 of Hoplostethus atlanticus. Classification (NCBI taxonomy): domain Eukaryota; kingdom Metazoa; phylum Chordata; class Actinopteri; order Trachichthyiformes; family Trachichthyidae; genus Hoplostethus; species Hoplostethus atlanticus. The sequence continues at coordinate 2,344,886 of JAXDDX010000042.1, read as the reverse complement.
CTCCTCCATCAATGGCTCTGAGAGATCCAGTGTATGCTGTGCAGGTTGGAGCATCAATCATAGTTGCAGCTGGTCCTCAATTTCCTAAATATGGCTTTCAATGGACAATACAAATGACAGGCCTGTTCTCTAGAACAGAGATTTCTCAGAACGTTTTTTTAATTTATTTTTATTTTTTTTTAAAACCTGTGTCCATCATCAGTCACATATCCTGTCATTGTGTCCGTGAGCAAGACACTAAACCTGCTCACTCACTGTAAGCCCCTCTGGATAAAAGCATCAGCTAAATGCATATAAGGCAAAAGTTACACGTAAGTGTGTATACATGTAACTTTATATATATATATATATATATATTCACATATGTTGTTGTTTGAGTTATTTTGTGATCAAGTGTAGTACTTTCCCTCAACCTGCCACTTCTACTTCAGTTAGTGGTTTCCTACATTTCCCATAATCAGGGTACACCCAGGATTCTCCAAGTTAAATTTAAGACTTTTTAAGTCCTTTTTAATACCACTTAGAATGAAATTTAATGCCAACTTCACGGCCATACTGGCAAAAGTATGAAGGATATAATGGAAAATCAGTATGGATTTTAAGCCCTATTGAATTTGATAAAACATGTTATTATAATACTCACATTAATATTTAATACACAATAGCTTTGTGAGCGCCCTTCACATGATCAGCGACAAAAACGCTCAGCGCTGGGATTCATTTCCTATTTGGCAAGCGTCGCTGCCGAACCTAGCGCCGCCGCCGCCCTCGGCGTTCTGCGCCCTGGGCACAGACACTGGGGCCCAATCCCAGTGTCCCCCACACACACACACACTTAGGTAAAGACTACACATAATTTATATTATATTACATGCATACAATTTCCCTTTTTTACTACATTTTTATTTCCAAAGTGCTCTTACTGTAAATATTGTGTTGTTTTTTTATATAGAGCTCTTACTGTGATATTGTAAATATTGTGTTGGTTTTTTATTGTAAATAGTGTGAATATTTTGTTCTTTGCACATTCCTGCTGAGCATTGCCACTTTTACATTTCACTGCACACCCCGTGTGTGTATGTGACAAATAAACTTCTTGAATCTTGAATCTAAAGCCTAAACCCTGAACCCTCACAGACTTAACTGACGTCACCTGGTAAGTGCTTGAGTGCGAGAGGCTGCAAGGGCTCGAAATTGTATGAATAGGAATGGGACAGCACTTTGCGACATATCGCGTTACCTTGACGATACCAAAAAAATTGTATGTACGATTGTGGGTTTTGGGACTTTTTATTTTACGTTTTTCACTTTCTTCACCCAGGCTCTTGCCTTACAGAGTGGACGAGAGGTAACTGTCAAATAATCAATTGACTTGTTTTGTCAAAACAGCATCAAGCAAAAATTTAAATGGTTGATGAATAAACATTTGTCCTTCCATTTGTTTACCGCTTCCGGGCTTCCCCTGGTAACCCCGTATTTATCGTCACAACGCTATGAACTGTGGGTAATTCCCTCAGACAAAGTCTGCATCGATGCGGACTTACGGAAAGTGTGCATAAAGGGCTCAAAAAGTCTGAGAGAGAGAGAGAGAGAGAGAGAGAGAGAGAGAGAGAGAGAGAGAGAGAGTGAGAGTGACCCCTCATGCACTTGACGATTTGACAGTGGGACAGCCCTAAACCCTCGCGGACTTAGCGGGAACGCACCTCAAAGTCTGTGAGTCCGTGAGGGGGGACATTGGGATTGGGCCACGGAGACCCCCTGGCGCTGCGCTCAAAGTTCAACTATATTCAACTTTGACCTTCGCGACGCGCAACCAATCACTGGAATCTAATAGCTCTTAGTTTGCTATTCATTAGTGATCGGGTTAGAGATAGAGAGCAGTGGGAAAGAGAGGCGTTTGATATCATAGCCGCGAAATTAAAAAAAAAAAATATATATATAGAAGAGAAACTTGTTCTATGTGTGTCGGAGCATCCCGAATTATACAACGTGACCTTAAATCATACCATGATCTGACTAAAAAGTCCTGTATCATGGAATGATGTCGGTTTACAGACGGGACTACCAGGCTGGTTGACAGCTTAGTACAGGTCGTATATGCAGCCAGTCTATATTCACTTCTATGGCTGTGCTAGTATGATCATTGGCGATGTGGTTAGCTACGGTCACCGGCTGATGCGGGTGACGCTGATCCTGTGAAGGAGTCTCGTCCAACCTGACGGTGATGCCGACGCTTTGCGCGGATCATGTGAAAGCCCCTTAAAACGACACTTGCCCATTCTGAGACGACGAGCTAGCTTGTTAGCAGCACACTCCACGGTCAAGAGCCTCAATACACTGACGTAAACATTACCTGTACTGTCGTAATGTCCAAGACACACCAAACTGAGTAAATTGTAACGTTACACACAAAACATTTTATACATTTGACAGTTATTTATGACGTTAAGGTATTTATTTGATCCTACGAAAGGACAAGAAAAAAATGTAAGACCTTTGTAAACGAAATTCAATACTTTTAAGGCCTTATTATGAGAATATTAAATTCAATGCTTTTTTAATACTTTTAAGACCCCGCAGGGTACCCTGATAATGCTTGCTTTCAATCAAAGATGGGCATATTAGCATATAAAAGCTTTACAGTGTGATCATTCAGCTGTGGGCTACGTGTCTGTGTCCTTACTCAAAACCCAACCTGTCTTGTGGCTGCACTGTATTCTGGTCTATCTTGGCTACCGCATTGCATGCTGGTCTATTTTCAAATTGTTTGCTGGTGCAAAAAACAAAACTATTACAGAAAACAGTGAAAGAAAGTTGTGTTCTTTCCTGATAGTTACCTATGGTAGGCGTCCATCTTGTCATCTGTATCCATTGACAAGGACCTGTCAAAACAAAGTCAGGGGTCAGTAACAGCATCACATTTACAGTAAAACTCAGTTACCTTGTGTGTAGTGCCATCCAATGTTTGCAATGAAGAACTACCATATATCATGCTGTTATTTTGCACACCCTGCATATATGCTGTAATTGTAATCCATACACTTCCACAATTTTCATTCATGCATCTTCTCTTCGTATGTTCTAGGGTTCTCTCTGCTGTATCCTATTACAATTTGCTGCTGGAATGACCCAGCTTCCCCACAGAGATCAATAAAATGTAACCTATTCCAAGTCATCATTGAATGCCAACGCAGACGTTTGCCCCACACTCTGACTTGTAGGGGTGCACAATGTTGATAAAGAAAATAGTATAAATAAAATAATAAATCCTACTGCAATTTCCTGTTGCTAAATATTGCAACTGCAATATCAATTTAAATATCTGTGGACACAGCTTTTTTTTTTCTGTACAATTTCTTATTCAGTGATTAAAAAAAACAATATATACTAACATAAACATTGATTTTCAGAAAATGTTTTAGTTTTACTTTAATATTAAATACTACTGGAACTAAGTAAGTACCACAGACACACTATTAGTCCATAGTATTATTATAGTGTTACCATAGGGTATAGAATAATATAAAGTAACTTACAATAAGGATTGGCACATACACCTATAGGAACATTGGACTGTTATGGTGACTTTAACGCCAGCCACTTCGGCTATTACCTAGCGATACTAAATGTACCACAAGATCTAGCTGCAGTTGACGCATCTCAACCTCTGCTAAATAATTCCTGATGCTAACCGGCTACGTTGGCATCGATGCTACCATTCTGCTGGCATTAGCGTTACTAGCCCTGATCCAGGACCCTCCTGTCCTGCTACATTGACTTTTTACTGCACGAAAGTTATCCAGCCCGATAACGAAACCAATACGTCGAATTTCACTGACCTAACCAGATGTCCATAATCCTTCACTTGCCTACTGACATGGCGGCGGGCGGCGCTCCATCTCCTATGCACAAATAAACTTTAAAGACAGGTATACTCCAACATTTCCATTGTAATGAAATCCAAGATGGCTGACAGACGCCTCGAACACTTCTTCGGTACTTTGCGTCCGCGCAATATGTCAAGTATGAAGAAGTCAGCCATCTTGGAATTCATTACAATGGAAATGTTGGAGTATACCGGTCTTTAAAGTTTATTTGTGCATAGGAGATGAAGCGCTACCCGCCGCCATGCAAATAGACAAGTGAAGGATTATGGACATCTGTTTAGGTCAGTGAAATTCGACGTATTGGTTTCGTTATCGGGCTCGCTGACTTTCGTAGGGTAGAACGTCAATGGAGCAGGACAGGAACCTCTGGGAGAGGTAAACAGCCATATGATGAAAGACTCCCAAAGGGTCCTGGATCAGGGCTATAACTTATCGTTAACGTTACTTACGTTTCTAGTTTCTCAGAAATCTCCGCGATTCGTTCGTTGTGATGCGAGACATCCATATTTTCTTCCTGTGATGTTTTGTTTTAACCCGTGAGGGTAAACAGCCACCAAAACCAATGCAGAAAGGTTTTAGCTACCAAATACAGCTAATAAAACCCGCAGGATATCTAGTTTTCCTGACAACACTGCGTGTTAGAGCTCCGGTTGAAGCTTGTTATTTTTTGAGCGCGGGGTTATTTCCCTCGCCTCACATTCTAGCGAATCAGAAGGCACGCTGTCCTGACGTCGAAGTTACTTTGTCGAATAGGGGAAACTGAAATTTGCAGTAGGCGGAACCAAGGACAACGCAACCAATTGGAACATGGGACAGGAAGTGGCAAGAGAAGCTAACGCCGAAACTGCGTTCTTCCGGGCAAGTCCATTGAAAATGTCACTGAAGTACTTTCATTTTCCGATGCCACTGACAGTGAATGAGATAAAGGTCAAAGTAAAATATGACCCTTACATTAGAGACCCGCTGGTCTAGGTCCAAGTAGGTGCGCCGCTTATAATGCCTTTTAATGTATTCCCTACTGTTACCTCCTGCGTAACAATATCTTATATGAGACAACACAAGTATCTGTACATCAGTCTTTATTCTGAAGTTGATTCACATCAATACACAATTTAAGGCAATGACAAACAGGCAACAGCTTGAGGCGATGTAGATGGACAATTTGCCACCAACTATGATCAACTCTATTGCTTCATGATCCAACTGTTGGTTATAGCTCACTGAGTCACAGTGGCAGCAGGGGGACAACTCTCCTCTATATACTCTGCTCGGTTCGCTGACTGGGATCTGAGACGCCTTCATACAGAAGAACATGTCTGGGAATCTGCTTTTCATTTTGTTTCTTGTAATCTGACACTACTGGCCACTGCTAGCACTAGCTTCTACTAGCTACGTGCTAATCTGATGTGTTAACAAGAAGACAGTGATGGTTAGCTGACCAGATGCTATGGTTAGCTAGCTAACAAGCTACATGATCTAAACACTAAATCAATCAGATGTATCAGTGATGAAATGATCAGTTCAGCCAGAAACAGACATGTTGTCATGTTGTCTTCTGTTAAGACGGACAGAAACACACCCCATGAGTACAACACACCCCATCTATACTGCCTGAAACGGTTGCACTGTAGAACGTCTTTATCAGAAACGGCAGCAAACTGAAAACACAGACATGTTTGTAGTGAGGAACAAAAACTACAGACCTATCTGTCCGTGTACAAGCCTGGTGTGAGCACATACGTGATGATGATTTAAAGTTAAAATACATAAGATAGAAAATCTGCCTGTACTGTACAAGCTTTCACATCAATGGCAATAGTGTAGAAAAATTATCAAATGGATGTGTGTGTGTGTGTGTGTGTGTCGGCAGGGGGAGTCAGAAGATCGGAGCAGACTCCAGGGCTTTCACACGAGCAGCGAAGATCAGAACGTGTTTTTCCACTTCAGTGTTGATTTGTGTCTGGGAGGCTTGTGGATTCTGACGGACAAACTCTGCAATGCTCTGGATACACTGTCTCTGAGGAAAACACACACACAAAATGACCCATCAGGGCTTCTGTACACCATACATCATCATGATCATTCAGGTCACATTAATATTTGTTCCATCTGTTGTCTGGTTGCTGTGACCTCTGACCCTTGACCTCCTTACAGTCGGTTGCTTGTCATGTTGGAGGAACTGAAGCTCAATCCAGGTGAGGTAGGCCAAACCATTCAGACGGTCTACATGTAGTTTGACACCCTGATTTTTCTTTCCTCCACATCTGCTCAACTGACCATGAAAGCATTCTGTTGGATAGTAAAATGGCAATGCTCTCAGTTCTCTAAAACTATATAATATCACTGACTTTTCCATTTCCACCAGTAAATCCGATCATGTGAACAGCCATCAAAGCACATTTCCCTACCCTTCATGTTTTGGTTAAACCTGTAAACTGCAGACATTCTTTCCAGCCAATAGGAACTCTGTCCTCGTGTGATGAAGACATTGCATCATTTTCATTATTTTTATTCATTAGGGTTAGAGTACTTTTAATCTCATTCCTCCTGTTGCAATGAGACAATCAATCAATCAACCAGGGATCAATAAAGTTCATGTAATTATCTTCATGAAAACAGATATCCACTGGAAGGAAACTCCTCAAAAGAAGTGTGACAGGAAGGGAAGTAACCAGCAGCCACCAGTTAAAGACCGGGCACCGTCGTGTCTGGTAGTTAGTCTACAGGTAACCAACCATCATCTGGAGTCCTATTCCTGGTAAACTAGTCAAAGTGGGAGTTACTGTATTGTTAGGTTACCTTGTAGGCGTCCACGTTGCCCTGGCCGGTGATCCGGTTGAGCAGCTCTCTGGCTACCTGGATGCCCGTCAAGGCCGCCAGGGCATTCCTGTCCTGGTCACTCTGAGAGGAGAGCCAGCCCAGCAGCGCCATCTGGGGGTGTGGTGGAGGAAAGACGAGGAATACGAGTAAAACAGTTATGAGACTACAGAGGTTAACATAAAATAGACTGAAACAGAGAAATAAAAAAGAGAAACAGCAAAACAGGCCAGTACGATGTACCGTGCTGCCTTGTGTGAGTGAACACCTCCCTATACACTGGGTGTGTCCTACATGCTGGTCAGAACGCCACGCTTATCATCAAAGACACACACCTGTTCAAATCTGACCCAGGACCTGTTCTGTCTCTTCAGCTCAGCATCCATAACCCACCTGCTTGTTTTAGAACCGGGTGGCTTGGTGGAAGCAGACTGTCGCAGTAACAGGTGAACCAAATCTAAAAGTTGAAATTTTATTGGAATACATTCTGCTTGCTGGACGGCTGTTGGCTGTAAAAATCACCACGGTGACAGTCAGCTATCTACAGCTCACCAGTTACTATAGCAACGGCCATGAAGCAGGACAGTGGAGCCAACATGGCTGATACAGAACTGTAATAGCCATGAGCTGTTTACAGCTGTGTGCTAGTTAATAACTCTCATCCTCGGATTACCAAATGACATTATCAATCTAAGGAACTGTCATCAGTCCCAGGTTGGATTTATTTTACCTTTATAATAAGTAGTAGAAGTAATAGGAGTAGTATTAGTCATAGTAGTGGTAATAGTAGTAGTGGTTATGTATTAATTGTAGTATGTTAGCGTTACAATTGTACCTCAGGCTTTGTTATTGATCCAGCAGTGTAACTAACTAGTCTAAACTGAAGTCATCTGAAAAGTAATTTAATAGTAACATTGGTGCTGTGTTTGTTCCTACCTGCCGAAATAACTGAGCATTTGACATTTCCCCTCCGGTGTTCGGTGACCCCGACATGACGTCGATAATGCACACGACAACGAACTGTTATAACAAAAGAAACCCGCGAACTGTCTCTGAAGTCGAAAAAATGCGGATTAATTTTCTATTTTTCACAGAACTGTATGATAACAGATTACTCGACTGAGACTGAGGGTGAAAACGTCTCCCACTTCCTGTTTACATGTCTTCTTCTTCCGGTTTGCCTGGCTCTGCTTCTCTCTGCTGCCCCCAGCGGTCAACACGGACAATGACACAGTTTATTCATTTGGACATACAGTTTATCTGAACAAAATAAATAGTAGAAGAATATGACTATATGGAGGAAGGGCAACAAGTAGAGGCTTGCATGGGGACGTCAGCCACACAAACTCAGTCAACCCACAGGAAGACTGACTGTATCCACTGATTTTGGTATAATAATATACTGTAAAGAATGTACCTTTGTTTGCCCTTGCCATAGAACCCCTTGCAATAGCACTTCGCTCCAACCCTCTCATCAAAGGTATTGTCAGATACGGCCATGAACATAAGGTATCGTTGTATGCCGATGATTTATTATTATACATATCTGATCTCTCTGTTTCTGTCCCTGCTGCTCTCACCATTATCAAATCCTTTGGTCACCTATCAGGGTATAAACTGAACCTCAACAAGAGTGAACTGATGCCACTCAATGTAGCCGCAAAAAAGTCCCCTTTACATAACCTGACATTTAGAATTGCTCATAATGGTTTCAATTACCTTGGAGTACATGTTACGGATAAATTTGATAAACTTTTTCAGGCCAACTTTGCTCCCCTTCTAGCCCGTACTAAGGATGATTTTGAACGCTGGTCTTTGCTACACCTTTCTTTAGCCGCAAGAATCAACTCTATTAAGATGAACACTCTCCCTAAGTTCTTGTATCTCTTTCAGTGCCTACCTATTTTTCTTCCCAATGCATTCTTTAAAAAGATTGACGGTCTGATTTTACCTTTTATATGGGATAAGAAACCTCCCAGGATACGTAAACAACTCTTGCAGAGGCCCAAACCAGACGGAGGTCTCGCGCTACCAAATTTCAGGTTCTACTACTGGGCTGCTAATCTTAGGATCGTTCAGTACTGGTTGCAGTGTAGAGAGATATCTTCACCCCCGGTTTGGTTAAAGATGGAGGCCGCCTCATCTATACCGGCATCACTATCTTCTCTCGCCCACGCCTCTATTTCAGGCCCTTATTCCTCTTTCACTAAAAATGTATGTGTCAAATTAACTTTGAAAATCTGGAACCAATTTAGACGCCACTTTGGGTTTCAGACTATCTCTTTTGCCGCTCCAGTAGCCTCAAATCCGGCTTTTCCCCCATCTATGATTGATAACACTTTCTCAACATGGACTAGTCTCGGTATTAGAAGATTTAAAGATCTCTACATTGACAATACCTTTGCTACGTTCGAGCAATTATCAGTTAAATTTGGTCTCCCCAGAAATCATTTTTTTAGGTTTCTACAGATCCGGAGTTATGTCCGCAGGTTGGATCCCCGGTTCCCCACCCTTCCTGGTGAAACACAATTTGATATTTTTCTCACCCCTCTTCCCACTTTAAAGGGTTCCTTGTCAACAATCTATAGTCAATTATGCTCTTTACAGTCCATCTCCTTAAACAATATTAAGTCCTCATGGGAAGAGGAACTGGGAGAGGAGATATCTGATGACATGTGGGAGAACGCGCTTAAAAAGGTTCACACATCTTCTATTTGCGCTAGGCACGCTCTCATTCAATGTAAAGTCATTCATCGGGCTCACTGGACCCCAATGAGATTATCCAGAATTTACAAGGATGTGAATCCTAATTGTATAAGATGTAACCAATCTCCTGCAAATCATGTGCACATGTTTTGGAGTTGCCCATCTCTCATTGGTTTTTGGAAGGACATCTTTGACACACTCTCTGAAATATGTGGCACACAGGTGGAACCAGACCCTTTGACTGCTTTATTTGGGGTTTCCTCGTCCACATTACAACTGACAAATATGAATAAAGGTGTTATTGCTTTTGTTACTTTGTTAGCAAGACGGCTAATCTTGCTTAGATGGAAATCCTCTGTACCCCCTTCCCATGCTCTTTGGATTAAATCTATCCTAAATTGTATAAAGCTGGAAAAAATTAGACATACACTCAGAGGATCTTTAAACAAATTCTATACAATGTGGGCTCCTTTCTTCTCTTACGTCAAGAGGCTTCATTTCCCTGCAGTACCAGAGTGATGTATGTATGTATATTTATCTTACATATGTGTATTGTACATTACCTTTTTTATTTTTATTGTTTTTGAGTGTGACCTGTAGGATTGATATCAGAGCTGGTTGACCTATAAACCATTGTATTCATTTTTTTTAATTTTGCGTTTGCTTTTCGTCTGTTTTGTTGCGTGTTATTTTGTTGTTAGATGTTCTTATCGGATAATTTTCAAGTGCAATTCCTTTGTAAATGTTGACTATGCTGAAAATCCAATAAACAAAGTTTAAAAAAAAAAAGAATGTACCTTGACCAGCAAGTACTACACCGTATGTGGTACTACTGACGAGCAGGTACTATGCTGTGTAGCAGAGTACTACTGACAGGCAGGTACTACGCCGAATAGAAACAGCAGCAGCTACTTTTTGTGTTTTAAATGTAAAAGTTCCTACCAGTTTTTATGTTTGGGCTGACAGGAAGTTAAACTGGCAGTTCAAAGACTTCTTGGAGACCACGGTCCAAACTGGACCAACTGGCCGAGTATTTACATGAACCCAGCATTCGGTCATACTTCATATCCTGGTCAAATTGTTCTTCAGGAAAAGCTTCCCTGTATATACATGAATTAAGACAGACTGTTCCGTGACCAAAAGGTCACAAGCTCGACCCCTACAACAGCCTTGTGTCCTGGACGCTGAACCTGCTCACTCACTGTAAGTCGCTCTGGACAAGAGAGAACTTACCCAGACAATGAAACAGTAATCACATTATGAAGGCGTGGAACTGCCTCAACAACAATCACGGTGTTCAGACCAGTTCAGACGGGTTTGAATCCGTCAAGATGCCGTGATTGTAGTTTTCTGGAGACTCTGGTTGCTCCTGATCAGCTTTTTCACATTTAACACACACAAATATAGTGATGAAACATTTGACTTCATGTTTTACAGCAAACTAAACATTTTAATGTCAACCACAAACCAGAAATCCAGCAGTTGTGTCCTGTAGTGGTATTTTAAGAGTTGTGATCACAAAATGACTTATGTGATGAAAATCCTTAATTTTATTGGTTTTATTTGAAATGAACCTGGACTACAGATATTTCCTTGTTGGTGACGTCAGAATTCAGGAAGTTGGAGAAATCAGAGTCCATCTCCAAACCCCAAGTTCCCAAGTAGAATTTACCATCTGAGGTGAAAGGTATTTTCGGGTAGGAACCTTGGATCTACCGTCTTTCCATTGGGACATGAATGCAGCACAACAGACAGTAACATCACATCCTGTTAGGTGGTAAATCAATAGTAGTACAGTTTAGCACCTCGCCTCTCTGGTTTCTGTCTTCGGGAGGGATCTGTTCATGTTCAAACTGTCCGGGGTCACATGACGACGTGTAGTTCAGTTTCAAGCCGGAGTGTCCGTCAGGTCAGCTCTGCTCTTTGGGTTTGGAGAAGGAGCCGAGCTGCTTGGTGTTGACGTCCTTCAGCTGCTCCAGCTGCCTCTGGCCTCGGCGGTAAAGATACTCTATGTGCATGACGTCCGTCTTCTTGATCCGTGCGTTTTCCCGGAACTCGTCCTGGATCTTGGGGATGAAGCCCGGCTTGGCCTGGCCGGCGCGCAGGAACTGCCGGTACAGAGCCAGAACCTGCTTCTGCAGTTTACTGTGGCGCACCATCGCCTGAGGACGACCTGTTCTGTCAGCCCAGCAAGGTGGCGAGCGGAGGCACAATTTCACTTTTCTCAGCTACCAAATTAGCTTTCAGACTAGAGAAAGACTCCCAGGTTGGCAAGAGGCTGGTAGAATGGACAGAATTAAACACCACCTGCCAGAAGGTTGGCGTGAATGGAAAACCCTGCATGAGTTCACCGCTGAGACGTTCAAGGTCAGGTCTTGTTCTCAGGAACCCTGTGACACCTGGTTCAACTTCGTTCTGTCTTTCTTCTCTGTTTCTGTGATGTTTGGAATAAAAACAGTTCTGATCGCTGGTCCTAACTTCCTCAATGTGATGACATCATCTTCTCGTCCTTCTCTTATTGGAAGGAGAAACTGTGATTGGCTGATAAGCAGGAAGTTCTGTGGGAGTTTTCAGGTCATGACTGATTCTGGACCTGCTCTGCTTCTTTCACCTATAAGAAGAAGAAGAAGAAGAAGCACTCGTTCATACATGAATGGGGGTAAGACCCTGACCTTTGACCTCTTTACTTTACTTTACTTGTCTGTAATGTTGGTGGGAGGAGAGACATCTGTAGTAGTCATTGTAGTAGTAGTAGCAGTAGCAGTAGTATTAGTAGTTGTAGTAGGCTAGTAGTAGTAGTAGTATTAGTAGTAGTATATTTCAGCTGTAGTGGAACCAAACGGTGTCCAATATAGAAAACTTAAGACTCTCCAACCAGCTGGAACAAGAAACTGATAACAGCAGGATCAATAATCAATAACAGACTAGAAAACTAAACCGGGTTACCTGTTGGTCCGTTGCTAATTGAACATTACAGCATGTTGGTTGTTTTGTCAGCTTTCCTCTCTCGTGTCGGTCTGTGAATTGTCTGGTTAGTAAAGATTGTGCCGACAAAATAAGATGTATTTTAGAGTTTATAGCTAGCTAACATCGGTTAGCAGCCTCTCTGTGACCTTACAAAAACGTTACGACACGAGTGTCAAACTTAACACAATACAACACACGACTTCCGGACACAGCCTTCAAAATAAAACCCTTATTGACGAAAACGTGGGTTTCAACGTTTTTAAAGTAATGCAAAGTACAGAAGTGAAAATAAAGAGGGAATTTAGGAATCTGTTGTAAATTAAAGTACAACGGATGTTTAATAGTAACAGTCTCTTCGCAGTTCTAAAATCACCGTAAATTACAGCCTCGACATTTGTATTGATAAAGAAAGAAAATAATATAGTAAATTAATACATACCAAATGTTATTGTCTGCATTGCGATATCATTCAAACACGAAATATCACGGCTGCTAAGTGACACGGAAGTGCCGATATTAATGGTGAATTTCAGTTAACTCATTAATCTTGAAAGTAACTGTTATGTTGTCTGTTAGGTGTATGTTTATTGACTATTTTACAACGGCTCCAGATGTGACTCAACCAATCAGAACCGAGGAACGAAACTATCCTTTTTATAGTAGTAAATACATTGTATGGTTGCTTGATTGGGCCGTCAAAACGTCTGATAAATGCCCCCAGCGGTTTTGTCTCGACGCAATATTTGTCTGAGTTTAATCAGGAATACGCGAATGCAGCAAACGTGTTACGTAGCTAAACCGGTGCTTTTATTTTGAAAATAACGAACAGGAAGTGACTCTATACTTCCTGGTTGCTTCAAGGTGTCAAATGTCAAAACAAACCAACGCAGCCTGTCAACACTAACGCTGAATGGGAAGTTAAGGCAGCCTTTAAAACAGCTACAGGTTGGTTATTTATCTATCGGAGACTTTACAGAATGTTCTCGAAATACATTTTACTGTCAAGGAAGCTTGTTAAGAATCACAAGAAATGATTCTCCCTGATGTTCTGTGCTAGCAAGCCGATGTGTCTCCTGGCTTTGACTCAGCCAGTTATTGACTAAGCTTGTTAAACGTAGCAGGTCCACATTACTAGTTAACCTGAGCATATTCACCAAGCTAGTTAACTTTAGGGTGTCTACCAAGTTGTGTCCACCAAGCTAATTAACTTTAGCGTGTCTACCAAGTTGTGTCCACCAAGCTAGTTAACTTTACGGTGTACATCAAGCTAGTTGACCAAGTAAATTACTAAAAGTAACTGCAGGAGGATGGTGGACACACAGCTTGCTTAAAAACTGTAAGAAATTGTCTTCATTCATTCATTCATTCAATCATCCTTCCATCATCATCATCATCTCCATGTTCCTCCTTGTGCAATAAGGAGTTAGGTTCTCTAATGTCCCTCACATACATGTCCACATTTCACCAGAGGCGCCAGGAGCAGGTAGGGGGTGGTGTTACTGTACTGTACCTGTGTATCTCCACAGTAAGACCTCCATTCAGCAGCTATGGAGGTAAAAGAGGAGGAGAAAGAGGTGGAGGAACAGGTAGAGAGGCTGCTGAATGGCGAGGGGTCAGAGGTCACAACGTTAGACGTGGTTCCAGACCAGGTCAGACCGGTGGCTCTGAGGAAGACGGTCACCTACATCGTCTGTGCTGTCATCTTCAACGACAAGGTACCAGAACTAGACGGGTTTCGTTTATACATGTTCAGGGCGAGAAACTACCACTAACTAAAAAAACACACAAGTCACCAGGATCGGCATCATGCCGTAATCAGACTCTAAGGAGGCTGTGAATAAGTCATTCTGTGTGTGCATGTGTGTGTGTGCGTGCGTTCCTCTCTCCATCAGGAGGAGGTGCTGATGGTGCAGGAGGCGAAGCAGGAGTGCTATAAGCAGTGGTACCTCCCAGCAGGGAGGATGGAGGTGGGCGAGAGCATCGAGGAGGCGCTGAAGAGGGAGGTGAGACGACTACAACGCCTCCTGATACGACAGGGCACCGTCCAACTAATTCACAGCATTTAAACAGTAAAATAACAGTAATAACAGTAATTTTAGGGTTTTGGTGTCTAATTTAGATCAAAGTAAGGAACAGTTCAATTATTGTGAACATTTAATATAGTTATTAATTTTCTCACAACCTTACTGTAAACTGTAAACCTTAATGTCATTTTTTAAAAACTTAATCTCAAAATAAAACCCATCTGATTGGCTGTCTCCCCCCACTGGACACGCCCCCTGTTGTCTACCCAACTAGTTAACAGTGAGATCAACCGTTTACCGATCTGATCACGTTCTGGTTTCTAGTTTGCCTCCATAGTTTGTTCCTCTCTCACCTCGTACTGAGTGATGCTCGCTCGCCCGGTGTTAGTCCCACTACTGTGTTAAGCTTTCTAACTACTGACTATGTAACACACTCATTGATTAATTATTGATTATTGACCTTCGTACAGAAAACAGAACACACTCATTTCTCCAGCTCTGTCATCTGTAGGTCAAAGAGGAGGCGGGGTTTGACTGTCAGCCAATCACGTTGCTGCTGGTCCAGGAACAGGGACCGCAGTGGATCCGCTTCATTTTCCTGGCCGAGGTCACAGGTCAGAGGTCACACACACACACACACACAGCGGCAGATGGACAGATATGATATGTACAGGAGTTTTAAAGTGATTGTTCATCAAAATCCACTAAATAAAATAAATCAGTTTTAGTGAAATAAACAAGACTGACCCTTACCATAACCTGTCTGTCTGTCTCCCTGTCTCTCTCTCCCTCCCTGTCTCTCTCTCTTCCTGTCTGTCTGTAGGTGGTACTTTGAAGTGTCTGTGTGATGCTGACCATGATTCCCTGCAGGCGTCCTGGTGGGACAGACAGTCTCCTCTTCTTCTGAGAGGACGAGACATCCTGTGCCTCATCGACTCCGGGCTCAAGTAAGACGACGCTTTTAAACCCCGAGTCCCTCCCAGCTCCAGGGTGACCTCTGACCTCCCTGTGGAGGGTCCGACTGCCATTTGTGAAACTTTTTACCGTTTTATATTGAACTGGATTTGATTGTTTGGACAGGAAAACAACCCCAACTGCCTCCATGTTTTATTTCTTCATCCACGTTAAAACGTAACAGAGAGTTTGGCGTCGTCGGGGGGAAGGAGGGAACAGAGTAGCCTAGCATACTTTTGATCGATAGTTGTTTTAAAAGGCAGATCACGGCCGTCCCCTCTATCTCTTCTTCTATCTGCAATTAAATAAAAAGCAACGCTGACGTTCACCGTGTTTTGAAGGTTTAGCTTCGCTGCTGTGACTTCCTGCTGTTAGCCAGGTTGATGTTGGTGTGTTCAGGTACCGTCGGGCTCCCTGGCATCCCGCCACCCTGCCTGTTGGCCTCGGCTGTCGGCCCGTGGTCCAGAGACTCGTCCTGGTGTTCACCAACCCTGAAGACCAGCTGTGGATCCTGCTGGTCAAAGGTACCAACCTGGCACTATCTTGAGTTGTTTTAGGGCGTGTTCACACTATCCTGCTTTTTTGTACTGAAATCACTGGTCTACTGAGGCTACTGCATTGCATTCTGGTCTATCCTGGCTACTGCACTGCATTCTGGTCTACTCATCAGCACTGCAGAATCTGCATTTTGTTCCATTTTCAGTGTTTAATCAATTGTATATATGACCCCCCCCCCCCCAGCACCAGTCCCCCACCTCCCCTCAGCGGTAGCGGTGAAGACCCATGCGGTGACCTGGGCTGCCAACATGGTAGTCCAGGAGGCGATGCCGTCGGCCTACTACGACCACGACGTCAACACCCTGGGCATCTTCAGCCTGCAGCACAACGCCGGCCAGCCCGGCAAAACCGACGGGGTGTGTTTCAACACGCTGGTGGCGCTGGTACCGGACCGGGTCCAACGGAACGAGGACGGGGAAAGGGTGGACTGGGTAGGAACCGGACAGCCACCGCCCGTAGAAAACCCCCGCTACCACTGGTACAAGGTCCAGAACCAGGCGCTGAGAGAGAAGATTCTGGAAATCACCAAAAACACCTCAATTTTACCCATTCACAGCCTGTTCTGACGTGGGTGGGTGGACCATGTATGATATTATATATTATGTTACTGTATTACTCTTGGTTTTTAGAAGAGGACTCTGTCAAAACTAACTGTGGGCAATGAAATGAAAAAATAGCATTTACTGTGAAAAGAACAGATTTTGTAATTTATCTGCTGGTTTGAGAAAAGAGAATTTATCAGTTGGAGAAAGAGAAGGCTTTAATTGTGAAGGACGCAATGAAATGGTAACTTTTATCCGTTGGTTTTCAGGCTATTATTCTGAAGTGAAAAGACATTTAATTATTGTTTTTACTTTTTAGAAAAAATGACTATTATGAAAGGAACAGACAGAGTGATCGATAAAGATGATCGATAAAGGTTTATTCAAGGATATCAGGGAACTTCATCCTTGTTTGACTAAACAAGACACTTTACACATGTTGACTACGAAGCTCAAGTTCTGGATGGATTCAGAACGTTTAGACATACATACCTCATCATACAGCTCCACAGCGCCCCCTATTTCCGGTGTTCTTCCGGTTCCTCCCTACCACCGATGTTTACAGCGGTTGCTAGGCAACAGTTGTGGAGCGTTTTGGCTAACTTACCAACTAGCTAGCTCCTAAATGTCCGGGTTGTTTTGTCGAAAACAAAAATAAAAGAAACGTTCAACGACAAAAGTTCCCAGACGGTTCGAGTGTTTGTCCAGGATGGCCGGGGTACAGACCGACCCGACCCGGGCCGCCGTGGCTTTCGGGGAGCGGGCTCTGCCACGGCTGGCCCGGGAGCTCCGGGACCCGGATCCGGGGACCCGACAGCGCGCTCTGGCTGCCCTCTGCGACCTGGTGCACGACCCAGAGAGAGCGTACGAGGCTGTTAACCAAGGTAACGCTGAAAAAGACGAACAAAGATTAAAATAGACGACATATTAAATATATTGATAAGATGAACAGTAATATAAGCGCAATATAATATAAAGTAGACAATCAAAACAGTAGAAACAATAAAAATAGTAAAATAATCAATCTATTAAAGCTAAACAATAGAATATAAATAATTGTGGGATGAAACGGTATGTTGTCTACAATAGCAGAAATATGTCCTGAGGATTCGGCCACTGTGAGTATACAATATAAAGAGATATAGAACAGATGGGTATGTATAAACTGATATATACATGTAGAAATATAAGTATGTTATATTCAGAACATAAATATAACTGTGAAAGCTGGAGAGTACGACGATATGGAATGATTGATGTGTTTTATCTAATAGACTGTATGAAGTGTGTGTGGTGTGTTTGAGGTTCCCCCATCTCAGAAGATCTTTGGTTGCTGGATTTGATTTGACATAGAACTCAGGGTTCCCATACTGGTCTCGAAAGGTATGGAGAATGATTTTTAATTTCCAGTCCAAGTCTGGAAAACACAAAAAAAGGCTTGAGGGAGTTTGGAAAAAGTCTGGAAAGTCATTACTGCTGCTTGCTCCTGTTTCAGGCTTTACGGAGCAGCTGAAGGTCTTGTTGAAGGACGAAGATCCGTCAGTCAGAATAAAAACCTGCGAACTGCTCCACCTGCTGGCTGCTCACAGCATCGGCAGGTCAGTTTACAGAGAGACTGGCCTGCCAAAACACTGCACGTCACCTCAGAAAGGGATTGGAGCGAATATGATCAATGAAAAGACAACAGTGCTAAAAACAGCAGTAGGGAAACATCAGAGGCTGCTACTGCCTCGTCTGTCGATCTGTCGGTCTGTATGTCTGTCAGTCGGTCAGTCGGTCTGTCGGAGTGGGTGTCACTTTTTAAATGCTGGTCATTTTTATTCTGGAGTCAAACTGTTCCAGTGCAGCCACAGAGCCACAGTTCCTGGACCACCTGCTCCAGGACCAGCTGGTCCTGGACCAGGTGGCAGCCTAACACAGCGGTCCAACACAGGTTTAGCACTGAGTTGTTTTGGGCTGAAGAGTTGCAAAGACGGACACCAAACCACCAAACCACCAAACACCACATCTAGAGAAAGAAAGACAAATTAAGAGTTGTATTCCAAAATAAGATTGTCTGCCTTCTGACAAAAGTGATTGACAGCATGAAAATGAACCAAATGATGATATTTGTTAAAAGACAGAAGGGAACTTAAAGTGGTATTAAATCATTTATAATCACTTTTATCGCCCTTTATTGGCGACCAGTGGGAATTACAACAACATGAACAGGTCTGCAACAGTTTACAGTAGCCTGTAGTTGACACGTGTGTGTGTGTGTGTGTGTGTGTAGACAGGCGTTGCTGTACTGGGATGTCCTGTCTCCTCTCTCTGAGCTGCTGGATGAACCCTTCGATTCCTGCAGGAGGAACGTCCACCGAGCTCTGAACCGCCTGGCCAGCTTCCCACCAGGTACAGACTGACTGACCACAGACAGACTGACCACAGACAGACTGACCACAGACAGACTGATGGAGGACAGGCAGACAGATGGACGGGCAGCTTAAACAGACTACATTCAGTGAACAGCAACAGGACCACAGTGAGTGTGGTCTCACCATCCACAGGGTTTATTCCAGACAGGGCTTGTTGGTGAATTTCATAAACTCTTGGCGAAGTCAGAGAGTAGTAGAAGAAGTCCCACTGGAGTGGAAACCAGCCTGGAAAACAACAACAAACCAGGAAGGAAGGAATGTTTTAGGTTATGGAAGACTTAGTTATGGAAAGTCATGGAATCTTACACCAGGGTCGCAGCGGGAACCATTTATAACCCTTATTTTGAAATGGACCTAGTTAGAGATCAGAGGGTCTCAGAGTAATAATACTCTGATAAAGGTTATTATCCGTCTCTACCCCTGTAGGTTTTCATCATGGGACACTAAAACTCTCCACTGAAACCAGGATGATGATGATGAGATCACAATAAAACACTTTCATGCAAAATGTCTCATTTGAATCAACCGGTGTATTGATCAGTATGTAATCAATCAAACTGCATCATCAGACTGGACCAGGTCAGTGTCTGACCCCATCATGGTTCTGGTTCTGGTTCGTCTGCTGTAGGTGCCGAGGCCATGGTGGTTCTGGGTCTCGTTCCCCGGCTGATGATGAAGGTCAGTGAGGAGGAGGAGGAGGAGGAGGTGCGCGCCCTGCTCCTCTCCACCATCAGCTGGTGCGTGAGGCTGGACGCCTGGCCGGCTCTAGCCTGTAACGGTGTGCCGATCCTGGGCCGGCAGCTCTCACATCCCTCCCCTCACATCCGCAGGGAGGCTGCTGCCGCCATGATGGCCATCAGGTTTTGCTTTGTTTCTTTGTTCCTTCATTTTTCTGTTCATTTTTTCTTTTTCTTTCTTGATATTTTTCATTTGTTTGCTAACGTTACATGGCTACTAGCTGCGCTGGCTAACAGATACATTTAAACATACAGTGGGGGAGATAAGTATTCAACACATCAACAATTTTTTAATTCAACATATTTCCATTGCAGCTATTCACATGAAATGTAGACCAGACATTGGTACTGTGTGTGTATGAAGTGGTGTCAGTAGGTGGTGAGCGGTCTGTGGTTTGTGTCGTCCAGTGTTCCTGTGGAGGGGAAGCAGAAGGTGTGTGAGGAGGCGGTACTTCCTGTCCTCGTCAATCTGCTGTCAGACAGAGATGCTGAGGTCCAGGCCAACGCTGCAGGAGCCATCATGAACACTGTTGTCATCACAAGAGGTGCACACACACACACACACACACACACACACACACACACACACACACACACACACACTCACTTCACAGGCTTTATTGGTAACCACAGCAGGAAATATTTATATACTTTGTCTCTCTCACACAACCCCCCCCCCCCCACACCACCAGGTAAGCTCCAGTGTCTGGAGTTGGGTGTCCTCCCTCTCCTCCTGGGTCTGGTGTCTAAAAATGAAGAGGAGGAGGAGGAGAGGCGGAAGAAGAGGCAGGCGGTCAGCGTTAACTCCCTGCGGGCCCTCACCTGCCTGGCCGAGGCCCCCGCCGCCCGCCGCCTCCTCCTGGAGCACCTCCCCCTGCTGAGGGGGAGGACCGGGCCCGAGGAGGAGGAGGTGGTCCGCCGAGCTGCCGAGACCGCCGTCAGAGTCGTAACCTGGACTCCCTGAGGGAGGGGCTAGTGTGCTAGTGGAGGGTAAAGGGAAAACTAACTAAGACACTGACAGTGATGTTTTCACCTTCGGCAGCCAATAAAATGTGAACCAAAATCAGTTTCTGGTGCCATGTTAGCTAGCTAACTAAGTCACTAGGTTAGTAAGAGAAAAGAGGATTAACCTAACTAGCTACTTTAACATGCCAAAGGTCAGTAAAAAGCTTTATCTAGTGAAAGTATGAGGACTGATCTGTAGTGTGTCCCAAACCCACCAAGACCAGAGATGACTAGATGGACTCAAACCAGACAACAGTGGTTCAACCGTTCAGTATAACAGGGGAAAAGCTAATGCAGTCCCACTAGCTGGGTGGGAAATGGTTTGTTTTATTATATATAAATATATAAAATCGTAGTTTGGTTTTTCATCAGTTCAGTGATTTAACTTCTGTTTCCCCCATGTTTCTGATGTAAACCATGCTGGATTTGTTCCTCTGGTCCTCCAACGACCTTCACATCCATCAAATTGACGCTGCATGTCACCAATACGAAGACTTTCCACCTGGCAGTGTGTGTCAGGTTTAGGTTGTAACTCATGTCTATGTTGGAACTATTTCAGATGGTGCAACTATTAAAACTGTAGTACTGGGGTAACTCGGACGTGGTGAGAATTTGCTTACAAACTAGCCCACGTTTGAGCTGGAGTTTCACTGGTGCTACAGGCTGAGGCCTCTAGAGGGAGCCGAAGAGGAGGTTAACCAGACCTCCTACTGGTTAGCGGGGACACGTCTCATATCAACTAAGCGACATAATAGATTGTGAATAAAATCATCTTGTGCATCTTTTGAGGGAAAATCTGGGAACCAGATTGTGTACTTGTGTACTTGTATTTGTCGTCTATTTGTCGTCAATTATTTGTATGAGCTCTTGTTTATTTGATTCACTTATTTGTCTTAGCTCTTGCTCATTTGATTTTCTTATTTATCTCATTTATTTAAGAAAAGTAGGTAGCTAACTTATTGCACTTTTACCTTAGTACTAGTTCTGCTCTTAGTTGCTTGTTTAGGAAGGAAATCCACTTACGATTTCTGGTGACTAGTAGTTTTCTTGCCTACCTATGTTGAATGCACTTATTGTAAGTCGCTTTGGATAAAAGCGTCTGCTAAATGCCTGTAATGTAATGTAATGTAATGTAAGTGCAGTTACAGAACTACATTTCCCATGAAACGGCCTCTCTCCGCCGTAAGGACAAAAGCTATCATTTGTTTCTGGTGGGTGTCACCAAGTGAGACCAGAACTATCACTAGTTAAAACGTTAACTTGTAGGTTTACTAGCAAGCTAAGTGATGTGTTGTTTCACTTCTACACCAAGTCAACTTGTTAGCTTTGCTTGGAAAGTTCCCCGCAGTGACGGAGAGGTTGGCAGTAGAACAGTGTCTGGTGAAGATTAGGTCCAGTTGGTTGCCAGCCTTGTGGGTAGGAGGAGATGGGGAGAGGGCTAGGTCGAAGGAGGCGAGGAACGTAAGAAGAAGGTCAAGCTTCTCAGTCTGGATGTTGAAGTCACCGAGAAGGATGAGTCCAGAGCCATCGTCAGGGAAGTGGGAGACTAGTGTGTCAAGCTCCTCCAGGAACTCACCAGCAGGGCCTGGTGGGCGATACACAACCGCGATGGTGAGCTTGACTGGATGAGAAACAGTGACAGCATGAAATTCAAAGGAGGAAGGAGAGAATTGTGGCAGAGAAAAAAGAGAGTATTTCCATTTGCTGGAAATTAGCAGGCCAGTACCACCGCCTCGCCTCGCAGCTCTGGGAGTGTGAGAGAAAGAGTACACATCTGACAGAGCAGCGGGCGTGGCAGTGTTTTCCGGGGTGATCCAAGTCTCAGTTAGAGCAAGAAAGTTGAGGGAGAGCAGAGAATCCCTCCAGAAGTTAAATACACACTGGAGTAAAACTCTGCCTGGACTGACTATAAACCTTGAGTTGTGCAGGCCCCTCCCAGACAATTAACAAGGCAATTGGCCTAGCTTGGTGAAACTACCTTCAATAGGGGCTATGACACAAAGAGAAACTGACCAACTAGCAGCTAACAATAGACTACTGATTAAAGCACTACTACTTAAGCAATCAAAGTACAGCTAACAGCAACCTGGTAAGCAAGAGAAATATACTCAGACTATTCTAGATGAGTCAAGTAGTTCAGAATCCACACTGGATACACACTGATATCAAGTCATCTGTAACGTACTGGAACAGAACCAGTCCTGGCCATAACGGACTTACTGTAGCGTGTTGTTAACATGGGAGACATTTCTACTGTCTTCATTTATCTGACTGTTTCCCAGAGAGACTCCACTGACGTCAGTAGGAGAATAAGATCACCACCATTACCAGTAACCAGTAGTCAGGAGTGTGTCCTGTATTGAATAGGTTTTCTCTGTTCAGAGCTCCAGGCAGATCTCTGATCAGTCTGACCTCCTCTTCTGAATGGAGCTCCTCACATTCTCCTGTCCATTAGATTAAGGCCATCTGCTGAAACACTCAAGACCCATTAACCACTCAGCTCCTACCTGAGGCTGAGCCTCTACTGCCTGGTAACATGAATAGACTAATACAGAATGGATGCTGCTGGGTGTCCTCCTGTAGTAAACAGGGAGGAGGGAGGAGGGACGTGTCTTCATGATATTCAGATATACTCCAACAATACTACTTTGAAATGAATGAACTCAAATAAACTGAAGAAGTTCTACTTCCTGTCCTGCTTGATTGATGTCTGAGAATGAATCACCAAAATACTACAGGAGGGACCTGCTACTACTAGGACTACTACTACTACTACTACTAC
Organism: Hoplostethus atlanticus; assembly: GCA_034670405.1. Taxonomy (NCBI): domain Eukaryota; kingdom Metazoa; phylum Chordata; class Actinopteri; order Trachichthyiformes; family Trachichthyidae; genus Hoplostethus; species Hoplostethus atlanticus. The sequence continues at coordinate 2,321,493 of JAXDDX010000042.1, read as the reverse complement.
TGCTACTACTAGGACTACTACTACTACTACTACTACTGCTACTACTAGGACTACTACTACTACTACTACTACTACTGCTACTACTAGGACTACTACTACTACTACTACTACTACTACTGCTACTACTAGGACTACTACTACTACTACTGCTACTACTAGGACTACTACTACTACTACTACTACTGCTACTACTACTACTACTACTACTACTACTACTACTACTGCTACTACTACTACTACTAGTACTACTACTACTACTATTACTGCTACTAATACTACTACTACTACTATTACTACTACTACTACTACTGCTACTAATACTGCTACTACTACTACTACTACTACTGCTACTAATACTGTTACTACTACTACTACTACTACTATTACTGCTACTAATACTGCTATTACTACTACTATTACTGCTACTAATACTGCTATTACTACTAATACTACTACTACTACTACTGCTACTAATACTGCTATTACTACTAATACTACTACTACTATTACTACTACTAATACTGCTACTACTACTACTACAGTCTCTCCTCCCACCAACATTACAGACAACTAACTGTACTACTAGTACTGTTACTACTACTACTACTATGAGCACAAAGCTATAACGGGCTTTACAAGGTAAATAAAACACAAGTAATAAATACATAAATATGTGAACAATAAATCAAGAAGAAGGAAAACCCAGAATCATCATCAGAACCAGGAAGAGACAGTACGGCAGCATGGCTCAGTCAACATGCTGACACCCCCCCCCGAATAATGGACTGGTCCAGAAACAGCAACATCAGAGACGCACATTGCTGCTATCAGATACGTACACACACACACACACACACACACACACACACACTGCTGCTGCTGCTTAGTCAACACACATAGTGACACACGCATCAGACCTGGGACTGTTTGGGTTGAGAGCAGAGGAACCTTCATGTGACTGGAGCTGCTGGATAACTCTACACAGAGCAGAAATACAGGTAAAACACTTCCGTTTTATTATTATTATTAGTAGTAGTAGTAGTAGTAGTATTATCATTATTATCATTATTATTATTATTATTTTATTATTATCATTATTATTATTATTATCATTATTATCATCATTATTATTATTTTATTATTATCATTATTATTATTATTAATATTATTATTATCATTATTATTATTATTATTATCATGTGTAGTTATGTATTGAGGGTTGTGTGTTGTGTGTAATACAGTGTTCCCTAGCGAGAGAGAACTATAGCAATCCTATGATAAATAATACAACTATCACAGTAAAACTCTAAATCGGATAGGAATATTATCGGAATATTATAGTGATATTATAACAACAGATAAAAAATACCATCGCGTCAGCATGAACTCACTACTTAGTACTGACAGACGCACTAGGAGTATTATAGGAGTATTATAGAGATTTATGGTTCATATCCAAATAACTGGGAATGAAAATGAACTGAAGTTTCCATGTAATGAACTGGATTGACAGTGGACTGGTCCGGTTCATATACTATAGGAGTATTATATCAGTATTATAGCAGTTCATATACTAGAGTATTATATCAGTATTATAGCAGTTCATATACTAGAGGAGTATTATTGGGATATTATAGTGATTTTCGTCGCCAGGGTTTGTCGGGATCCCTGCTCGGCTCTCTCCCGCTGTGGTCGACCGTGGCCGGGGAGGCTGGCGGTGTGATGACCGGGGTTGGGATGAGCTGCGGCGGGTTGAGAGGCTCCGACGTCCCGCTTATCCCCCCCCCCCCCCCTCCCCCATCAGTTCATTTATAGATTCAAGTCCCTCCATCACAGTCTGAATTATGTAAGAGGCTGCTAAGAAAGTGACCAAGCATGGAGGTAGTTTACCGCCTTGGATGGAGGGAGGGGTGGAGAGATGGAGGGATGGAGGGATGGATTAAGGAGCGGATGGTTTTATATAACGCCAGCTACATGGGAGCAGCCGCATCACAACATCTGCCGGCCGGCCTGCCTCTGAAATCAAACTCCCCCGTACCAGGATCAATTCATTTAAAAGGAAACTTATTTTCTACCTTGATTCTCAGTTATCGCTTCATCGGTTGGAATCCACTAAGGTCACTATATTGTTCCTATAATAGTGTATCTGTAGTACTCAGTAGTTTCTTCTTCTTCTAGTGTGTCAGTGGTTGTCAGTAGTTTATTGTAGTCTTAATGTACTTCATGGTATCATTGAGTTTCTAGTGACTTTACTGTCTTATGGTATTACTGTATTAGCTCATAGCTTTGATGTGATGTTGTCCTGTTATGGCTCTGCTTCATAATGTCATAATGTATTGAAACGTTATTTAGAGGAGTGTAACTGAGCCCAGCAGCTGTCTGTCAATCTGTCTGTCTGTCTGTCTGTCTGTCTGTCCATGGTAGAAAGCAGTAGAAAGCACTGTGAAAGCGTTGTTCCCCCAGGCTCTTTGTAGCTCCCACAGGACTGGAAACCCATTATTCACAGCTAGGTTCAATAGGACAGACAGACAGACAGACAGACAGACAGGCTGGCAGGCAGGCAGGCAGGCAGGCAGACAGAGAGACAGACAGACAGACAGACAGACAGACAGGCAGATGACGTGGAGTTTTTTGGCATGAAACTCTGTCTCATGTCTCATGTCATACCGACGGGATTCATTTCATATCTTTTGTCAAACGGATGCTGTCCCACCTCGGGGTGCTGTGACCTCTGACCCCTGAGCTCCTTCCTATTGGTTACTTGTAGTGTTGGTGAAGGAAGTGTATGTTTGTGCGTGGCAGCTCTGTGACTAGATTGTAAAGGAACGTCTCCACGTTAACGGGTCGGTTAGGTTTGAACACATGGATGAACACATTCACTGCAGTTGTGTGATTTAAAGTTGCTCTGTCTCTGATGCGTCAGAAAACAGACAGGATGTTGGACGGACAGATTTCCATCGGTTTGTTTTCTGCCATCCTTCTTTCTGTGTTTTATCTTTGACGATGAGTTGTACGACAGGACAGTGAACGTTGCATTAATGATCGCTTCCTACAAGGTGTTCGCAAAACAACCCAGGAACACCTCCTCAATTCTGATTGGATAAATGGATGATGACAAATCCGTCCATCCAGAAAAGGTTCAACTTCCTGTCCATCAAAACAGACGGAGATGGACAGACACCACAGATCAGTGTGGTGCTATAGGTGCTACTGGGAGCTGTTGACTGGTTCTACTGGTCTGTCCAGGTCTGTCCAGGTCTGTCCAGGTCCATCCTGATCCGTCCTGGTCCGTCCAGGTCCGTCCTGTCTGTCCAGGTCTGTCCAGGTCTGTCCAGGTCCATCCTGCTCCGTCCTGGTCCGTCCAGGTCTGTCCAGGTCTGTCCAGGTCCATCCTGCTCCGTCCAGGTCTGTCCTGTCTGTCCAGGTCTGTCCAGGTCCGTCCCGGTCTGTCCTGGTCTGGAGGCTGCTGGTCTCGGTGCTGTGTGGGCGTCCTGCTCTACTTCTGGACTGATGACTCATCCTCACTCAGATTATACAATAGAAACTGCAGCAGAAATAGAGACTCCAGGAATAGAAGTTCACTCTGCTGTTCTGCCTGGAACAACTGTACTCTGTTACGTTAGTAAAGTAACTGTACTCTGTTACAATACGTAAAGTAACTGTACTCTGTTACTGATACTTAATAACACGTACCGGCTAGACGGGGTTGGACTCCTGCTGCAGGCCGCTGTTTCCACGGTTTCCTCATGTCCTTGTTTCCTCGTTTCCACGGTTTCCTCGTGTCCTCGTTTCCTCATTTCCACGGTTTCCTCGTGTCCTCGTTTCCTCGTTTCCACGGTTTCCTCGTGTCCTCGTTTCCTCGTTTCCACGGTTTCCTCGTGTCCTCGTTTCCTCGTTTCCACGGTTTCCTCATGTCCTCGTTTCCTCGTTTCCACGGTTTCCTCATGTCCTCGTTTCCTCGTTTCCACGGTTTCCTTGTTTCCTCGTTTCCACGGTTTCCTCGTTTCCACGGTTTCCTCGTGTCCTTATTTCCTCGTCTCCTCCTTTCCTCGTCATTGCTGCAGGTAGTATCTCCGTCATATGAGATGTGCAATATATTAATTTCTGCAAACTCCCATCTTATTTTCTTATTTTTATACCAGTTAATAATCTACTGACCCTCCATAGGAACACATGGCAGCACGGTGACATGATGGAGGCTCCCTGAGTTTCCCTACCATTGAGTAGGTGTGTGTGTCATTAGTCTGGTTTCTGTCTGTAACCGTCCAGCAGCTCCAGCGGCGGTGGGGAGATCAGGGGCTTGTTGTGGCCTGGTTGCCCCAGCCAGAGGCCTTATCTCTGGGTACAGCTGGGGGCCGAGGGGGCCGAGGGCTGGAGGGGGCGGGGCAGGTTGTTTTCAGTTCAGTCAGTTCATTTTACATGTGAGTTATTTGGTTGAGTGATGGTTGTTATATTCTCATCCTCTCAGCCCGTCGGTGATCCAGACCTTTTCATTTCTAACTGACATGTTCTAGTGTTGTGGAGTTGTTGTGTCTATATGACTCTATTTTGCTCTATTCTATTTTCTATCGTATTGTTTTGCTGCTGCAGTGACTCAGCTCATATTTTATCTACTTGTTACATGATGATGAAAATTAACTCTTGATTGTTTTCCACGGTACCTCCAACATCTGTCTGTCTGTCTGTCTGTCTGTCTGTCTGTCTGCCTGCCTGTCTGCCTGTCTGTCTGCCTGTCTGTCTGTTAGCCAGGCCGGCTGTGATGTGGTGGACAGAAAGCCCATCAGTTGATTAGATTTTGGTGATCAGGGATTTCCGACATCGTGTTTTTATCCCTAACTATTGTGCTGCGTTCATGTGCTGGTGGGAAAGTGCAACATATGGGACTTCCAAGTCGGCTGCTACACAGCGTAGCATTCACCTGCTATTTGGTTAGAAAGTTGAAAACGATGAACAGACCTGAACCGTGACAGAGGCTATCGATAGTTTGGTTCAAGGGTCGTGAAAGACGTTGTCATGACCTGAAGGTCCCTCTCTAACACTCGTCACCGTTTTCACGTTGAAACAATAATTTTGCTAACAACAAGCTAACACTAGCAGCATGTAATGTGCAGTAATGTGCATCACCTGCTAGCGAGACTCCTCCTCCTTCCTCTCTGAGACGGTGCGTTGCTTAGCAACCGCCACCCAGAGCCAAACTCTGTTAAAACATCTCACAGTTATCTACAGAAATATGAAAACAGAAAACAGAAACCATTACTCTGCAAATCATGACTCAACCTGTTATCTATCAACCAGGAAGTGGTTGTCTCCGTCAGCCAATGACAGAAGACGTTGCCTAAACGAGGACAGAGGCAGCTGACTGGGTGTGGTCAGGTCGCTGTGAGCTGAGATAAGAGACTGCCAAAACTACACACACACACACACACACACACACACACACACACACACACACACACACACACACACACACAGTGACCTGATACACAGCTTGATGCAACTGTTACGTCTTGTGATTTCCTGGGTATTTTGGGGTTGCAGGGCCGCTGGAGGGTCGGCGCTGCTGAGATCCTGTCAGACATTCAGGATCATTCAGACCATCATGGACACTAAAACTCTCCACTGAAACCAGAATGATGAGACTCTGTTAGTGTCAGCAGCTCTTTAAGCTTTAGTATCAATATTAAAGTGGTAATCCTCAAGATCCTGGTTTGATCCAGTCTCCATCTTCATCTCTCAGCCTCACTGTGGTGTTCCTCACTGTGGTGTTCCTCACTGTGGTGTCCCTCACTGTGGTGTTCCTCACTGTGGTGTTCCTCACTGTGGTGTTCCTCACTGTGGTGTTCTTCACTGTGGTGTTCTTCACTGTGGTGTTCCTCACTGTGGTGTTCTTCACTGTGGTGTCCTTCCTCCTTGGACTTTCCTTTTCTCCACCCCAGTATCTCGTCTCCAGAGAAACCAATTCAGTTCCTTTTAGAAACCAGGTTGTTGTCTAACATCCCTCTGTGTGTGTGTGTGTGTGTGTGTGTGTGTGTGTGTGTGTGTGTGTGTGTGTGAGTGTGTGTGAGTGTGTGAGTGTGTAAAATGCAGTGACCGGTACTAACGACCCCCCAGTGATATCAGGAGGATCATTTAAATTCTACCACCGTCCAGACAGACTCAGCACAAGGAGGCGGTCAGTTAACCACGCTTAACCAGACGGTCAGTTAACCAGACGGTCAGTTGACCAGACGGTCAGTTAACCAGACGGTGATTTGGTGGTAGTTTGTTTTATCCCCCCTGGTGTGCCAGCTGGGTGGGGTTTATCTGGGGTCGTGACCCCTGCAGACTGACGCTGCAGCGGGGACAAAACGACAAACAACACATCAGCACAACCAGGCTTAATCCATAGAGTGTGTGTGTGTGTGTGTGTGTGTGTGTGTGTGTACAGTGAACTTGCCCTCCAGGTCACCAGTAACTGTCTATCACATTTTGTTTCTATTGGTACACTTGTCAACCACACACACACACACACACACACACACACACACACACACACACACACACCAGCAGGGTGGTCTGTTGGTGGGAGGTCTATTTTCTCTCCTACATTTCTGTCAGCTGATTGGGTAGCTGTGTTTGGTAACCTAGCAACATGCAGAGATCCCCCAGCATTCCTCTGTGTTATCTCCCGTCCAGCCGAGCCAGAGCTGTAGCTCGACCGATACCTCGATGAATGACCCCTGACCTCTCAAGTGGTGAAGGACAGTAAGGGTGAAGCCATGACCTGATATCTCTCATCTCTGTCTAGGAGAATAAAAGGTAGAAATACGAGATGTTGGATTTCACTTCCCTCTGGGTTGAGACCAAACTGATGTGGATCGATCCTGATCAGTCGATATGTGTCAAGGAAACAGACTGGATGTGTTTCAAAGTGGATATTTGATTTTCTTCCAAGTTGATTCCAGTCGGTGAGCAGCTTTGTAACGCTGCTTAGCAACAGAGTCGAGGCTTTACTGAGATCCACATCCAGATCCACATCCAGATCCAGATCCAGATCCAGGAGACAAGCTCTTTATAGGACCCATGAAAATACAGATGGAGGAGACCTGAAAGCTCAACATATCAGAGAATAATAGAGAGAGAGAGGGAGAGAGAGAGAGAGAGAGATGTAAATCCACTCTGTGAGATGAGTCCAATCTCTTTCTATTTTTAGTCGTTCCTTCCTCCTCCATGCTGCAGACCAGCAGCACCAGACCGGTCTGGACCTGGCCGGTCTGGACCAGGCCGGTGTGGACCAGACCGGTCTGGACCTGGCCGGTCTGGACCTGACCGGTCTGGACCTCCACACCCCCACCCCGTTAGTTTACAGGGTTTGGACAGTAAATCACGGAGAGAGACTGGAAGGTGTCGGGAAAGAGAGGAGAGGATGACGTGACTACAGGGAGGATGTCACTATTTTAACATCACGACTTCACGTCTCTAGCTGAAGCCTAACTGCTCGTGGTGCAGTATATAAATATATATATATATATATATTCTTGTGTTTTTATAGCAAAATCCCATTACTTTTACTTCCTGGACAGCAGTGTATTTTCACTGGTTACTTCATGTTGTACAAGTAGGCTTACATAAAAATTCCAACCAATAATATCACAGATTTTTGAACAACCCCGCCCCTCCACCCTCTCATCCAATGAAACTAGCTCAGTAACTGTGATTTCCCAGCAACCCCTGCTACAGCGCGGCTTGGTAACACAGCAGTTGAAGGTTTCACGTTCCTCTGAGGAACTTCTACCGTTTGGATCAACTCCAAAACCCTCGGTGGTCAGCAGGGTTGGACATACTTCATCTATTAAACTGATCATAGTTCATGATCCTTTGCACTGTTCTGTAAATCACCATCACACCTGTGAATCTGTCAATAGTCAACAGTGGGAAGTCCTCCCAGCCAATAGGAGCTCTGTATTAGCACGCTGTGTCTTTAAACCTTATTGTATTTGTTCCTACACTTCGCTGCTGCAGTGACCCAGTTTCTGCTTGAGGATCAATAAAGTTCATATTAATCTAACAGGACGTTTTATTGGAAACCCTGTTGGCAGCGGTGACGCGTCTGTTAGAGGGAGTGATGGAAGGAGGGGCGTGGCTGGTCCTGGGCCAGTTCAATGTCTTTTTGTGGGTAGTTGTATTTCTGTGTGTTTAGTGAAACAGTGAATCAACCCTGACCAAGTGTTTGATCAGTCTTTGCTGATTAATGATCAAATGGTTTTGTCACATATTTGAGTTATTGATTCCTTGTGCAGCAGGAAACGGCCTGATCTCATGAGCTTGATGTCTTCAAATACAAATAACGTGCGATGAGGAGGAGCCACGACTAGAAACAGGAAGTAAGGGTGTGGAGGTCGGGGGGGCGGAGACATTTACCATCAACTCAGACGACCCGGGTTCAATTAACCATGACCAGAACCTGAACCTGACATAACTGAACCGTTATGTAACCTTATTACATGACCAACACGTTAAAATGGCGTACTTCCTGCTCCCATGATCCTTCATGGTGGAGGAACGGAATCTGTTTCAGAGTTTGTGCTCATTTTAAATCTGACGGCTGTTGACTGTACAGAGGGTTGATGTGTGTGTGCTGAAGCAGCGCTAGCAGGGCAGCTGATGGACTGTATGAGTCAAATCACCCACACACCCACACACACACACACACACACACACACACACACACACACACACACACACATTTAACATAGGAGAGCCCTCCATCTCACACATGGCTGCCAAAGCCCACACATTCTTACTAACACACACACACACACACACACACACACACACACACACACACCCACACCAGTACCACTTTAAAGGTAAAAGCATGATCTTACATGGATCCTCGGGGGAATTTACCGTTTCCCAGCTCAGTGAACGCTCAGTGAACGCTCCAGGACGAGGGAACATCCTTTCTATTGGTTCTACTTCTATGGTGTCAGGTGACACGTCCAGGGACAGAGAGAGTCCAGTGTTGCTGCTGGAGACAGAGAGAAGAAGGTGATACCTGCTTATTGATCAGGTTATTGATCGCTAGTAGCCATTAGAACGTAACGGACCTCTCCTCGGGGACCGGGCTCTCCGACCGGTCTGGTGGGTCCTGACAGGTCTAGCCCTCTTGGCCTCCAGGGGGATCACAGCATCTTTTCTGCTCTGTTGTGTTCGATCTTGTTTCACTGATGGTGGAAATAAACGTTGTGGTTGTTATTGTTCTTTGGCTAGCTGGCTAATCAATAGCGCTGTAGACTTTACAGAGCTATGGAGACAAGAGGTTCCTAGCATGGTGTCAGAGATGCTGTCTGCCTGTCTGTCTGTCTGTCTCTCTGTCTCTCTGTCTGTCTGTCTGTCTCTCTGTCTGTCTGTCTGTCTGTCTCTCTGTCTGTCTGTCTGACAGGACCAACCACACATTAACACATCAATTATTCAGAGCCTCAGCTAAACCAGATACCCAACATAGATCAATACAGAAGGGATGGGGACTACTAGCCACTGCTAACGCTAGCTTCTACTAGATACGTTAGCTAGTGTGCTAATCAGATGTGTTAACAACAAGACAGTGATGGTTAGCTGACCAGATACTATGGTTAGCTAGCTAACAAGCTACATGATCTAAACACTAAATCAATCAGATGGATCAGTGATGAAATGATCAGTTCAGTAGAAACAGACAGAAATTAACCATGAAGATTAAATTCTGTTGAGACAGAAACACAATCAGCTGATCAGAGCTGAGGACCTCCAAGATGGCCGTCAGAGGGGGCGGGGCTACATCACCTGAAAGTCCTCTAGAGGAGTGATGTAGTGTGATAGTGATGTATTTGATACAGTATAGAGGAGGGCTGTGATAAAACATGACAGAAGGCTCCGCCCACTCTCTCCATCACAACATCCAAGCCAGGTTTCTACACAGCTGGTCCAGGATCAGTATTAGACAGCAGTTCTGGTGACCTGGTCTGATCCAGGATCAGTATTAGACAGCAGTTCTGGTGACCTGGTCTGGTCCAGGATCAGTATAAGCAGTTCTGTAAATCCTCTCTACTGCTACACACTTGAGACCGAGACAGGAAACTGAAATCATGTGGTACATTTTATTGTACTATAACTATAATGGTCTTTTTCTCTGTGTGTGTGTGTGTGTGTGTGTGTGTGTGTGTGTTCTGTGTTGCAGGGTGTGAATCAGGCCGGAGAGCCCTGAAGACAAACACACAGACATGATCCCTTATTCTCCCTGAGGTAAGAACACACACACACACACACACACACACACACACATTGTAGATCCCTGGATTTCATTGTGGAAATGTGTACAATGCTTTAACTTCCAGTGACCGCAAGTTACCCAGGCCAGGTGTGTGTGTGTGTGTGTGTGTGTGTGTATATTCAGTGCTGGACAAAGCTGTTGGCCCTAGAATATTTCCATTGTGTCGGTCAGTCACATCAGACAATACAGCCCCTGGCCTGAGCCCTGCATATAGGACAGTTGTCTACGGACAACAGATCCCAGCGCAGCTCATATAGAGGCTCAGGTAAAGAGATCATTGATCCCATGTGATGAAACGATCAGATGGGATGGGTTGCATCTTGTTCGTGGGTGACCATGTTTACTGTTTATTTAACCAGGTCAACTAAGATAAAGTCTCATTTCTAATGACGGCCTGGCAAGAGGCTAAAGGCCTCCAGGTGGGGAACTGGGGGCAAGGGCACGAAGAATCAGGGAGACGGTCAGAGCCGTTTGTACTGTTGTCCAGACTTGAGTTTCAAACATACTGAAGTGAAATGTGTACTAGATATGCTGCCTACATATAAATGTAATGTAATCTCTCTCCCAGTGTGTCCTCACCAAGGGAACCGACCAATCACCAGTCAGGATGATGCCCAAGGTACGTGATGCTTCACTTCATGTTACAAAGTCAAACATCACCCTTGAACTGGAGTTTTCATTTGTGTCATATTTCCTTTGGCTCTGTGCACCAGAGCCTTAATGTTTTCTATTTTCAGCACTTGAAAGCAAAACGAAGTGGAAGGAAAGTGAGACACTTTGTTAAAGAAGCTGCTGAAACATCTTTCTCTTGGTTTACATTGTGCAGCCTTAGATGTCACAGAGAATCCTTTAAAGATACGCTGATGTCACAGACACATCCTTTCAGAGGTGATGTCATGGTCATAGAGATGAAATATGATGATGTCACAGAAAGCCTTTTAAAACAATGTCAAAGAGATATGGTGTGACCGAGATGCCGTCCATCAGAGCTGCACGCTCTAGCTTAAAAACACTGTAACACACTTTAACTTTAAATAGAGAAAAAAAAAAAAATGAAACCCATTCTAGATAAAATAAAATAAAATAATGTAATGAAATGAAATGTGATCAAATAATATGAAATAAAATAAAATAAACCTAAAATAAAATAAATGGTGTCAAGTCTACTTCCATGTAGATGAATCAGTCTACATCCTCCATGT
>JAXDDX010000042.1:2210000-2300000 GCA_034670405.1 Hoplostethus atlanticus | reverse complement strand
ATCCCATTTTTGACAAAATATTAATAACTAATATATATCGGTATTAACCTCAAAATAATAATTTCCCTCTTTCTGTGATGGTTGAAGCTCAGGTCCTATCGACTGTGATGACACTGTCTCCTCCTTGTTTCTTCTTCCTAGTCCAGTACTGGCCACTGCCCTGTTTCTACTTAGCACACACACACACACACAAAAACCACACGTCTGAAGCACCAGAGAGGGTATAGTACAGAAGAACAGTAATAATAGTAATAGTCCATCTCTGCAGGTTTTAGACATTTAGCGCCGGCTAGTGTTGCTTAGTGACCAAATGATGTGCAGCTATTTTTTAACCGACTTAGAGAAGTGGCATGTTGTTATTGAAAATAAAAATAAAACACGTAACTGATTAATACATGAATGTTGAGAAAAAAACATTTTCACTACCAGAGGTGGAGTGATGGCGATGGAGCGATTAAAGGACGTGTTTTTACAGGACTGAGGTTTACATTTCCAAACCTCACCAAGAGAGCACTCTGGAATTATGGGAAATACACAACACCGACGTTTTCACCTCACCACCAAACATCGAAATGGATTGAAATGGAAGCTCATGAACTGTCTTCACCATAACACATGGACACTGCAGAATATCAATAATGATTTCAGTACCCATCATATATAGATACTATTAATACCCACCATCTTCATAACCATCTAACCTCCATATCAGAGGGATGGGTAAAGACCTGGAGCTTCACTGGAACTGGAAGATGAGATCCTTTAATAAGTGGTATGGGTTCAGGTTCCTTCCGTTTAAAGGTGCTCTGTGTTTCACTTTAACATCACTATATCATCACCACATCTCTGGTTCAAGCCAGGAGAGACGAGGTTTGTAAGTTTGAATACAAGCTTTAATGGATAATAAATCAATGAACATTGGCGCCAGTTTAAATCAGTGTTCATGGGTTGTGAGTCCCCCGTAGACTGCTCTTCCATTGGGCAGAATGGATCCACTGACAACCAACTGGAGCCTGGCACTGGGATGTGGTGGTTTGTGATTGGTTCCCTGAGAGGGAGGAAGGCGTGTCCTTGCTTAATGGACTGATTGAACAACAAGCAAGGCTGATTGCTGTCAGAAAACCTGGAGTAGCAATAAAGATGATATGAGCCTCTTCACTTCTACCTGTAAACCAGTGAGACCATGGAGACGACTGGTAGCCTCTATCTCACCAGTGGTATTGTTACTAGTGTAACAGGCTGGTAGAGGCTAGTAGAGGCTGACAGGCTGGTAGAGGCTGACAGGCTGCTAGAGGCTGCTAGAGGCTGGTAGAGGCTGACAGGCTGGTAGAGGCTAGTAGAGGCTGACAGGCTGGTAGAGGCTGGTGGAGGCTGACAGGCTGGTAGAGGCTGACAGGCTGGTAGAGGCTGGTGGAGGCTGACAGGCTGGTAGAGGCTGACAGGCTGGTAGAGGCTAGTAGAGGCTGACAGGCTGGTAGAGGCTGGTAGAGGCTGACAGGCTGGTAGAGGCTGGTAGAGTTATACTGATGACTACAGTAATGTGGTGATGTATTGATGGTGAATGAAACACAGATCAGCTTTAAACTAGTGATGGATAATATCTAGCCACGCGCTTTGTATATCTGTGGAAGTGAAAGCAACAATGTGACGTTCATAAACTGAGTGACAGTATTTTCTTTTCTCTTTCTCTCCTAAGAAATGATTCTGTAAACTGTTTCAATACTGACAAGATATTCTTTGTTCTGATTGGTTGTGTAGTTAGAAACAGGATTGGGTTGCTATGACGACTACTATGATGACATAGAGAATGTTCTGTGTTTTCTTTCTTTTGTACATGAAGTGTTTTTTCTGTTTCTATTGAATTGTTTCTCTGTACAGCAGATCCTCAGTCTTCCACTGGGAGTGTACCAGTAACACCAGTAACACCAGTATAACCAGTCAGTCTTCTACTGGTTCCACTGGGGGTGTACCAGTAACACCAGTATAACCAGTCAGTCTTCTACTGGTTCCACTGGGGGTGTACCAGTAACACCAGTATAACCAGTCATTCTTCTACTGGTTCCACTGGGAGCTGCAGTTGAGGGTCGAGTGCCTTGCTCAACGCCCCCCCCCCCCCCCCCCCCCAACAGACTGCTGCTGTACACAATGTTTCATAGAGCAGAACCTCCACTGGATGATCACATTATTATTATTATCATTCTATTATTGTTGTTGTTGTTTTCATATTTGAATGGTGATGTAATAGATGAATGGTGATGTCATAGATGAACGTGATGTCATAGATGAATGGTGATGTCATAGATGAATGGTGATGTGAATGATGAACCCGAGTTACAATAAAATACAGTTTTCTTTGGTTTTAAATGAATAATGTTTTATAGTGCTGTTACTCTGACAGTCTCACACACACACACACACACACACACTCAACACAAAAAACACATCAATATATGCCTGAAATAATTTGACTAGAAGCTGTTCAATAGACACTAAAAGGATCTCAGTTATTTATCAGGTTTATTACAGGCGAAACAACAGTTGTGTCTATCGGTTAAGTTCATGACGTAAACCTAACTGGTAACCATGGCAATGCTGAAAAAATCAGCTGATGCATGATTTAGTATCACATATCAATAATGGTAACGGAGACACTGAGAGCCAAAACCAATCAGGTAGGGTTGTGTCTGATAACTGATGGATGTGTGACAGAGGTGAGAGCCCTGACATCGTGGTGTCAACAACAACAACAACAACCTGCTCAACGTGGACTACAGGAGGCTGCAGGGAGGGGGGCACTGCTTACATCACAGTGTTTAGTCTTGTATTATTCTCTTTAGGTAAATACTTTATATTGTTTATACTACACCGCTTCTCTGCACCTTATTACCATTTGAATACTGTTTTATTTTATTTTTCCTTATTTCCTTATTTGTCTTATTTTACTCACTATGTAAAGCTGAGTTGGCTCTGAGACCAAGAACGTCATTAGTGGTAATGATGCGTTGTTATCAAGGATGTGAGAATAAAGTTGAAGTTGAGTGGCGGTGGGAGGAAAGTCTCTCTCCCCATCTCTCTTTCTCTCCTCTTTCTTCACCCTCCAGCTTCTCCCTCACCACTCGCTCTCTCTCCTCTCTTTTTCTATACTCTCTCTCTCTCTTTACACACAAACACTAGTGCGTTAAGCCCCTCCCCCGTCTCCGCCCATGTGTTTATGTTACTGAGTAGAGAGGCGGGACTTCCTCTGTCCATTCTAACTCTCTCTGTCTCAGTCTGAGCAGAAACAACTGCAGACAGACAGAAGAGGGAGGCTACAGGGGAGAAAAGAGGACAAACCTTCTTTCTTTTCCTGTTTCCATCTGTGTTTTGGTGTTTTGGGACCAGCAGCAGAATGAGTGATGGACTGAACCCCCCCAGCACCTTGTGAGGGAAACCTTGAACCCAGACAGGATGGACAAACAGAAAGGTACTGTGTTCTCTACCACCAGGGAAACCACAGCTAAAGTACAAGTCCTTATAGGAGTATTATAGGGATGTTGTCGTGATGCTATAGGAGATAACAAGTATGACAAGGTCACTATAAACTATTGAGTACCAATACTATACTATACTATAGGAGAAACAATACCATAAAATATAAACTCACTATTGAGTACCATAGATAATGGACAACTATAGGAATATTACAGTGATATTATAGGAAAAAGTACTTACTATTGATTATCACAAGTTAAAACATTATAAACTCTCTAGGAATACTATAGGAATTTGTTCAGGATATCCAAAGACAACATCACCGCCCCACACTGCCTTTCCACCCATGAAACATCACTACCTTATAGTGTATCTGTGGTACTCTAGTGACCTGTAGTGACCTTATTGTACTTTATGTACATTTTAAATGGACAAGAAGACAGAGTATTAATTCATTGAATTAACACAGTCATTTATTGTGTGATAGGATTATAGTAACTAATAACATGAAAATGTCCATTATTCAATAACATTATTTATGTTTCCTCTGCTACTAGCTAACCAACTAGCTAGCAGGCTAGCAAACTAACTAGCAACAACCAGGCTAACTCAAACCAATAATACTGTAGCTGGTTGGATGTTAACTAAGCTACTATCATGGACACATATGAGTATTTAATGTTACAGTTAGTTAAAGTAACATTTCCTTGTGCCGGTTTGGTCCAGATGTAATTCATCATTTGACAGTTTCTGATGCGATGCTAACGGAGGAGCCTAAAACATTTGTATAATGTAATGGAGGAAAATACTTCAGTTTAAAAGTACTTTAGTAATAGTAAAATTACTCACTCAAAAAGTACAAGGTAGACAGGTAGACAGGTAAGTGATGATGTAATAGTAATATACATCACCAGTCTAGCCTGCTGGCTAGTTAGCTAGCTACCAGTTAGTTCAGGTTAACTAGCTGACTCTTCTCCAGCTCCAACTCAGAGTGTTTTGGAGTAGAGACTAGGGCTAAAGACAAGACAGTTTACTGAGTCACAGTAACCTACATTTGGAGACAAATCTACCTGATCACACTGATCACTTTTACTGAGAACGTTACTGGATGATCTACAGACACACCACAACAACCTGGTTCAGATAGTCAACTGGTTCTACTGACACATTACTAACAGACTGATCCTGGATCAGATGGTTGGTAGGGTGGTGATCAACTGTAAAGCCCGTATTAAAACATCATCTGTCATCAGCTGTAGTCAGTGATCCATTCATCATTGGTCTCTCAGCCTCAGTATTCACCATAGTAATGGAATGTGTGTTAACAACAGCAGCACAGCAATCGGAAATACCCTCCTCTCCTCCCGCCATCATCCTTCCTTCCTCTCCTCCTTCTCTTCTCCTCCTCTCCTCTTCCTCCTCCTCCTTCTCCTCTTCTCCCTCCTTAATCTCTGGTCCTCAGGGACCAGCTAGTAAACTGTTTACATTGTGCTTCAGATCAAGGATTACATTGGCTACTTAGCTACTAGTTAGTAGGCTGGCTTACTAGTCAACGGAAGGTAATAAACCACTGTAGACTAGTAGGTTAGTAGTCAACGTAAGGCTCTTCCTCTCCTATATTTAACATCTAGAGGATGAAAGAGAAAGCAGCTCAACCACAGTGGTCTGCTAGCTCCCCACCCTGGAACACACACACACACACACACACACACACACACACACACACACACACACACACACACACGGCATCTTCTTTTTAACTTCAACCAGCTGACTGTAGCTGTGGTCACTTTCTCCCTCTCTCTCTCTCTGTCTCTCGTCCCAGCGCTGTAAGGAAAGGTCACAATGTCTGACTTTAAAAGGCTCACTGGTCTGAGGGATGCATCTTGTTACTGATGGGCAGTAGTAGTAGTAGTAGTAGTAGTAGTAGTAGTAGTAGTAGTAGTAGTAGTAGTACTTGTTATTTAAGTCATAACAGAATGTCTCTCCATCATTCAAGAGGACAGTGGACATCATTGTGTTTGTGTGTGTGTGTGTGTGTGTGAGTGGGTATGCATGCACGTGTGTGTATGTGTGTGTGTGTGTGTGTGTGTGTGTGTGTGTGTGTGTGTGTTAGTGAGCGATAGCTGTTGACATAATAAATGAGAGCTGCTATCTGACCATCAACACTACATCCTGTCTATGGCTTTGATGCTGTAGAACACACACACACACACACACACACACACACACACACACACACACACACACACACACACACACACATTTTTAAGCAAAATCCATACACATTATTCTCCTAATTGTGGTGTTAATGTAGCGGTTGTGAATGGAGGCGTCCTGCTGAAAGAGGGGTTTGTTCTTCATGTCTGTGGGCGTCTGAGGCATCTGAGCCTGGAGGAGACTCGCTGTTTAAAACACCAGATACTAGTTAACTAGAACTAACAGCTCAGCACTAACCTGCCTCTGAATGGCTGCCTGTTCTCTGACTGGACCGCCTGTCTGCCTGAATGGACACCTACAGACCAGGGAGAGAGACATAGAGGGAGAGAGAGAGAGAGAGAGAGAGAGAGAGAGAGAGAGAGAGAGAGAGAGAAAGAGGGAGAGACAGAGAGAGAGAGAGAGAGAGAGAGAGAGAAAGAGGGAGAGACAGAGAGAGAGAGACAGAGAGAGAGAGAGAGAGAGAGAGAAAGAGGGAGAGACAGAGAGAGAGAGAGAGAGAGAGACTACTGTTATTACTGTTAACTATTCAATATTTACATCAATGAACGTTGTTGGAAGGATCTGCTCCCCACCATATTAACATCAAGCTCCTGCTCTATGCTGACGATCTAGTTCTGTCCCTCACAGAACAGGCTTCCAGCAGAGCCTGTCGGTTCTACAGCGGTTCTACTGTCAGAGAAGGAGAACACCAGAGGAGAGACCAGAGGAGAGACAGGTCTCAGATAGAACTTCACTCTGAGCAACACCAACCTTAAAAAGGGTTGAAATCAGGAAGCGTCAACCTGGTCTAAGGCGCATGTTATCCCTCCTCTCTCACCCATTTTTTCCTGTCTCTCTCTCCACTGTTGACTGTCAAAATAAAGGCAAAAAATGCCCAAAAAATAATCTTTTAAAAAATAAAAAGCTAAAAATAAATTGGGACAAAACGCCCCCTGAAAAATTACAATTGGAATTCTGTAAGACTATATTAAAGCAATGCACCTTGGTATAGTCCCCCTGATAAATAATATCATGTTCACATTTTATTATTTTTTGTATTTATTTATAATTTCATTTATTTATTTATTTATTTATTGGCAACACAGATGTATTACCTGTTATACAAATAAAGCAAATTGAAATTGAAAATTGAAATTGAGAGAGACAGAGACAGAGGGAGAGAGGGCTAGAAAAAGAGAGAGAGGAGAGATAAAGCTGGGTGGCCTCTGGCAGCAGGAAGTGTGGGTTGGAACAGGAAGTGATGCGAGCGGCGCCTGGTCCTCCTGGGAGCCGCAGTTAGATGATCCTGACTGCAGCGCAATTCTTCCTCTTTAGTAATCCATTACAGATTACTGATGGAAGGAAACTACGAACAGTACAGCTCAGACTCTGACATACACACTGAGTACTGTATGAATACACACACACACACACACACACACATTGCTTTTGCCTTCCCACCAGTGATGTGACAGCAGTCTTTATTCTGTGTTAAACATTATCAGGAACCAGCAGGTTATCAGTGTGTGTATGTGTGTGTTAAGTTAATGTGTGTGTGTTTAGCGTGTTCAGTGTGTATCCTGTCACATAAGTAATGTGTGAAGGCCAGATCAGTTGTGTTCACACACGGCACACAACTGTTAATGTTAAAGGATAAAGGATGTTAAAGTAGTGCCAGGGTCCCACGGTCATGGAAAATCTGGAAAAGTCATTGAATTAAAAAAAGTGTTTTCAAATTCTGGAAAAGGGATCATGTTCATATAGTTTTATAAACATCTTGTGAATGTGTTGCTGATCTTCTCCTCCAACCAGTGAAGTGTTGAATGTTCCAGCTTGGCTGCTTGTTGATCCACTTCAGATCAGAAATGTCCTGATAGTTTTGGTCCTGAGAGATAGTTGGAGCAGAAAGAAGACCTGGATCAGAGACTCTGATGGATACTGGTCCTGGAGATGCTGCTGGAGGTCCTGGACTAGTCCTGGAGAAGTCCTGGAGTTGGATTATCAGGAAGCTGAAGGAACCTGCTAGTATTATAAACAATCAAAAATCATGATAAAAAGTTGGCAGAATTTTTCAGTGCCGCTCTAATTTCCCTCCTCCCTGTTTTCTGTTTAGATCGTGGTAACAAGGTTTTTGTGGTGAGCCGCCATGTTTACTGTTCACAAGAGTCACAACAGAAGTCCCGCCTCTCTGTTGATGTGATTGGACAGTAGAGAAAAAAACAACAGTGATGTTCAGTGTTTTTCTGCTCTAAGTAGATTTTTTTCCAACTTGGGGCGCTTAAAATGTTTTCACAGTAGTGCTTTATGTTACGCTCTGCTTCCTGTCAATCACCTGAATACACAGATCAAAGGTTTGTGATTGATCGGAAAGAGAGTTTAGTGTGTTAGTGTGTTTAGTGTGTTAAGTGTGTTTAGTGTGTTAGTGTGTTTAGTGTGTTTAGTGTGTTAAGTGTGTTTAGTGTGTTTAGTGTGTTTAGTGTGTTTAGTGTGTTAGTGTGTTTAGTGTGTTAGTGTGTTTAGTGTGTTTAGTGTGTTAAGTGTGTTTAGTGTGTTAGTGTGTTTAGTGTGTTTAGTGTGTTTAGTGTGTTTAGTGCGTTTAGTGCGTTTAGTGTGTTTAGTGTATTAGTGCGTTTAGTGCGTTTAGTGCGTTTAGTGCGTTTAGTGTATTAGTGTGTTTAGTGCGTTTAGTGCGTTTAGTGGTTTAGTGTATTAGTGCGTTTAGTGCGTTTAGTGCGTTTAGTGCGTTTAGTGTATTAGTGTGTTTAGTGTATTAGTGTGTTTAGTGTGTTAAGTGTGTTTAGTGTGTTTAGTGTGTTTAGTGTATTAGTGCGTTTAGTGCGTTTAGTGCGTTTAGTGCGTTTAGTGCGTTAAGTGCGTTAAGTGCGTTTAGTGTGTTTAGTGTGTTTAGTGTGTTAGTGTGTTTAGTGTGTTTAGTGTGTTAGTGTGTTTAGTGTGTTAGTGTGTTTAGTGTGTTTAGTGTGTTAGTGTGTTTAGTGTGTTTAGTGCGTTTAGTGCGGTTAGTGCGTTTAGTGCGGTTAGTGTGTTTAGTGTGTTTAGTGTGTTAGTGTGTTTAGTGTGTTAGTGTGTTTAGTGTGTTTAGTGTGTTTAGTGTGTTTAGTGTGTTTAGTGTGTTTAGTGTGTTAGTGTGTTTAGTGTGTTAGTGTGTTTAGTGTGTTTAGTGTGTTAGTGTGTTTAGTGTGTTTAGTGCGTTTAGTGCGGTTAGTGCGGTTAGTGCGGTTAGTGCGTTTAGTGTGTTTAGTGTATTAGTGCGTTTAGTGCGTTTAGTGCGTTTAGTGCGTTTAGTGTATTAGTGTGTTTAGTGTGTTAGTGTGTTTAGTGTGTTTAGTGTGTTAGTGCGTTTAGTGTGTTTAGTGTGTTTAGTGTGTTAGTGCGTTTAGTGCGTTTAGTGTGTGAGAAATGAATTAGTTCAGAAGAAACGATGTTCGAAGGGAAGCTCCCACTTTTACCTGAAAAGATTCCTGATGCTGCACGTTATGAATAAGGACGTCACGTTAGCGATGTCAGAAGCTGTTAAACCTCAAGTCAGTAAAATGAGGTTCAACCTGAAACATGAAGCGATAATCTTCCAGATGATCCTCAAGAAATGAACCACCACCTTAACCCTGACCCCGGTAGTGGTGCTGTTCGGTGGGGTTTTCTAGACCAATGGGAACACATCGTGGGCGGGGCTTGACTAGTCTAACCAAACCGAGAAGGTGGAGGAGCACTTGGAGGGAGGGGCGAGCGAGGGGCGAGCGAGGGGCGAGCGAGGGAGAGATAGTAGGCGGAGAGAAAAATCCCTCTCTTATTTCCTAACTGGCTCTATTCATCCCTCCGGCCCTCTGTTGCAGTGTGTGTGTGTGTGTGTGTGTGTGTGTGTGTGTGTGTGTGAACCAAACAAAGCCACTTTGACTCAAATATCTTTTATTTCACAATTTAGTCGTTTTACTTTCACATTCACCCTGACACTCTGCTCCTGTCTCACTCTCTGCTCCTGTCTCTCTCTCTGCTCCTGTCTCTCTCTCTGCTCCTGTCTCACTCTCTGCTCCTGTCTCTCTCTCTGCTCCTGTCTCACTCTCTGCTCCTGTCTCACTCTCTGCTCCAGTCTCTCTCTCTGCTCCTGTCACTCTCTTTCTCTGGTCCTCTGTCTGACTCTGCTCCTGTCTGTCTGTCTGTTTGTCTGTCTGTCTCTCAAGGTCAGTGTGTAAACAGATAATCAGACAAGTAGACAAAGAGTCTTTGATAGAGGTAGAGTGTGTGTGTGTGTGTGTGTGTGTGTGTGTGTGTGTTAATCAATCATGACTCATCACTCATTTTGCCTTGATAACATGAAGATCAGTCATTTAACCAGTCAGGCTTCCAGGAGGTCCCCTGCTGGCCAAGCTGACCAGGGGCCAGTTGTTAACCTGTCTGTCTGTCTGCAGTGCTGGCCAAGCTGACCAGGGGCCAGTTGTTAACCTGTCTGTCTGTCTGCAGTGCTGGCCAAGCTGATGTGGGATCTGCAGTCCTTCCTGTCTGTTCTGGACTCAGAGAACCTGAGCTACATCGCCCAGGCTCAGAAGAAATCCATCTCAGAACTCCTGAGCAGCCTGCAGACCCAGGATGCACCTGGTAATACTAATACTGCTAGTAATACTACTACAAGTACTATTACTGCTGCTGCTAGTACTACTACTACTGTAACTACTACCATTAATAATCCATCTCAGAAGTACTATCTAACTTACGTGGTAATACTACTACTGTCAGCTAGTTAGAGTACTGATAGTGATGTACGTGTGTATATGTATTCAGTGTGTATTTAGTGTGTATTAAATATGTATTCAGTGTGTATTTAATGTGTATTAAATATGTATTCAGTGTGTATTTAGTGTGTATTAAGTGTGTATTTAGTGTGTATTAAATATGTATTAAGTGTGTATTTTTTAGTTGTGTGTATTTAGTGTGTGTGTGTGTGTTGTTGTGTTTGCAGTGGAGGATGCTGAGTACATGATCATGAGCTGTCCGTCATCGTCTCCTAGCAACGAGCTCGGCGACACACCGACAGGTACAGTTTGGGGGCGGGATCAATCTGATGGAATCCATTTTTAATTCGAAACTAAATGTGGAAGAATTCAAGATGGTTGAACTGTTTCTGAAGACGCTGAGTCCTGATCAGACCGATGTGTGTGTGTGTGTGTGTGTGTGTGTGTGTGTCCAGGAGAAGGTGTCCAGTCCTCTGAGCTGGTCTCAAAACAGGATTTGTCTGGCTGGCTGAGGAACGGGGTGAGTAACACACACACACACACACACACACACACACACATTTGCTGTTGTTTTTCACTGTGAAGCGTCTTTGACTGCTATCAAAAGCGTTATATAAATGATCCCAGACCAGCAGAGGATTAGCTGGTTGGCGCTCCTCCCTCAACACAGACTGGAGAGGAGCCCTTGAGCCAGGCACTACTACTAGTACTACTACTACTACTACTAATGAAAGTACTACCAGTACTACCAGCTCTACTCAGACACACCTGAACCAGTTAGAGGCTTCAGGTTTTCATCATACCTTAATTGGTTCAGGTGTGTCTGAGTAGAGCTGGAGCTAAAACCTCCAGGACAGGGGGTCCTTGAGGACTGGATTGAGAACCACTGGTATAGAGGACAGGAGAGGAGCAGGAGGAGGAGGACAAGGAGGAGGAGGAGGAGGAGTGGAAGTTCGTTTGTGATGTGGGTCACTAATGACAGACTGAATTATACTGTGGTTTGGGAGGAGATGGCAGAGGTAGTGTGTGTGTGTGTGTGTGTGTGTGTGTGTGTGAGAGAGAGAGAGAGAGAGAGAGAGAGAGAGAGAGAAACAGGAAGTTCAGTGTTTACATGTGAGGCCATCTTCCCTCTATCTGTCGTCCTATTGGCTGAGAGCTCTGCGGCGGGAGGAAGTGGTCGCCGATGGCAGCCGATTAGCATCTGGGCTACGTGATGGACTGATAGAACACACACACACACACACACACACACACACAGAGAGCAACACGGTGAGTTACAGGGAGTTCAAGAAGACAAACTCTTTACGGTCATCTCCTAGACCTTGCATCGACGTTGGCATGGCAACGGACGCTAAATCAGACATTTGACATTTGAAGACTAAATCATAAAACTGAATAACACGAGACGTTTAAGTCACTGCATTCCTGTGTTTCATCATGATGACCACTTCCTGTTTCCTGTGATGTCAGAGCCAGGGCCCTGCGGTGCCCCCCCATCCACCGGGGGGTCTGGGGTCTGATGATGATGATGAAGACACCTACGAAGAGGCGGAACCCTTCATATCCGAGACTATCGCTAACACTGGTACACACACACACACACACACACACACACACACACACACACACACACAACCACTAACACTACTTCTATAGTAATATATTTCTATAATAATATATTTCTATAGTAATATGTTTTCATTATAATATGTTTCTATAGTAATATGTTTTTATTATAATATATTTCTATAGTAATATGTTTTTATAATAATATGTTTCTATAGTAATATGTTTTCATTATAATATGTTTCTATAGTAATATGTTTGTATTATATGTTTCTGTAATAATGTTTTTATTATAATATGTTTCTATAGTAATATGTTTTCATTATAACATGTTTCTATAGTAATATGTTTTTATTATAATATGTTTCTATAGTAATATGTTTTTATTATAATATATTTCTATAGTAATATGTTTTTATAATAATATGTTTCTATAGTAATATGTTTTCATTATAATATGTTTCTATAGTAATATGTTTTTATTATAATATATTTCTATAGTAATATGTTTGTATTATAATATGTTTTTGTAATAATGTTGTTATTATAACATGTTTCTATAGTAATATTTTCATGTAATAATATGTTTCTATAGTAATATGTTTGTATTATATGTTTCTGTAATAATGTTTTTATTATAATATGTTTCTATAGTAATATGTTTTCATTATAACATGTTTCTATAGTAATATGTTTTTATTATAATATGTTTCTATAGTAATATGTTTTTATTATAATATATTTCTATAGTAATATGTTTTTATAATAATATGTTTCTATAGTAATATGTTTTCATTATAATATGTTTCTATAGTAATATGTTTTTATTATAATATGTTTCTATAGTAATATGTTTTTATTATAATATATTTCTATAGTAATATGTTTATATTATAATATGTTTCTGTAATAATGTTGTTATTATAACATGTTTCTATAGTAATATTTTCATGTAATAATATGTTTCTATAGTAATATGTTTTTATTATAATATGTTTCTATAGTAATATTTTCATGTAATAATCTTCCTTCCAGAGCAGGCCGAGTCGGACAGCAGCCACTACGAGTCTTATGGGGAGGAAGAGGAGGAAGAGGAGGAGGGGGAGGAGCTTGTGAAGGACAGGGCACACTACATCCAATGGACTGCCTCCCAACCCTGCCTAAGACCCGCCCCCGAGCCCCGCCTCTGTGGCTACCTGTGGAGGAAGAAGTGGCTCGGCCAGTGGACCAAACAGCTGTTCGTCATACGAAACAACATATTACTGGTTAGTGTGTGTGTGTGTGTGTGTGTGTGTGTGTGTGTGTGTGTGTGTGTGTGTGTGTGTGTGTGTGTGTGCGTGGTCAAGCAGAAATGTTGAAAGAATGAATCTAAGTATGGCAAAATCAACACTGCTTCTATTGCTGGTGCTTTAACTCTGAAAAATATTTTTAACTAAATTATTTTTTCTGAATATCATGTAATCTGATTTGGGGAAATATTTGACTGAAGATTTGTATTCTTGATAAATGAAACAAAGAGTTCTTGGTAGTGAACTCAGACCTTTGGACTAATATAACATGATGCCATAAAGTATTAGGATTATTTCTGAAAAATAAAGTATGTCATTTTTACAATAATATATGATCATGAATCCACCCCACTCTCTCTCTCTGCTGTCACCCATGCTCGCTCGCCCCTGCCCAGTGTTATAAGTGTGCGAGGGACCTGCTGCCTCGGCTGCAGCTCGACCTGCGAGGCTGCCGGATCGTCTACAAGACCAAGACCAACAGGAAGATTCAGCACCAGATCAAACTGGTGCTGCTGGGATCTGACACACTGGTGCTGGGATCCACCAGTTACCAAGAGGCTGAAGAGTGGAGGAAGGTGAGGGGGGGGGGCTGAAACTTCATTGGATTTAATTGGTCAACAAGTAGAGAAATGGAGGGAAAGAAAGAAAGAAAGACAGAAAGAAAAAAGAAAGACTATGTGTACTGTGTACTTCATTATATTGGATGTGTGTCTATCTATTGTGTGTGTGTGTGTGTGTGTGTGTGTGTGTGTGTGTGTTCAGGTGATAGAGGAGGTGAGTGTTGGAGGTGAACTGGAGACCCAAAGATCCTCATCTCTGGTGAGGTCAGACCGACCGCTGTCCTGCAGGGTGAGACACACACACACACACACACACACCACACACACACACAATCCACAGTCCCTCATAACAGTATATTCATTCTAAATGATCTAGTAGCTCCTCGTTTCCTCCTCCTCTTAAGCTCGTTAACCTGGTTACCATGGTAACTGAGTGTTTCCATAGCAGTTGCTTCCAGTCGACATCACCAAACATTTATTGTGGATAACATAAATAAAAGTACATTTTAAAACCTCTTTAGTTGTTATTTCTCTTCATTCTTTTCTTGTAGAGTTTTCTACTGTTTCTACTCAGTGGAGTCTCTCTGGTTTCCACCTGGTATTAAAATGTGATCTGTGATCTGGATAGTGATCAATCTGATCTTGCTCTTTGTGTTTCCTGGTGTTTCTATGCATTCTCGTCGTCTGTGTTCTGTCGGATTTCATTGCCCAGATTTACTTTTCATTTGAGGCAGAAAGTCTCTTCTTTTCTTTTTCTCAGACAGAAACAGAAACGATGACAGGTTGTTTCAGCTGCTGCAGCGACTCCCTCTCTGTGGATGAGGGAAGGAGCAATGGCTGCTGGGAGCAAATCCTGCTGGAGGCCTTCACTAAGCTGAGTGGAGGCAGACTTGGCGTGTCTACCCAGTGGGCGGGGCTTTCTCACTAACAGGGCAGGGCTTTCTTCCTACTGTGAACACACTGTATGGATGGCGTTCCACCTGGCACCGTGCATTAACAAATGTTTTTCTTTACCCAGGTTAGATATCCAGATACAATTTAATACCAGGTGGAAATGGAGTCCGAGAGTCACAGAAATGACGAGAATGTGAATGTAAAATGTGAAGTCTGAACTGTGAAGTGAAGGTTGTGATTCTAGTGTTTGACTCCTCCCTCCAGTCCAGCTCAGTCCTCCAGACCGACTCTGAGGAGGAGAAACCTGCAGCGGAGCCCAAGAACAAAGGTAATGATAATGCTGAACTGGGTTGACATCACTGCTGCCTATTGTAATCCATTACAGATTACTGATATAAGGAAACTACTAACTATGGTTCTGGTTCTGTAGAATGAGCTGACTACCTTACCTTACTTAAGTACACAATCTATTGGTTTGTTTAGTTGATATAAGGCGTGTCACCCAGCCACCTAGCGGGAGGTCTTTCCCACTGGCTCCCTATATGATCAATCAATCAATCAATCAATGAACCTTTATTTATATAGCACAGTTTGTTAAAAGAAATGCAATGTAATGGGCTTCACATTAAAAATCAAATAAGTTACAGATAAAAATAATAACAGATGGTCTGACCGATTTTTGAAGGCCGAAAGCAGATGTGATATTTTTGTGAAGTTGACGATAGTCAATATATTATGGCAATATTCAATACCTTTGAATTTGACCATTTTCATGCCAAAACATTCCAAGTATTCAGTGTTTCCCCGAGTCTACTCCTGATACGCCATGAAGTAACCACTAAAAATACGTTTCTTTTTATATAACAATATGAGAAAATACAAATTACATTTTTTGGCATTTATTGTTAAGTAACTGTATGTTTTAATACCGAGAATCAGCTAACAAGGTGATTGGTGAACAAGGTGAAGGCCGTTTCATTGTGACTTGGTTCTGATTCTGGTTTGTTTTATTATAATAATTAATTTTATTATATATTTACATAATAATTATAATTTATTATAATTATTAATATCACAATATCATCACTAAGTTCATGTTGTTAACAGCTGATCAGGAGCAACCAGTCTATAGAAAACTACAATCATGACGTCTTGGTGGCTTCAAACTGGTCCGAACACGTCGACACTTCCAAGTTGATGCTTTTAACCGTCCAGTCATTCCTTTATGATGTGAAGCAGCATAACTATCTCTCCTAGTGACCTCTGACCTTTCTCCTGATTGGTGGGCAGGATTCCTGAATGTACTGATGAACTGCCAATGGCAGAGCTTGCTGTGCCAGGTGGAGGCGGGTCTTCTGAAGATGTTTGGGGAGGAGGAAGGGGAGGAGGATGAGGAAGATGAGGAGGACACGAAGAGGCAGCGACCCCCCCAGTACACTGTCCAGCTGAGAGGGTGTGAGGTAAAACCTGGACCGGACACTGACCACGCCTACCGGATCACACTGAGCCAGCATGGTGACCAGGTCGCTGTACTGGAGGTAAACACAACTGACACAGTAGCTACTGACACACCTGGTGCAGACCTCAGACCTCTAACAGACTAATTCATTTGTTTATTATTCTCGCCCTCCTTCAGGCCAGTTGTTCAGACGATAAGGAGCGATGGCTCCAGCTGCTGCAGGACGGCGCTGCCAATCAAAATCACCATGACAACAACAGCACACCGGACCACACAGGTGGAGCGCTCAGGTAAGGGGCGTGTCTATTATTCATCTGTCCATCAGCCTGGTCTCATACCAAGTTTGTACCGTATGATATTCTATGAATTGAGTGAAACAGGAGGCGGAGCTTATGTGACTGAAACAGGAAGTACTTTGACATTGAAACAGCAAAGTGGAAAGTAAGGGTGTGGAGGTCGGGGCGGACCTGATGGGCGGAGACATTTACCGTCAACTCAGACGACCCGGTTTTAAACCATGATCAGAACCTGAACCTGACCTTAACCAAAGTAGTTTGATTCGATAGGTTGTACAGCTGGAATGACTTTGGTTTCCTTTCCTGTCAGTGGGCTGAAGACCCGCCAGTTCCCCACCTCCAACATGTACATGGATGACCCCTTCCATCTGAGTGGTACAGTCCAGGCCCAGCCCATCTACTCCAATACCTCCATAGTGGAGCACATGGTACCAATCATTTGCAAACATAATATTTTATTCCACTGTTATGCAGATGATAACCAACTGTATGTACCCCTAAAAAACAATGATTTAAGCAATGTAACCCACCTCGAGGCTTGTCTGGATGCTCGATGTCCCAGAACTTTCTTCAGCTAAACGAAAATAAATCTAAGATAGTTGTCTTTGGACCTCCAAATTCCATTAATTTTTATCCAGGACCAACTCGGTAGCCTGTCAGACAACGTCACGTCCACCACTAGATATCTTGGTGTTATTTTCGATCGTAACCTCTGCTTTGATGACCAAGTTGAGATGGTTGTGCAGTCTGGGTTCCTCCAGCTCAAAAACATTTCCAAAATAAGGAGGTTATCCGTACATTTATCTCATCTCGGTTAGACTATAGTAACTCTCTCTACTTGAGCCTTGGCCAAAACTCCCCCATCAGCATGACTTTTAACTAATTCAAAGAAAAGGGACCATATTATCAAGATTTTAGCCAGCCTTCACTGGCTTCCAGTTCATTTTAAAATTGATTTTAAAATTCTACTATTATCTTTTAAGGCTCTATATGGTCCGGCCCCTACTCAGGCCAGCTACCTGACAGACCTTTTATCCCCCTATGAGCCGGAGCGTAACCTAAGATCTTCAGGCAGGTTGCTCCTGTCTGTTCCTAAGTCCTGACTAAAGACTAAAGGTCACCAGGCTTTTGCCATCAGGGCTCCTGGTCTCTGGAACACCCTGCCTGAAAAACTGAGACTAGTCAAACCAGTTTCTTCCTCTAAATCTCTCCTCAAAACTATTTTTTATGAAAAGGCCTTTACAATTACAATTACAATTAAAGTGTATTATTATTATTATTATTATGGTCCAAAAGGATGGTAGGGACCTTGTATATCCAGTTATGCATTTGTTTCTCACAGTAACTCACATTGACATTTTCTCTAGAAATTGCAGTGGAAAAAATAACAAGCTTAGCAAAGGATTTTATTTTGTATCCAGGCTAATCAAGCTTGTTTCAAATCATCTCACTGGACTGACAGATATTTTTTCTAGTTACAATAAATTTTACATTTCTACAGGATAACGTAACTTCTTTTGAAGATGTTGAAGCAATGGAAACTGTCTTAAAACAAGTTTCTTGTTTCAAGGATTAACTTTTTGTTCAGTGATAATTTCTTTAATTTTGCTATTGACATTAGCAAAAGTATCTGCCAGTGAAGTGAAGTGACCAAAACTATCCTGAAGTTCCATACGAACAGTGTTGTTAATCTTTGTGTTTGTCGCCGTCTTCCCTCCTCTCCCCTCAGTTCCAGAGATCCCATGATGCCGTGCAAGGCGACTCAGTATCGTCCAAGGTCTCGGTTACCTATAGCAACACAGTGTTCACCAGCCACAGTGAGTCACATCCCATAATATGCATATTGTAGTATGCCAGATTTGTAACATAGTCATTTGAAAAATATCACCCTATACTACACTATTTCTAGTATTTACTGTAGTATGGTGAAGTACAGTACTATCTGTACTGTAGTAATTTAGGAATACTATAGTTTCCTACTTTATTCTGTAGTACACGCTGTAGTATACTATAGTATTCTATAGTATTATTAATGGGGAGCAACTTGGTTTTCTTCTTCTCTGGTGTTTCAGACAGGAAGGCGGGCGAGGTGGAGCGAGGCGTCCAGAAGCTGGAGCTGACCGGGAAGAGGAGGGAGCAACTGAGGGCGGGGTCAGAGGTCAATCTGGCATCTGTTGGGAAGCAAAACAAACGCACCTCCTTCAGACAGTCACTGGCTTTCTGCAGCGAACGAGCTCAGGTAGGTTACAGCGGCATGTCTCCTCGCTGATCCTCCTTTCCTCTCCTCATCCTCCTCCTCTTCTCTCCTCCTCATCCTCCTCCTCTTCTCTCCTCCTCATCTTCCTCCTCCTCCTCTCCTCCTCTTCCTCCTCTCCTCTCCACCATTCATTAACATTTACATTTTAAAGGTGCATTAAGACTACATTTCCCATAAACATAAAACAAAGGAGGAAGGAACAACCCATCCTATATCAATGTTCACATAACCCCCCCGCCATCTCAGACGATGCAATACTAATACTAATACTAATACTAATAATACTGATTAAAAACGTTTCAGATCAGAGTTACAAGGTGTGAACTACCTTCTTCATTTTAAGTCACTCTATATCTACATAGGAGTGTCAGTTAAATGTCTAAATGTAAATATAACAGAACCACACTGCTCACACTTCATTGGGTTGTACTGTAAACTCTACTGGTCTCTACTGATCCAGGCAGGGTTCCTGAACCCTCTGCTGCGACGGACGGCCTCGGCTAAAACCTCCCTGAGAAAAGCTCCATCAGCGATGTTCATCGAACACGGCAAGGTCTTCCAGAGGAGGAAGGTCAGATTTATAAAAATACTAATACTAGTATTACTACTACTACCAGTACTGGTACAACTACTACTGCTACAACTAATACTAATATTAATACACTATAGACAGCTATCAGGTGACATAATCACCTCTGGCGGCCATCTTGGAGGTCCTTAGCTCTGATCAGCTGATTGTGTTTCTGTCTCAACAGAATTGAATCTTCATGGTTAATTTCTGTCTGTTTCTACTGAACTGATCATTTCATCACTGATCCATCTGATTGATTTAGTGTTTAGATCATGTAGCTTGTTAGCTAGCTAACCATAGTATCTGGTCAGCTAACCATCACTGTCTTGTTGTTAACACATCTGATTAGCACACTAGCTAACGTATCTAGTAGAAGCTAGCGTTAGCAGTGGCTAGTAGTCCCATGTTAACAGTAACTAGTTAGCTAGCTACCAGTTTGTTCAGGTGAACTAGCTGACTCTTCTCCAGCTCCAACTCAGAGTGTTTTGGAGTAGAGACTAGGGCTAAAGACAAGACAGTTTACTGAGTCACAGTAACCTACATTTGGAGACAAATCTACCTGATCACACTGATCACTTTTACTGAGAACGTTACTGGATGATCTACAGACACACTATACATTTATATATTTTTTTAATACAGATATATTTAGACATTATTAACTAACAGATGATTCTCCAGTGGATCCATGATGGATCAGACCTGATTGGCAGGTTGGTGATGAAACTGTAAAACCTCCATGCTACTGTTCTAATAATATTAAATCCTGCTACCTGCCGAAGCATCCTTTGGCAAGATACCTAAACGCTACCTGCTCTGTCTATAGTCTCGTCTCTTATCCAGTTTACCTTCGTTTTACTGTTGATTTCTTTCACAGGAATGGGAGACCAAGGCCACTACTTGATACCGGCTGACCTCGGATCAGATACCATCTACACTACTGTCCTCTCATCACATACCACTTAAGGACTCTAATAGGAAATTCATTTAAAGGGATTTTATCATTTTAAGGTGTATTCTGGTAAAAGTACCAACAGTCCAGTCCAGATAACCCAACACACACACATTAAAGGGTTTTCGGTCTGGTCTGATTCATTTCTTGTCCAATCAAAGGCTTTTATCATTTCAAATTGATAATATCTGTTAAACAATATTTGAATTATTAATAAGATCCACTGAGGTAAAAATATAGAAAAGCACACTAAAGTTCACCATATGAGCGTTCAAAAGGCAACAGTCCACTAGCAGCAGCTGTACAATATCCAACCAAAACAAGTCTCCGGTCGACTTCTGGATCCTTCATGATCCGTTGAAAGCCAGAGACTTCCGGGCAGAGAGCAAAAAAACCTTCAGTCTACTTAAATGTAGGAATGTTCAGAGTTTGATAATATTGTAGCAGAAATGTTTGTGTCCTTGTATGAAAATCTTCTCATTTCATTTCTCATTCTCGTTTCGTCTCCATGCTGCAACCTGCCAGTCAAACTGCACTGAACACATTATTATCACGCTACGGTGAATGTGGATTATGCACCGCTGGACCGCCGTGTGAATCGTGCCTCCTTCAGGTGCTTCCAGTATCATGTGGCGGTGTCATGTTTTCTTCGTACAGTCTTCTTTTTTTAAATGTCTTTGTTCGTGTTGTAACTAGTTGGTTTGTTATTGTACGAAACACTTTAGTTTGCAACCACAGGGGAACCCAGAAGGTTCCTTGAGGAATCCCTTCATGAGGGATTGGTGAACCCTGATGCTACTTCCAGGTTCTTCAAGGAATGCTGGAATGTTTTACCTAGTGAGGAACACTGAGGTGAGAAGCCCCTTGGTGCAGGGCCACAGTGGGCGGGGCATGGCCTATTTGACATGTTGAATGGGGTTTTCTAGACCAATGAAAACACATCACAGACTGACTAGTCTAGCCAAACCCAGAAGGTCTTGCCCCGCCCACTGTGGCTTATACTGTTATATATCATCAGTCTGATGTTAAATGCATTCCAGGAGTTATTTTCTGATGAAGTGTGAATTTACTGTTTTGGTGAACCCACTGTCCCTCAACCTGCCTCATTTTCTTCTACTTCAGTTAGTGATTTCCTACATATCCCAGAATGCCTTTGAACCAACCACAGAGGAAGGATGTGAACTTGTTTCTGCTGCATTCACATCATGCCAGAGGAAACAGAAAGATGGGAAGTTGTCCCTTCACATGTGTAGCTTGTTGGGATCGCTAGCTAGCTCCATAGCAACAAGTAGTTAAGTTGCTTTGTCAACCACACAAACTGCAGCAGGTACTTCTAGTTAATCATTAACAGAGATGATGTGCAGAAGCGTACTAGTGTGAATATAACTAGTCATTATTGTATTACTGCATTGCATTCTGGTCTATCCTGGCTACTGCATTGCATTCTGGTCTATCCTGGCTGATATTAAACTGGAAATATCTCTAGAATTGGAAGAAGAACAATACAACAAACAACTAAATGGACCCAGAAATGAAAAGAACACCACCAATAGATGTTTTAACAGTTAAAGTGTTTCAGGTGAGTTCTCCTTTAACTACCTGTGAGTGTTAGCAGAACCTCAGTGAACTCATCGGATGAAGAGTTTTATTCCAAATTGAGATCTAAAGTATTTGGAAATTATTATTTATATGGCGATAAAATCTACCAATCTAATATTAAGTCATTGGCTGCACATTTTCTCTTAAAACAGATATACAGTATATTGTCTTTTTTAACTCTGCGTGCTTTATTTGATGTAATTCTGTGATGTAATTTAAACAGCAGCGTCCTCACCAAGCACTTAGCTCAGTTAAATCATATTTTATGATGTATGTTTGTAACCTTGTCAGTCACTTATTTGTACCATTTTTAAAAAAATACTTTGTAATCTCAGGAGAGCGTTTCTTTGTCAGTTTTGGACTAAATAATGATCTGTAAATTGGTTTTATTAAAAACTGATTCACATAACTGAGCTTGGATCAGTTGTTTTTCACTTGTAAAGATTTGTGTTTTACACTGACTTTAAAATCAATATTTTCAATTTAAACGTCAAAAATCTATTAGATGTTCAATATCTATTATGATCAGTATTATGACATGTATTATGAATTTATGCCATAAAGATTTATAAGATAACATTAGATTAGATCAAACTTTATTGATCCCTGTGGGGAAATTAGGTTGTGGCAACAGGAACAGTAATTGGACTCAGCAGGAAAAGGAAAGCTAGAATATAAGCACAATAGAATATAAAGCAGACAATAATAATAGTAATAATTGTATTACTATAGGCTATATATATATATAAACATTTTTCATATAGTATATAAATAAAACACAATATTAATGTAGAATAGATAAATTATCATTATGTATACAGTATTATGAAAATAAAACATCATTATTTTGTGCAGAATATAAATACAACAGTGTGAAAACTGGAGAAACAGGGATGTGAATTACATACAACACATGGATGTACAGATGTAAATAATCCTGTAAAGTTTTAAACTCAAAACTCTTAAACTAACTTATTTAAAACGATAAGCTCAGACAAGTACAAACTAAAAAAATCCACTAACATATTTTTCTTCGTTAGTTCTCATTTTTAATTTTGTACCTTAAATCAAACAAAAGGTATTCAAAATATTAAAACCGCCGCGACACTCCACGTGAGCTTCCAAATCTCGTCCGTTGGGTGGCAGTATAAACCTGGAAGTCTCGCGACGTTCCCGCTGGTTTCGCCGAAGAGGAAGAATTGCGGAAGTGGGGGAAAGGTTCGCTGACGGATAACTAGGCTAACTAGCTAACTAACCTCGCTATCTGTCTAACCACGAAATTATCAAGTTGCCAGGTTAGATAGACACTCGAACAGAAGGTAAAGTAACAAAACCTCCCACACACTCAGGCTGTCTGGTTTATTATTTGTTAGTTTTTGTTGGAGACAGGACAAATGTGGCCTCCTGCTGTTAGCTAGTTAGCAAGGCGTAGACACAATCGCTGCTGTTAGCCGGCTTGCCACAGATCTAAGCTAGCTACAATTCATCCGTTTTCTCTTGTTAGGAAGTCAGTTGATTGTGTGTAATACGTTTAGCAGCAGTGACTTGTATTGTCCTGACTAACTGTCATGGTGTCTAGCGTTACATGCTAAAGCTCAGCTAGGTATTTAGTCTGGCTCGTCAGTTAGCCTAGCTAGCTGCTTCCTTTTGTTTTGTCGTTCAGCCACAGCGTTTCTTCTCAGCTGATCTCAGTAAATCGCTAACTAATATGGGCCAGATTCGCTCCCGTGACCCAGACAGGGTGTGTATACTCTGATTTACGCTTTTACATCGTTTAGACTTTGGCTAAATTGTGACTTCATGTTTCCCCCAGTAGCAAGATGACAGCCGCACCTTACAACTACTCGTACATCTTCAAATACATCATCATCGGTGAGTCTGAGGGCCTGAGCTGCTGGGTTACCCCTTACTGTCATGGTGACTAGGAGAGGAGATGATGGACGAAGCTCAAGTAGACACAACTAATAGAACTGTCATAACTAACACATAACAAACAGAACTATCACATAACTATTTCATGATGACTGAACTACCAGGTTACTGACTATAAAACAGAGAGATGCCAGTAGAGCTATCAGTGATTTTTAACCTTTATTTCTCCAGGGAGAGTTGACAGAGCTCCACCTTCACATTCATTTATTTCCACACATTCACACTGGGAGCTGACCAGTACAGCCAGTCCTCCACTGGTGGCCACTGAGCAGTTGGTGGTTCAGTGCCTTGCTCAAGGGCACCACAGCAGCAGTAGTAGTTGGAGGGCAGAGTGTTCCTCAGTCTGTCTGTCACTGCACCACCCTGCTTCCACTCACTGTTAACATTTGAGAACCAAACCAGAGTTTAGTGAGGAAAGTGTTGGAACCAGCCGGTCTGATGTGTCTCTCTCTCCAGGTGACATGGGGGTCGGGAAGTCTTGTCTCCTGCACCAGTTCACAGAGAAGAAATGTGAGTCCTCCTCTTTGTCCTCCTCTTCTTCTTTGTCTGTGTTGGTTGTATCTCCGTGTACATTACATGTCTACTATTAGTATTTAATATGTTTCTATTAATATCACCTTTAATATCTGTATTTGTTAATACAACTATCTTTTTCTGTCTTTGTGTTAATAATAGTATTGTATGTATTTCTATATTTTCTATAGATTTCTATGTCATGTCGGACTGGGATTTTGTATTGGAGCCAATATTTATTTCTGAGAATATTTCCAGTCATGGTGTTGTGTATCATAATGTATTTGATGTTCCAGTCATGGCGGACTGCCCCCACACCATCGGCGTGGAGTTTGGGACGAGGATCATGGAGGTCCACGGTCAGAAGGTGAAGCTGCAGATCTGGGACACGGCAGGCCAGGAGCGCTTCAGGGCCGTCACCAGGTCCTACTACCGAGGGGCCGCCGGGGCCCTCATGGTCTACGACATCACCAGGTAATGTCAGGACTCTGGTTCAGGTTGAGATTAGGTTTGGGTGAAAGTCAGTCAGTCCGGTTGTTTTTAACTAACAGCGTTTGATAAACACAAACTAGCCGACACGCGAAATCCAGAAACACCTTTTAATATTTGTGTGTGTGTGTGTGTGTGTGTGTGTGTGTGTGTGTGTGTGTGTGTGTGTGTGTGTGTGTGTGTGTGTGTATAGGAGGAGTACTTATAATCACTTGAGCAGCTGGTTGACGGATGCCAGGAACCTGACCAACCCAAACACGGTGAGTCAACACACACACGTTACCACACACACACTCTGAAAGCCTGACAGATGCCACCACAGTGAGAAAGACTGTGAGGAAAGATGGCTGACAAGAAGGGATGTGAGAGGGGCATTCTGGGAAATTCCTGCTATGATGGTCTCTAAGGAACTTAAATCCTGTAATATCAGATAAACAACCAGAGGGTCGGAGGGTGTTGGTCGGTGGTTGATTCATCTAAACATCAGCAGATGACTTCTTCATGATCTCAAATTAAAGCTGCTCTAGGCAACTTCGCACATTGGCGGCCCCAAGTGGCAGCAAGAGGGAACTGTTGTCAAATTTGAACTTAAATACCCAGAAATCCTGTGAGGTGACGTCAGTAAAGCCAGAGCCTCGGCTGGTCCGTGATGCGTCATAGCTTGCACATTTGTTGAGATACTGAGGCATTATGGGTGTTGTAGTTTGTGGGGGATTTGACTTTCTTACAGCGTAGGAGGCCAATATTCTGAAGTGTGTGTGTGTGTGTGTGTGTGTGTGTGTGTGTGTGTGTGTGTGTGTGTGTGTGTGTGTGTGTGTGTGTAGGTGATCATTCTGATTGGTAACAAGGCTGACCTGGAGGCTCAGAGAGATGTGACGTACGAGGAGGCCAAACAATTCGCTGAAGAGAACGGTGAGTGTGTGTGTTGCTGCATGACCTATCAGGAGAGTGTGTGTGTGTGTGTGTGTGTGTTATCAGGGGATATCAGGTTGACTGACTGGTTCTGGTCTCTGCTTCCTGTTAATGTTCTTTAGGTTTGCTGTTTCTAGAGGCCAGCGCCAAGACGTAAGTCCACCACACACACACACACACATACACACACACACACACACACACACACACACACACACACACACACACACACACACACACACTCTGCCTCACTCTGTCCCTTCATCTCTCTCTTTCATCTTCATTCTCTCCCTCCTCTCTCTCTCCTCCAGAGGAGAGAATGTGGAGGAGGCCTTCCTGGAGGCGGCCAAGCGGATCTACCAGAACATCCAGGACGGCAGTCTGGACCTCAACGCCGCCGAGTCGGGCGTCCAGCACAAACCTTCAGCGCCGCAGGGAGGACGCCTCAACACCGACAGCCAGCCGGCCAAGGAGGGCTGCAGCTGCTAACTACAGACAGAAAACTACAGACCAGTAGACAGACAGACAGACACAGACAGACAGGTACATACACAGACCCCCTTTCCACCAGGCAGTAACATGCGTCTCGTATCCGAGTGTGTAACAAATAATTTAGCTGGATTACATTTAACGTAACAGTGGCCCAATCCGGAGGCCCGTGACAGCCCAACACCGGTGGCTCAATTGGGACACCCTCAGCCAAATCCAGATTCTCGTGGCTCAATCTGGAGGTCCGGACACCCCCGGGCCGCTCTCAGCCCAAATCTGGACCCGTCTCAGCCCGGACTCGGACCGTGACTCAATCTGGACTCGCTCTAATATTTAGCTTTTCTGCTCACGTCAAGAAACGCTTTGTAAAATTCACATTCAGGAAGTTGCATCAGAGAGTTTGTTCCTGGATTCGGCCGCTGTTACGTCACGTCTTCGGTCTCATAGCGCCTCTTTCCCGTTCATCTCCTCCTCTGGTAGTACCGATGTCCTGGTTCCTCCTGACAACACGTTCTGCTAGATGTTTCTATCCTGTTGGATTCGGTTTAGTTCCATTGTTGTAGTTACATGTGGATCGGAGACGCGTTGAATTCACACTTTGTTGATATTGTGACCAAATGCTTCCTGGTTGGATCCATATGATTTCTCTATGTGGCCTGGAGACTCATTGACACCTCGATGTCGATGGTCTGGTGCGTCTCAGCAGCGAGGTGGGCGGGGCCTCGGGGCGTTGGTGCGTCTCTGAGCAGCGAGGTGGGCGGGGCCTCGGGGCGTCTCGGCTGCATCGCCACGTGGATTTGATGTATTTCTGTTGTATTTGGATACAGTCTGATGACCTGAACGCAGGTTAAATCCAGCTGGAAAGTGGGTCACAGAAAGACAGGAAAACGGCCACACACACACGGACAGATGGATACACACGCATACAGTATATTTGGTAGATACACACAAACAGATTGAGATGTACATACACACACACACACACACATACATGTGAAGCATTAACACACACATGCCAACCCCCCCCCCCCCCCACCCCAACCCAACATCACTGTAACTCAACACTGGCCTGCTAGCCTTTTTTTAATGTTTTAATTGAATTAAGTTATTCATTGTTGAAGTCAAGATTGATTATTGATTATTGAATCCGTAGAGAGACGCAACAGACCAGGCTCCAAACTGATAGTGATGATGATGATGATGATGATGAAGAAACGACTGACCTGAACCAGAATGTCATTGCTGGTCCCTGTTGACCACGTGTTCAGGTTGGATGTGTGTTTTTGTTGTTGATTTGTTTTTCTTTTGCCCAATTTGCTGTCACGTGATGTCACAGCTCCCCACGGAGGCCATTGTGCGTCCCTGCTGGTAGCCGTTCACCGTGGGGGGGAAACCAGTTGATTTAAGGTATGACAGGATCACACTTAACAGCCTGAATGTGTTTCCCTCCGATTCCACCAGAGAGAATTCATTTCTGGTGTCGTATGCGTTGGATTTATTCCTTTGACGTTGATGAGGCACGCTAAACCAAACCTCTAGCTAGCCATGAAACTGTTCTGGCAATGAAAATGTGTCTTAAT
The DNA here is from genome assembly GCA_034670405.1 of Hoplostethus atlanticus. Classification (NCBI taxonomy): domain Eukaryota; kingdom Metazoa; phylum Chordata; class Actinopteri; order Trachichthyiformes; family Trachichthyidae; genus Hoplostethus; species Hoplostethus atlanticus. The sequence goes on along the minus strand of JAXDDX010000042.1, from coordinate 2,272,227 downwards.
GCTATAATCAGTTACCACGTCCGGTCAGCACCTCAATACGTTTGAGCCGTGATATCCTGGTGCACAAACCTGCTCATCGTTTACAGCAACAGAAATGCTGCAACGCTTATTCTGCTGTTGCACTTCAGTCGCTCTCTCGGCCGACGGACCAGAGTGGATTAGAAATGCATTTTGGATTAAATGTGATCCTGTCGTTACTCGACCAGTTCTGAAGGAAACGCCCCTTGGTATTGGTCACTAGTTTGTTTCTCAAGATGCATTCCAGCGCTAGCTAGCTAGCTTCAAAACGCAACGCCCGCTGTTAGCGCCAGCAGCCACGTGGGTCGGCTGAACTCTACTAAACTTTACTTTGCTCCAATGCTAATCTTTCTGCTGGGTGAAAAGTCACATCGACACTAAGAGGGTTGGCTATAGTTTCTATCCAATACAGACTTCAGGGAGGTGACCAGGACAGGATGGAACAGGATTTACTGTAACTCGGGTCTTGGGGCGGGGGGGAAGAACAACAGGGATCTATGTTAAAAACTAATGTACGGTACAAGACAAAGAAAACAGACTTCCTCCACTGACGTGGGCTTGAAACAACCAGCCATCCTTTAGAGAGTAACCCAGCTAGTTGGCTGGGAAAACAGTGGCTAGTAAACTAGTCCTCAGGTAACCAACCATCATTTGGAGGCCTATTACTAAACATCTAGTTGGCCACTGTGGCCTGTAGATAAAAGCAGTCCATTTCCCGTCCTGCCCACTTCAGATCCTCTGATGATACCACGGTTCTGAATCTGGTCTGGTGGTGAGTCTCGCTGAGATCTCGTGTACATATCCAGTCATCGTTGAAGTGGTTTGATTTTAATAAAGTGTAATCTGCTTTTTGTGTCCAGACCCGTCACTTACTGCGTCCTGGCGTAATCGGATGATTAAAGTAGAAGTGGACCACGTCGGCTGAATCTCATTTTAACTGAAGCTGCTGGGCAAAAAAATCTTTAAAAGTCTTATCTTCATGAATTAATAAAGTAATGCTTGTTTTCTCATTGAATGTGTTTATGAAAGAAGAAGAAAAAGAAAATGCTAAAATCAAATTCAACAAGAGGCACGGCTCCCTGCGCTTGTTCACTTTGCAACGCACAGCAACGCCACTAGGGGGCCGAGGGGCCGCTGTTCCCCTTTAACGGTGACCGATAACGAGACAGTAATGTGTTAAATGACTCCTCCTCTGGCTGTAATATATGCTCTGTACATTTTACTTTTTTTTTCTGCCATGTTTGTTTTTCTGTTGGGGAAAAAAACAAAAGTACAGTAACATGCTTCTTTGATATTTATCCTCTATATATCTGTAATGATTTTCTTCGGCTGTACCTTTCATTGTGTAACCATGGGGATTCAGTTGATATTTGTAAATAAAGTATATATATACTGTATATATACTGATGAAGATGATGTATCGGCTTTCCCTCAAACTAACCCGTATGGCCTCAACGAAAGGTCAGAATTTTAAACTCCATCTGAGACATTTCTGGTACAATTTTCATGATGGGGATTCAGGATGATGCTTTTTGGTGATGTGATGTGAGATACGACACCATGACCTATATATCATTCAACGGTTTGTTCCAACTGAGCGGTGCAACACAACTTTTTACAGGAAACTGGGTCGACTTCCTCTGAGCAAAGTAAAACGTGTGTTCAAGATTCAAGGACTGGTTCAGGACTGGTTTTGGTAGAGGAGCATTTAGATCAGAACTGAGCGTTTTGGTGTCTTCATGTAGAAACACCCTTCACCTCTCCTTCGGTTACAGCAGCGAAGCAGGAAGCAGGGTTCGATAGCCTGGCGTGGGATGACCTGGCCGGCGGCTCAGAAACGTCCTGAGTCTGAATCCGGTTGAGGATTGTATTTCTAAATCTGCACCCCAGGGTGGGATGTGTTGATGCTACGATGTTGAGAGATGAGGCAGACTGGTGAATTAAGGTGCTTTTTTTTGTTTAAAAAAAATAAAATAATCAGTACTTTCAACCATCCAATCATTTTCAAAAACGTTCAAAGCTTTAATTCCTTCATCCACAAACTTTCAATGCTTTTCAAAGGACCCTGTGTGATAGTTTGGTTGACAGTTGGACGTCAGTACTACTGCAGTACTACTACAGTAACTACTGCAGCTTCCTGGTACGGAAACAAACTTATCAGACAAAACACAGTTGAGGCGATTTTATACAGAAAAACTACAAATTAGAGACAGGCGTGTCAGGAAAACTGGGAATATGTAACTTGAACTGAAGCTAATGACTTCACACATCCAAAGCCTTCAGCCAATCCGGTTGCGTGAAGGAGTGTGTCCTGTGGAGGAGAGTCCAGGGACCTCCTGCGGGGTCTCGACCCGCAGCTTGAGTCCCGCCGGGCGGTCAGAGTGAAGAGTCTCTCAGGAAAACAAAGCTCTGCTCTTGGAGGCGGGCTGCGTTTCCTGTTCGTACTCGATCTCCACGTACGCCCTCTTCTTCCTCGACGCCGCGCCGCGGGCCGGAGATTTGCCTTTGGACTTGGGAACCTTCATCTCTGCCGCCGCCTCCTTCTCTTTTTCTTCTTCTTCTTCTTCCTCCTCCTCACTCGACTCCTCCTCGTGTTCATCGCTGCTCACTTTCAGGTTGTTCATCTCCTGGGAGAGAGGGAGAATTTCATGATTTTCAGTATTTTCAAGGTATTCAAGGTTCAAAACGTTATTGCCATTTCACCCCAGGCTGCTCGGTTCGACTCCTCAAACCAGATTACCAGGGGTCCTACAACGTTTTGCTAATCCAACTCCAGGACTTCTCCAGGACCAGTATCCATCAGAGTCTCTGTTCTCCATTGAACATGTGGTGTGAAGGTCTTATTTCTGCTCCAACTATCTCTTAGGACCGAAACTATCAGGACATTTCTGATCTGAAGTGGATCAACAAGCAGCCAAGATGGAACATTCAACACTTCACTGGTTGGAGGAGAAGATCAGCAACATGTTCACATGATGGTTATAAAACTATATGAACATGATCCATATATCCATATGTTTGTAGTTAAGGCAGTTTTATTTTATTATTGCTTGAAAGGTAACTACTGTAGGTCTACCATGTATCATCTATAACTTTTCAAGGTCTGTAAAAACCACAAGATCCTTGGAACATGTGAACACATGAAGGTTTACCTCAAAGTCACTGATGTCGCTCTCCTCCACCTCGTCCTCGGCAACAAACTCCTTCTTCCCGACGTCCTGGAGGAAGAGCAGACATGTTGGCAGGGGTGGTAAAAAGTAGAAAGTAAAGCTTCAGAAAGTAGAAATCCTAACCACGTATTTGCTCCAACCTGGCTCTCACCAAGATGAAGAGTTGTGCTAATTAGAGTCACCTGGTATATGGGATGGGTGGAGGAAAAACATGGTCAGTACTTCTACTTTCTACACCCCTGCATGTTGGTCACATGATCACCCTCCAACACTTCCTGTCTGCTGAGCCACACGGCTTAAAACCAATCAGCACCTTCATTCGATCTCTCTCCAGTGTGTGAATATCATCAAGTTATCCAGTAAAAGTACCAACATTGGTGTCACATCACGTCTTGTTGTTAACACATCTGATTAGCACACTAGCTAACGTAGCTAGTAGACGCTAGTGTTAGCAGTGGCTAGCAGTCCCATGTTAACAGTAACTAAATTAGCCTGCTGGCTAGTTAGCTAGCTACCAGTTTGCAACTGAGCTGACTCTTCTCAAGCTACAACTCCTCACCTCGTCATCCTCCTCCATCCTCCTCCTCCTCCTCAGACTCTGATTCGCTCTCGTCCTGCTGGTCCAGGGCTTTGTCGAAGGCGTGGACGGGGAAGTTGTAGATGTCTCCGTACTGGAAACACGACACACAGCGGTCACAGCCAGGTTTCATTCACAAACACAGAATAAACCCATGAAACCAACGTCATTACTATTATATTACTATTAGTACTACCATGACTACTAGTCTACTACTACAACTATTAGTACTACCATGACTACTAGTCTACTACTACTACAACTATTAGTACTACCGTAACTACTAGTCTACTACTAGAGTTAATAGTGAGTTGTCGTACCGTTCCCTGTTTCAGTCTCTCCAGTAGTTCCTTCTCGATGGCGTTGTCCAGCTGAGCAGCGATCAGAGCTTTCTCCTACAACACAGATGACATCACAGGTCAAGTCACCGTGACCTTTCACCTCCACCTGGAAACACCGCCATGTGACAAGCAGTGTCTGACGTTCCCACCACCAGGCTCCAATTAATCAATAAGGTCATCGCCACGCTGCTAGCTCTTGAACGTCACGGTCATATCCAGTCTTTGGTCTGGTTTCAGTTTGTCCCTGCTGGCCACCATACTCTCTCTCTGACCGTCAGCCAATCAAATCAAACCTGTTGATCCAGTCAGGACGGATAACTACCCTAATAACAATAATATTCCATTTTATTTATTATTTATTTAAAATCTCAAAAGTTCTACAGAAAAAATTATATTGTTTAACAGGACAAAGACGCTGCATCTTCATCTTCACTGTGTTTTCTTCGATCTTTTCTTCCTGGTTGTAATTGGTTGGTTGGTATTATCGTCACCGCTGTCTGTCAGATTGAGTCTCATCTATGTGCTCTTCTTCTTCTTCTTCTTCTTCTGCTGCTGCTGCAGCGACCCACCCAATTTCATCTCATCCAATTTTAACCGATTTATTTGAACTGAAGTGAAGTTGGCGGATGTCGACCACTCACCTCTTTCCTCTTCTCTCTGCTCTCCACCTTCCTGCTGAGAGGAACCAACTTCCTCCTGAAACGAAGAGAAGCGGTCAGTAGGGATGAAGCATCACTCAGAAAACTGAAAAACAAGCGTGTACTGAACTACTAGCTACGGTGGGATTTGAACCCAGGATCCGGTATGAAAGCTCGCTGAGATCAGCAGAACCAGTTTAGCTGCTGGAGAAACCTGAATGTGTCGCGTCTCCTGTGGGGTGTTTTCTTATTTCTGGGACCGACAGAAATAAACTGGTGAAGTTCAAATAGTAGAAAGGCCGACTCTGACGTCTGCACCCAATAACTACTAACTTCATGTACACAGGAAATAAAACACCTGTAAAACTTCATCCTTGGAACAGGAACACAACGGACTCTGGTTCTGTGATTTCGCCGTCACTGGATTATTTAACGTATTATATTACATGAGGTAAATGTTGTGTGCTTGTGCTGCGTTCAAGGGTCAAACGCTGAACACCAAGGTGCTGCAAGTCGTACTACTTCCTGTAGTACTAGTGTAGTACTTACTGTCTCTTGAGTGTGAGTTTGCGGATGCGGATGAGGTACTGAGTGATCTTGGTGAAACGCTGTTTGCATTTATGTCTGGAGAACCGAGACCAGTAGATTAAGTTCTCATCGATCTGCTCCAACGCCTTCTCATAGTTCTTACTCAGCTTCACCTGGAGACAGACAGACAGACAGACAGACAGACAGACAGACAGACAGACAGACAGACTGTTAACATGCCTACCAATGCTGTGTTATTCCAGCTGGTGTTACATGGTGGTTATTACGTGTTGGTGAGTTTGTCCTGCTCACCTTCTCCCACATCTTGGCGGGGAAAGCTGCTCTCTCTACCACCTTCATGTACAGGAAACACTGACCTGGAGGTGAACACCAGAAATGAACCAGACCCGGTGAGTTCTTCTGCTGCAACGGTTAAAGTTCCTGCATATTTTCCATATAAACATTTCAGACTTTTTCCAGATTCTTGATTGGATTTGCAGATTTTCCATGACTCTCCAGAACTAACTCTGACATAAAACTAGGAAGGAAGAGTCCTGGTTTGTTAATGTTGTTTTCCAGTTGAAAACCATCTAATGTAATGAATGTGTGGAACAAGTTATTCCTGGAATGTGACCCGTTTGGAAAATCCCCTGATATTCCACGAGTTCCCCATAGAACATATCAAATTCTCTGACGTTCCCGGTCTCTGATATTCCAGGCATTCAAGGCCCATTGGGAAGCCCGGTGTTGAGGAAGCTTACCTTTCTCCTCTCTGACGGTGGCGTACTGGCTGTTGGCCAGCGGGCACGACGCACGATTACACAACCCTGTGACGTTGAATGGGTGACGGCAGAAATTCTGAGTCTTCGTCCTGGAGGGATGGAGGGAGGGAGGGGGGGAAGGGAGGGTTATTTGGTCATCCATCAATCAATCCATCCATCCATCAACAGCCATGTATATCGGTTTCACACTTACTTGACTTTGTAGGAGCAGAACTTCTCATTCCCGATGAGATCCCAGATCATCTGAGGAACCAGATCACACACGTTACATCTAGTTAGCTGGTAAACTAGTCAAACTGGCTGGTAAGTTAGTTACTACTACAGTTAACCAGCCATCACTTTGTTTACCATCCTTTTCTAGTTCCTATTCTACTTTATTTACCATCTAATCCACCTGGATTCACTCAACATCTCTATACTTCTGTATTGTGAACGTTCACGACATGAAATTTCACGATTCAAAAATTTGACAATAAGCATCATGGAGTTAAACGCCGTCTAATAAGTGAGAAACTGTTTTTACTCTCCAGGCTTATTTGGGGTCAAATTAATTAATTTTATTTGGACTGGAATCAAAAAGGTCTTTAAAAGTTTTAAGCTGACTTACAGAAAGCTGAAGTCAGTCTCTTTTGTTTTCCCTCAGAAATAAAAGGGGATTTTTCAGTCATAATTGTCTTCATTCAGATTTTGCTCATAATATTGTGATAATATCGAACCGTGAGCTGAAAGTATCCTGACACTGTGAACACAGTAGCAGCCCAGCTAGCTAACAGGGCTAAGACAACACACTAGGATTACATTCAGAAAGACTAGAGAACAGGAATACCAGTTACCCAACACTAACTAGTTCATTCTTACTAATCTGACCCAGTCAGGGCTGGAAACACCAGCCAGTCTGGCAGGTAACCAAACATCATGACTGGTGAACGTGGTGATCCACTAGCCACTGTGTTTCAGAGGAAGAAGCTGAGGACGCTAACTTAGCTTCTAGCTCCGGTAGCCGCCGTTCTTTGTATGGAGAAACTGTCATTTGCTAATCGAACATGACTGAAGACTTCGTCTTCACTTCGACACACACCCAACACACCGAGCAGCACGTAACGTTACTTAGTTAAGGTTACATCTAAACTGTTGGGGGTGGTTCGCCTGTGGAGGACAGTGCGAACCAAGTCTTACAGTTGGGATTGTTCGGCATGTAAGTGCTTCTTACATGCCGAACAAACCAGAAGACCCCGACAGTTGGTAAAACACCTCAAGTGATGTTCTACCAGGTAACCGTTGTGTCTGTTTGCAGTTGATGCAGTTTAGCGTGACTGTCGACGAGAGGAAACAACGTGTACCGGGACTAGCTTCAAGCCCAGTTCACTATTTATCCCTCGCTGTATCTTTAACCGTACACATCTCGAAGTGAAGACAGTATCTAGCGAGGCTAGTTAGCTACAAAGACAACTACTGGCCATTTATAAACCGCTGAAAGGGAACTCATGCCCTGAACACTTCTATTGAAGCTAACGTTAGCATCATGTTTTACAGGAGCATATTAGCAGCTTGAAAAACAACAGACACTACTTACATCGTCGTGCTGCATTGTCACTTCCTTGGGGAGCTGTTGGCAGCTTCACTAACCTGTACAATATTTATTTCTGTAAAATATAATAAATTATTATCAAATTATATGATACTAGTTCTGTCTCTGTAGCCACATGGACGGTCAGGAAGCCACCATTTTTGTTTGCATGCGCGAAATCCCGGGAGTCACGTGAAGTATCGCGATACATCTTTCACACACTGTAACAGTGTGAAATGGGAAATGCAATAGAAGTGCAACACAAAAAGGGGAAATTTGTGTAAAAGTGTAAAAATGTAACATTAAGAGGATGAAAAGAGACATTATTAGACTATATTAAGACTTTGAGTTAAAAGCCTTGGGCTGTTGAAGAGTCTTATAGTATTATACACATTATACACATATTATTATTATAGTCTTATAGTACTATACACAATAAAGCTGGGCTTGGTCAGTATTGCCACTTACATTTTGGTGGATGTGCAATTGAACCAAAAATGAAACCAAACTGATAAGCAACAGGTTTTAAAAAGGTATTTTTTTGTGACCAGTCAAGTGATTACTCATATCAATTATCACATTTTTCTTTATTATTATTATTTTTGTTTCACGTATTCCTTAGTGCTTACATTTTGCTAAAAGTGTAACATTGTTTTTAAGTGCACCATAAAGATAATTATTATATTGTTATTATTGAATGTTTATGTATTAATAGTTATTGAAAAGCATTTATTACATACATACATTTTATTATTTATTCTAGTGTTAACGAATTAATAAAACATTAATATATTTATTCTTTGACTTTGTGCTTCATTTACCAAACAGTATGCTTCCATCCTGAAAAGCTTTCTTAGTATTTATGTCATTGGCATGTCTTATTTGACTATAATCATATTTGATGATTGTATATTGTTTTTAAAAGAGTTTTATAAAGAGGTTCAAGATCAGAAGGGCTGAGGCGCGCTGCGTAACAAGGTAAGGCCGCACCTCTCACAGACAGGCTGTGACGTCACCAATCATCACTTGTTTGAACCGAAAGGATCAGTAACTCCAACACGGCGCTGAAACTACCTGAACATCCTCACTAGTCTTTTCAATCACGGTGCTAAAGTTGACAACCGGACACATCCCACTTTCAGCTCGTGCTGTCACGTGATCCTCAGATGAACGCGTTAAACACAGAAAAACTGGAGTAGGAAAATTGACCGTCAGAAAAGCAGTTTTATAATATATTATATTCTTATTATTGAATGTTTATGTATTAATAGTTATTTATTACATACATACATTGTATTATTTATTTTGGTGTTAACGAATAAATAAACATTTATGTATTTATTCTTTGATTTTTTTTTTTGTTTGTTTTAATTAACAGACTATGCTTCCGATGTTGGGATTTTCCGAGTTTTATTACGTCATTCGCACGTCTTATATTATTGCTGTCATGACTCACAACAGCACCTGACTTTCACATGATAATCCATCAACAGTTTTCATAACGGGGTTCAAGATCAGAAGGGCTGAGGCGCGCTGCGTAACAAAGCAAGGCCGCACCGCTCACAGACAGGCTGTGACGTCACCAATCATCACTTGCATGAACCGAAAGGACTCATTACTCGCAATATGGCGCTGAAACTACTTGAACATCCTCACTAGTCTTTTCAATCACGGTGACAAAGTTGACAACCGGACACAATCCACAGTCATCTCCGTGCTGTCACGTGATCCTCAGATGAACACGGTTAAACGCAGAGTAACCGTAGTAGAAAAAATGACATTATATATAAGATAACCGTCAGAAAAGCAGAGTTTTGAAAGATATTCAGGAGCGATGCATTGTGGGACTACTCACTGGATCTGGACGTGAAAGAACAGTACAGTGTTGCAACAGCGATACCTGGCGGTGCGGAGGGCCAGCACAATATAAATCATATATCGACTTATATTGTGTTTGTGGTGCTCAACGGTTTATAGTGACTTTATGGTATTTCCTATGTCCAGTGGTATCACTATAATAACCACAGGGGGTTGATCTTGTGTTGATAGTGTGTCTGTGCTTCTCTGTAGTGAATTTAAAGTGACTCTATGATGCTCTGTGGTTTTATTGTTATCTCCTATGGTGATAGCTCAAACTTCAACAAAAACAATGTTCAAACAAAACTGCTGGTTGACGTGCTGTGTGCCACCGTCTGGTTCCACACTGTGTTGAGTAGAAACACATTTAGCGGTCTTAATATTTACTGTAAAAGTGATGTCACACCTGGACCATGTCCATGGCATTCCTGATGTTGGAGGTCAGCAGGCTAGCTAACTAGCTAACCTAGATAGCTATAGGCTAGTTTGAATTTGGATGGTCAGCTAACTAGCTAACCTAGATAACTAAGTATGGCTAGATTGTATTTTTTTCAGTTAGCAGCAGAGCACTAGGCTTCATAATATTAGCTAGCTCCTCTTACCTCTTACCGTTTTCACTTCAGTCTAATTTACTTAGCCAGAAAAACTGTGGTTCTTTGGCTCCGCCCGTTAAGGTTTAACTCAACCAATCAGATTATTTCTGCCTCCGGCGGAGCTACACCTCTATGACATGTTTGTAAAACTAAAACTGTAATCTGAAATTATCTAAAACGTACATGGCCGACTTTCCCCGTCTGGAATACACCTCTCAAAACCCCATCAACAGGATTCTGTTCTACAGTAAGGGTCCACACTTTGGGTTTGCAGTACTTGAGGCGTATCTAACTTTATAAGAACACACACAGACTCCACTGAAAAAAAACAGAGAAATGGTTTATTTTAGTAAATAGTGTGAGCTTTTCACTTCTGTACAACACTGGCATCTGTAGTTGGCACTCTTTAAAGGGACAATCCACCCGAAAACAGAACTCACGTCTGTCATCGCCTCGCCGGTTCCAACTTTTTATGTTTGTGTTCCCAAATACTGATTGAACCATTCGAGGTCAGAGGATAACAGATGTCAATTCTGTTTTAGGGGGGATTTTGTTTTGTTCAATAACCCAAAAAATACCAGTCTCTGGGACACACAGTACAAAAAAAGAAAAAAATACAAACATAAAAATAAAAAAATCAAACGCACCCAAAGCCACAACAGACAGAAGTCAGCCGAACAACTGAACCTGGAAAAGGAAACTACACTGACATGCAACTCACATCGATTTACACTGAGCTATATAGGCATGCAAAAACAACACTGCTCTGAACAGGGGCTGATCGACAGCGCGCACACACACACACACACACACACACACACACACTTCTGTAAAATCCTCCTGCATGGATGTGATATCCTACTACTGATGTCCACATCATGGAGATTGGGTTCAAGGTCTGTTGGATTTCAGGCCGCCAGGAAGTCTTACTGCAGTCTGAATGTCACCGGCCTGAAGCCAGGTGCATTGTGGGGCCGCGCTGAAACGCTGTCTTGGTTGGTTCTCACGGGCTGACGCCGAGCAGCAGGAGCTTCCAGGACGTTCCGGTTCCTGACCGATCCCCCAGGTGATCTGCTGGTTCTGGAGTCTCAGGCAGGAAAACCGATCACTCATCTAGATTCAAAACCTCACCAGTCAACAGGACTCCAAATGATGCTTGGTTACCTGCCAAACGGCTGCTAGTCGACTAGTTTACTGACTAGTTCACCGATAGATAAAATGGTCGGACCAGCTTCGTCCTTCCAGATCTTTCCATGGGAGCAGCCGTCTGTTCGTTGTGCGTTAAGCAGAGGATAAAACTAGTTTCCACAACAGGGCCAACCCAGGCCAACCAGGGCTAACCCAGGCTAAGCAGGGCTAACCCAGGCTAACCAGGGCCAGTCAGGTCTGCAGTAACTAAACTTGTCAACACTCAGCGTCCAATCCTTCCTTCTTCTGTTTCTTCATCACTAGAATTAGTTTGGACTCTGGATTTAGATCAGTGAAATTAAACTTCTCATGTTGGATTACAGTTGAACAAAGTGATTTCATGTCACCCAATTTCCCTCCAGGATCAAGTTGCATTTTATTTCCCCTCCTACCCACCCAGCTGGACGCCGCAGCTCTGCACCGAAACGCCGCGCGACAAACTGTCGAACGAGAACTGAAACTGAAACTGAAACTGAGGAGCTGAACGTCCTCGGTCCAACGGGTCGACTGACAGAAACAAACCAACCTGGCGCTCAAATGAACCGACGAGTGGAACGAGAGAAGAATGAAGAAAACCAAAGACAAGTTCATCACAGTTCAGAAACTCATGTTGGAGTTTCACCGTCACCAGGGAGACCAGGGTCATCCAGGGTCATCCAGGGTCATCCAGGGTCATCCAGGGTCCTGCTGACCAGATACAGTCTGGAGGACCGGACATGCCGGTCCTGTATTTTCATTACACATTTTATTTATTAATTTAATTGTTCAGTAAGGTAATTCTTTATTTAAAGTCGGTAAGGTCTCAATGTCTCCAGAGTTTCCCCACCACTGGGGGGGTGGGGGGGGGGGGAAGTGTCCCTGATGATCTAAATGTTTCAGGTTCTTCCCCCCGATGAAAAGAAAACTCTGAAGAACTGAAGACATTTTGGTAGGAAAATGATCAAATTTAAAGCTATCAGAACAATACTAATATATTGGTCCTTCATTGGCCCCCATCAGTCAAACCCTCGTCTCCAGCTGGGACGGTCTCCATGGTAACAGTTACATTTAGCAGTGACATCACCACACTGCAGAGGCTCGTCAGAGGGATGGTGGGTTGAGGGAACTGGAGGCCTCTCTTCCTCTTCCACAAGCTTCTAGATCAACAGCTCATCTGATGGACTTCATGGAAAACAATAAGCTGCCTGATGTTCAGTAGCAAACACACCGTGGACTACCTCCTCTAACATGTCACTATGATGTGAGAGTGGATCTCATTTAGGAATGAAACGCTTCGGAGCGCTCGCTTTAAAACAACGCTTTCTAGAATCGAATGCCCGCGCGTTCGATTCTAGAAAGCGTTGTTTTAAAGCGTCTAGAACGAGAGTTCACGTCCTACGCTGGTTTGTAAATGACCAAGACTAACCATGAGAACGAAAGACGTTTCAGACGGAGGCGATCCACGATCCCTTCAGGCACACGAGATGTGGAACAGGCAACATGGCTGCTTGCGTCGTTTGGTGTCTCATATTGAATTAAAGCGGCTGCTTACTGGGAGGGATGCAAAACGGCATCTACCAACTGACTGCAGGGGGCGCCGTGACATCAGCTGACAGCAAAGGATTCTGGGGTGTGAAACAAGATGGCTGCTTGGCGTCCTTGAATGAATTCAACCAAACTTTCATAAAGAGGGGAACAAAAATCGCCACCTCAAAGCGACTACAACTTAAAGCAAAGCATTCTGGGATGCGAACGAGGCAACGTGGGCAGAGCTGAACAGGCCAACGAACGGTTTTCCACAACGAAACCGTGAGATTTGTCAATCAGCATCCAGTTCTGAGACAACAGCCAACAACACGACTACCCAGGACCGGAGCTGTTAGCTACCGACCCTCCAGCACCGGATCACCAGGGTTAACTAGCAGCAGGACTAGTTACCACCCGGGTCAATACACAGAAGGGATCAAATGAAACTGAAAAAAAATGAATACACAAATAAAATAAGACGATCTGTATGTGCCAGTAGATATAAACATATAGACAGTATGGTTATACAGAGTGTTGCTATGGGAACGGCTGAAACAAGGAGTGCTGCAACTCTACAGCAGCAGCAGAAGAAGAGATGGAGGGAGTAGAAGAAGAGCTACGAAGGGGGCAGATTAAAAAAAATACAAAAACTATAAATCGACTTTTCATTGACACGTTTGTTTGACCGAACCCTGGCCCCGCCCTCACACGGAAACAAACGCACCCGCTGCCTTGGTCAGCGGGTCAATACCTGTGGTCCAATAGTCAGAAGTGCATTATTGTGGTTGGGGGGGGGGGGGGGGGCGGGGTGTTGATCACTGATCACCTGATTGAGTCACAGCCGAAGGGATACCTTGACGATGGGTTGGACCGATATATGGAGCCGATATTTGATCTGCTCCAGTCTGATATGATGCCGCTTGATTGATTACATGTTTATTGTAGAATTGATCAATACTAGTTAGTGTACACTAGTTAGTGTAGTATTGACACTAGCCTAAAGGACGTCCCGAGTAGTAGATCCTTTAGTGTCCCGTGGTCTAAATTCTGTTTCAGAGGCTTTTCCACCCTGAGAGGAAACACTGGGGAAAACTGAATACTGGTAATGTTTTTTAGAAAATTACCAAATATAAAGATATTGAATATTGGCAGCAGCTCCCGCATCAGTATCGGCCTTCAAAAACCCACATCGGTCGAACCCTAACCGTGACATTTGGAAACTGAGGCTGCATGTCCACCAGGAAGCTTCCTTCAGTGCCGAACCTCGACGGGCTCCTGCTGTTCAAACACCTTTTAGCTACACGTTGAAACGGTGTTTGTTCTTTTGACAAAAAAGAGGAAAATGAGGGTGGAGTGGTGAGGAGAGACCGTCCTTCAGGGTTCCAACCAAGACCCTGCTGAACCCCTACCACCTCCAGACCCGGACCTCTGACCTCCCTGTGGACAGGAGCAAGAGGAAAGATGGCTTCCCTATAAAACAGCATCCCATTGTTGTAATTATTAGTAGACATGCAGCCTTAGTCATCTTCCACCAGACACCTGTTACACAGCAGAGAAATAACTTCATATTGGCACTTCATTAACTGAAAATGGTGTGTTAGCATTGTTAGCATTACTAAAACTGAATGGGTGCTCCCAGCCACAGCTCTAGCTTGTTAGCTAGCATTTTTTTCAAGCCATTTTTGGGCCAACTGACGTACCAACACAGAAGCTATTTCTCCATATTGTGTTGACAAAACAGACAAAAATAACAGACCACCATTCTCAAAGTCAAGGTATCCCTTTAAAGTAATACATGAGTTACGGTGCTACATGGGCTCACGTCAAATCTCTTGGAGGGAGAAACTGTTTCGATCATTTAGGAATAAACACCAACACAGACAGGAAAGACAAAAAGAATTTAAAAAGCAAAGAGTTGGACTCTGCCCTCCGTTTGTCCACGGTGGGAGCGCCAGTCAGTTTCTTCCACTTAGTGTCTTTGTTAAACTGCTCGCTCCGCCATCGGACACTTGGACAGTAAAACGCTCTTCCATTGGATGCGTGTTCCTTGTGTCCATTTACAATGGGGGTGGGGGGGGGGGGGAGGTTATGGATCCAATCTCCAGGAAGGAAGAATTCGTCACACCAAGAAGTCTATGAATGCAGGACGTCCTAAACCAAGGCTGCAGAACAACTGATGAACAAATGATGTTTCAGCAAAGACGCCTCACAGATTTTGACGAAGCTGTATTTTAATTTCGTCTTAGGGGGTCTTAGTCTTCTCTTTTTTGTTGTTTCTGAAATCCCATCCCTTCATTAACCCCATCAGACTCAGACCTGTTCAATCCCCTCCCCAGCCAACTGTGGTCTCCAACTGTCTTAGCGGGTTTCAGGAGAGGGGGGTTTTATGGAGGTCTTGACCAAAGTGTACTTTGTGTCGTCTTAGACCCACTTTGCCTCGGGTGATGTTTTGGTCAAGAGACTTTTTCTCATCTTTAGCGGGTCTCAGGGGCGTGTCCTAGCAGTGTCAGGAAGTCTCAGGTCGTAGATGTAAATGTTGGAGTCAAACCAAGCTGTATTTCTTCTGTCTTAGCGGGTCTCAGTGGGTCTTAAGAGGTCTTGGACAAAACCGTTCCAACCTGCACACGATATTATCCACATTTTCACTGTTAATACCCACAAATATTTCACAATAGACGGTGAAAAGGCAGCTAATATGGTACGCAGGTTTCTGCCATTTTCTACTGATTCCAGGTTATGCCAGGATGTACGTGAACCAATTTTCTGTCTTACGGGGTTTCAAGTTTAACCATATACCTTCATGAGTCTTCAGAGGTCTTAAACCCCAGTTGTAGTTTTTAGTCTTAGGGGGTTTATGGGGTGGGTCTCAAACCATGTTGTATTTTTTCTGTCTTAAGGCGTTTCAGGAGGAGGCATCCTATCAGGTGTTAGGAAATCTCGACCAAAATGATTTCTTCTGTCTTAGGGGGTCTCCGTAGATCTTAGTGAGTCTCAGGAGGTCTTAAACCCTAGTTGTAGTTTTTCTGTCTTAGTGGGGTTTTGGGTGGGTATCGAAGCAAGTTGTTTTTCTTGTCTTAGGGGGTCTCACTGGGTCTTAGCGTGTCTCGGAGAGTCTTTTGGGGTCTTGAACCGAGTTTTAGTCTTAGGAGGTCTTGACCAGGTCGTAGACGTAGATGTGGAAGTCGTCGTCGAACTTGATAAAGTAGACGGAGGGCTTGGCCTCCACCTGGTGGATGACCATACCCGACCGCTTCCCACCGTCCTCTTTGGCGTATTCAACCTGTTTACCAACCAGGCTGTCGACCACCTCGCCTGGTTCCCTCTCTGCCGGGACACTGTCGTCTGGACAAGAGAGAGAGATATATTAGTACTAGTTTTTTTTAACCTGCTAGTAAGTGCTGGTAGAGACTGACTAACCTGCTCAGGTTAATTTATTCTGGCTTATTAAAAAAATGAAATCTACTGGCACATGAACGCGTAGATGTTCCATCTGTTTATATTCTAATACTTGACAGTCAAGTGACGAGAAGTTTCAGGGAAAGTGAAAGGTAGAACTTGCGTCTCCATTTCACAGTTTCCATAAACATTCAATAGTTTAAGAAAATGTATGTTTTGATCTTCAAATGATGGTCCAGATAATGACGCAATTTCTCATCAACTCTCACTGTATTTCTTTCATTACAAACTTTGCCAGTGAAACTTTCCAATTCTGTATTTACCTTTTACCTATTTAACTTTTATTCAATTAATAACAAATTCTTCTTTAAAATATTTTTAATTTAAGCTTATGCTCGGGGTTTGAATGTGTGCTGAAATAAGTTTTCTTCAGTTCCAGGTTGGTTTATGGGTTTTGTGTATCTCTGTTCAACGTTCAGGAAGCCTTTTTATTTTCTTCTTGGAACACAGCTAGTTCATATTTCATTTTTTACAACATTTCAAAAGTTGGCTTAAAATTTGCTTGGCAGCTTGATGGAAAATTTCGAGTGCTCAAAGGCAGCCTAGACCAGCTACAGCTGGCGGACGGTCTGAGCTGGTTTTTGACAGTCTGAAGTGAAAACACAGATGCTGGTAGACCAGCTAAGACCGGCCTGGCTGGTCTCAACAGGGCTAGCAGAGCTTAAACAAAGCGTTACACTCACTGGAGTCGGGCATGATCCGGAGGTCTCCCTCCTTGTAGTCGTCCAGTAGCTGGTACATGTAGAGGACCGGGTCTTTCTCGTAGGTGATGTAGAACCAGGTGGTCATGATGGGAGCCCTGGCCAGCACCATGCCCCGCCACTCCTCCTTCGGACCCTCCTCCGTCTCAAACATGTGCTCCACCGCCTTGCCGATCATCGTCTCCGCTAGCAAGGAGTCGCTCACACGGGCCGGAGCTGAAGCACGACAGAAGAAAGGGTTTCCCATTCATTAAATGATAACTGGGCGTCCCTTCCAGGTAAATTAACAGCCACCGAAATTAATCTTTGTTTTAGTTTTACTTTAGGTGCTGTGATGCACAAAGCTGCTGCTCAAACCTGAACCTTCATTTCTATATGAAGAGATGGGTCAGGTGAAGAGAGAAGAACTGATCGTCTTGCAGAGTAGCCGAAATAGACCAGAATGCAATGCAGTAGTCGAGATAGACCAGAATGCAATGCACTAAACATCACAGATTGATGAGATCTAACTGTGTTATAGTCTTTCAGTTTCTGTGTTTCCTTACCCACTCTGTCGGGCAGGACTTCCAGCCCCACCACCCTCTCGTCGCTGTAGAGTTCCAGACCGTAGATGCAGTCGAAGCCGTCGTATTTGATCAGGTAAAGGGAGGGATTAACGGGAACCTGGTCGAGGACCGTCCCCTTCCACTGGGAGGACTTACCTAGCAGTGAGACACGTCCGATTAGAAACAAACAAGGGCAGGAAAACAGTAATCAGGCCTCATAGATGGTAAGCAGGCTTCCTCGACGGTAACCAGGCTTCCTCGACCAATGACCAAATTTACCTTTTATATTTAGACTTTGCAAACCTGTGTAGCAACCCTGGGGAAAAAAAACATCATTACCTGAATTTCATCATTTATTATCTTATGTTCCCTACTATCCTTTAAAAAGTACCGTCATTTGGTTTAATATTGAGCTGTCAATCATTTAGAGTATGTGTTTTTTCACATGGTGCAGATCTCATTTTGGAATAAAACTCTTCATATCTAAAAGCCTGAAAAATAAAATTGTGGAAAAATCCTTCCTATGAACAAAGACATCATCCCTCTACTGTATTTACCACGGCTGAATTGAAACCCAGCTGTGTGTGTGTGTGTGCGCGCGTGCGTGTGTGTGTGCGCGTCCTGTTCAGCAGTTGACACAGATAAACTCACATCACAGTAAAACCTCAACATCTGTGAGGATGTCGGAGTGCTAAGAGGCTGACAGGTAGTGCGACTGTTTGCCGATGATCTAGTTTACTACCTTTACAATGTTTTGTTTTTTGAACTCATCGTATCTTCTGCAGTAACTGTAGCTCAACTGGTGTCAGCCTTTTGGGGGGATCTTCAAAAGCAATTTTTAAGTTGGCTGGTTGGTGATTGCAAAGCCTCTATACTACAGTAAAAACATGCTGAGGTAAAAGTAAAATTCCAGACTTCAAGCAATACTCAAAAAAGTACAAAACAGCTACTTAATTACAGTGACAAGAGTACTTTTTTACTTCCAGCCTTGCAAACCATCCAGGTAAACCTTCCATATCAGTCCTGTCCGCTGTACATTTCCTATCAGTGTTAATCTAAACCCTCTCTGTATACTGTATAACCGCGCTACTCAACACGCGGCCCGTGGGCCGCATGCGGCCCTTGGTTAATATTATTGCGGCCCTTGGTTGAATTTTTATTGTCATAGCAACTGCCAATAAAAATATAATATTCTCATTTCAATGAACACAAACCATTTCTAAACTAAATTCTTAATGACCACAAGATGGCGATCGTGCATACTGTGCTTATTTAGCAATCGTGGGATCAACAAAGAAGATAAACCAACACATGATCAGCGATAAAAACGCTCGGCGCTGGCACTGCCATTCATTTCCTATTTGGCAAGCGTTGCCGTCGATTCTAGCGTCGCTGTCGCCCTCGGCGTTGTGCACCTGGCGACAGACGCTGGGAGAGTCCCTGGCGCTGCGCTCAAAGTTCAACTATATTCAACTTTGACCTTCGCGACGCTGATCTCTGCGACTCGCAACCAATCACAGCACAGTTTGATATCATAACTGCGAAATAAAATAAAAAACAATGGAGGAGAAACTTGTTTTCTGTGTGTTGGAGCATCCCGAGTTATACAACATGACGCTTAAATCATACCACGATCTGACTAAAAAGTCTGGCATGGAATGATGTCGGTTTACAGACGGGACTACCAGGCTGGTTGACAGTTTAGTACAGGTTCGTATATGCAGCCAGTCTATATTCACTTCTATGGCTGTGCTAGTATGATCATTGGCGGTGTGGTTAGCTACGGCTGATGCGGGCTGTAGTCCGAAATTATCAAAAGATCATGTGAAAACCCCAACTGTGCAGGAAGTCTAGCCTAGCCTACTCTCAAATCATGGCAAAACCATCAAAACGTAACATTTCTGATGAACACAGGGTATTTCAAAAAGCATGGGAGGAAGAATTCGCTTTTGTTGAGGTAAATAACAAACCAATGTGCCTTCTTTGCCAGAGAACAATAGCAGAACCAAAACGGGCAAACGTTCACGTCACCATGATAGCTATCACAGTGACTTGGAATTACATATCCATCTGGGGTTAATACTCAGACCTGATTTCAATTTAATATGCCTATATTTACAGTATTTTATTAAACATTCTTGTGATTTATTGCAACAGCAATCTAACAGTTTTACATTTAGTGAATAAAGCCTACTTATTGTCATTTAATCATTTGATATTCATGTGGCTTGAAATAACACTACAAAATAGTTTTATATGACCAAAATTTGCGTTGCGGCCCTTTGACACAGCTGTATCTTGCTGTGTGGCCCTTGAGCTATGTAAAGTTGAGTAGCCCTGCTGTATAATATACTGAAATAAGTCCACAGGTCCATAGCTTGGTGCCGCCACACATATTTAGTAACTAGGAAAATGAGGAAATTACAACAGCTGCAGAGTGGAAAGAATAATTTGAGTTGTTTCTCCCAAAATGCCGAACACCTTCACCTTAATATTAGAAAAATGCAGATGATTCTCAAAGATGATATTTTAAAGGTAAATGTCTTCAGATAGATAATAAGTCCAGTAATATTAATATCAAGTTATCCATTTGTTTCAGTGAATATACCCGTTTTATCCAACACTACAAGAGCAGGAGGAGGTCAACTGCATCAATTACTCCAAGTTAGAAGGTTTGACTGGAAGCAGATTGGTTTGGACTCTCTAACCTGGTAGGATGACAGGTTACCAAAGCTCATAAACCAGCTGCTGGTGAGTCATGTGACTTTTGTTTCCAAGCCCTGGTTGGCTTGTGATTGGTCAGTGGGAACCTGAACCACCCAAATACTACAAAGTCAACTTTTCACTTTGGTTCAGGCCAGAAAACCAACTGGAAAGTCATAAACTTTTGCGCAAAACAAAGGTTTTTGTCCACTTTTCCCATCGACCCAGCGTGGCCGGCAGAGATAGTACGAGCGAGCCACAATAACAACAGTGGAGACTCACCTACGGGGAGACGAAGGAGGAAACATCGGGGAAAACGGAGCGGAATTCGGAACAGACTGAGAGTTCAAGCCCACCGTCCACCTCTGCCCAGCATCCTTCTTGCTAACGTCCAGTCTCTGGATAATAAGTTGGATGATGTTAGGGCGAGGATTAGATTCCAACGGGACATGAGGGATTGTAACGTCTTTTGTCTGACGGAAACATGGCTGACCCCGCTGGTGCCGGATCGAGCCATATGCCCAACCGAGTCCTTCTCTGTTTTCCGTGCGGATAGAACGGAAGAGTCTGGCAAATCTAAGGGTGGAGGGGTTTGCTTCATGACCAACAACAAGTGGTGCAACCCCAAGGACATTAAGACTCTTTCTCGTTCCTGCTCGTCGAACCTGGAACATCTGACTATCTCATGCCGTCCATTCTACCTTCCCCGGGAGTTCAGCTCGGTCATCACCACAGCCGTCTACATACCACCACAAGCGGACACCGACGTAGCACTATCGGACCTACATGATGTGTTATGTCGGCATCAGAACAAGCATCCCGACGCGGCTATGGTGGTGGCTGGGGACTTTAATAGGGCGAACCTAAAAAAAGTCATGCCGAACTTTCATCAGCACATTACATGTGCTACCAGAGGGGAAAGAACGTTGGACCACTGCTATACGCCGTTCAAGAGAGGCTACAAGGCTGTCTCTCTCCCTCCGTTCGGCAAATCAGACCATGCCGCCATTTTCCTGCTACCGGAGTATAAACAAAGGATAGCACGGGAAGCGGTAGTGACGAGGGACGTAAAGCGGTGGTCTGACCAATCAGAGGCTGAGCTACAGGACGCTCTGCGTGACGTCGACTGGGACATGTTCCAATCCAGTTCCAGGGACGTCAGCGAGTTTACGGAAGTAGTAACGAGCTTCATAGCTATGCTAGTGGACACCATCGTCCCTACGGTGAAAGTTAGGTCCTTTCCTAACCAAAAACCGTGGGTTGATAAATCCATCCGCGACGCTTTGAACGCCCGCACTGCTGCCTATAACTCCGGTCTTGTATCCGGCAACATGGACGAGCACAAGGCAGCGTCCTATGGACTGAGAAGGGCGGTGAAGGAGGCCAAGAGGAGGTATAGGGACAGAGTGGAGTCGCAGATGGAGCAGCGCGACACCAGACGCCTATGGCAGGGGCTACGGACTATAACGGACTACCAGGGCAGACCCCCCGCAATTGTGAGTGCCGACGCATCCCTAGCGGAGGACCTGAATTCATTCTATGCACGGTTTGAGGCTAGCAACAACAGCGCTAGCTCGTCGGCTAGCGCTAGCTCTTCGGCTAGCGCTAGCTCGTCGGCTAACAACATCACCGTTAGCGCAGCCGGAGTGAGTTCTACCGCTGGGGATGAACACACACTCTCTGTGACCGAGCACAGTGTGAGGAGGGCTCTGACGAGGGTGAACACCAGGAAAGCTGCTGGTCCAGATGGCATATCTGGGCGAGTACTGAAGACCTGTGCTAATCAGCTAGCTCCAGTGTTCACCACTATATTCAACATCTCCCTGGCTGAGTCTGTGGTCCCCGCCTGCTTCAAGAGATCCACTATTGTCCCTGTGCCCAAGAATGCTTCTCCAGCATGCTTGAATGACTACCGACCGGTGGCCCTCACCTCGGTGGTCATGAAATGCTTCGAGAGGCTGATTAAGGACTACATCTGCGCCTTCCTCCCTTGCTCCATGGACCCGCTGCAGTTTGCTTATCGTCCCAACAGATCCACGGATGATGCTGTCTCCCAGGTACTGCACACCACACTCTCTCATCTGGACAGCCGGAAGGGGGGCTATGTGAGACTGCTGTTCATTGACTATAGTTCAGCTTTCAATACCATAGTCCCCACCAGACTGGCTGGCAAGTTGATTGAGCTGGGACTGAACACCCCCCTGTGTGCCTGGATCCTGGACTTCCTGACCGCCAGGCCCCAGGTGGTCAGGGTGGGTAGACACACCTCCAACCCCCTCACCCTGAACACAGGATCCCCCCAGGGTTGCGTCCTCAGCCCCCTACTGTACTCCCTGTACACACATGACTGTGTGGCTAGGTTCAGCTCCAACACCATCATTAAGTTTGCGGATGACACAGTGGTGGTGGGCCTGATCTCCAACAACGACGAGAAGGCCTACCTGGAGGAAGTTGCTGATCTGTCACTCTGGTGCCAGGACAACAGCCTCCTCCTGAATGTCACCAAAACTAAGGAGCTGATTGTGGACTTTAGGAGGACACAACAACAGAGGACGTACTCACCACTGGGGATTAATGGGAATACTGTGGAGAGGGTGAGCAGGTATAAATACCTGGGAGTCAACATCACCGAAGATCTGACATGGTCCACACACACTGACACTCTGGTGAGAAAGGCGAGGCAGCGCCTTTACCACCTCAGGCAACTGAGGAAATTCAAAGTCTCCCGGAGGATCCTTCAGTCCTTCTACTCTGGAGCTGTAGAGAGCATCCTGACAGGAAGCATCACTGCCTGGTTTGGCAGCAGCTCCGCTCAGGACAGGAAGGCTCTGCAGAGAGTAGTGCGTTCGGCCGAGCGCACTATTGGAATTACACTCCCCACCCTGCAGGACTTGT
The DNA here is from genome assembly GCA_034670405.1 of Hoplostethus atlanticus. NCBI lineage: Eukaryota > Metazoa > Chordata > Actinopteri > Trachichthyiformes > Trachichthyidae > Hoplostethus > Hoplostethus atlanticus. The sequence continues at coordinate 2,249,162 of JAXDDX010000042.1, read as the reverse complement.
ACACCAGGAGGTGCAGAACCAGAGCCTGCAGGATCATGAAGGATCCTCACCACCCCAACAACGGACTGTTTCAGCTGCTGCGGTCAGGCAAGCGCCTCCGTAGTCACGCTGCAAAAACAGAGAGACTGAGACGGAGTTTCTTTCCTCAGGCCATCAGGACTGTGAACTCCGACCTCACCAGGGCCCCCACCAAGACACACACACTGCCCCTCTTATGCACATACACATTCACACACTTAGGTAAGACTACACATAATTTATAATTTATATTACACATACAATTTTCCCTTTTTTTACTATATTTTTTTATAAAGTGCTCTTATTGTAAATATTGTGTTGTTTTTTTATATAGAGCTCTTAATAACTGACATTGTAAATAGTGTGTTGGTTTATTGTAAATAGTGTGAACCTGTTATTTTGCACATTTCTGCTGAGCATTGCCACTTTCATTTCACTACACACCTCGTGTGTGTATGTGACAATTAAAATTCTTGAATCTTGAATCTTGAATCTTGAATCTTGGAGGAGGATCTCACAAGCGTCTCATGGTCTAAATGTTTTAGAAGCTTTTCCAAACTGACCAGAATACATCTCTTAATACTTGGACATGAAGATTTGAAGATGTGGAATATCAGCACGAAATATGTGCTATCAGAGGCTTGGTGACTTACTGCCTTCCTTCCAGATGTGTTGGATCCTGCAGCCCACGATGTTCCTTCTGGGCTGAGCCAGAGTCTTACTGGGACCAACACTGGTCCTCTGTTTCCTGGAGGGATGGAGAGAGAGAGAGAAGAAACCGAAGAGGAACAGAAGCGACAGAGAGAAGACAAGAGAGAAAGAATAGAAAATAAAAGAGGAGATGGTAGAATTGAAGGAAAAGAGAGAAGAGAAGAAAAGAAAGAATAAAGAGAAGGGAAGGATAAAAAAAAAGAGAAGATGGGATGGAAAGAAAAGAAGGTAAGGAGAGAAGAGAAAGAAAGAAGGGAAGAATAGAAAAGAGAAAAGGAGTAGGGCAGAAGACAAAAAAGGAGGAGGGGGGAAGAAGAGAAGAGAAGTCAGAGGCGTTGATCAGATGATCCTCCTGAACGGTCGAATCACATCTACGATCACATCCAGGATCACACCCAGGATCACACCCAGGATCACACCCAGGATCACACCCAGGATCACACCCAGGATCACACCCACGATCACACCCAGGATCACATCCAGGATCACACCCAGGATCACACCCAGGATCACACCCACGATCACACCCAGGATCACACCCAGGATCACATCCACGATCACACCTACGATAACACCCAGGATCACGCCCACGATCACATCCACGATCACACCCACGATCACATCCACGATCACATCCACGATCACACCCACGATCACACCCAGGATCACATCCAGGATCACACCCAGGATCACATCCAGGATCACACCCAGGATCACACCCAGGATCACATCCAGGATCACATCCACGGTCACACCCAGGATCACATCCATGATCACGATCACACCCACGATCACATCCACGATCACACCTACGATAACACCCAGGATCACGCCCACGATCACATCCACGATCACACCCACGATCACATCCACGATCACATCCACGATCACACCCACGATCACATCCACGATCACACCCACACAGATTTAACTTACTTGTGTGAATTCTTTTTCTTCATCATGTTTGCAGAAACGCCTGAATGCCCTGAAACAGACAGACAGACAGACAGACAGACAGACAGACAGACAGACAGACAGACGTAGAGATGCATGTTGAGCGTCTGTCAGACTGTCCTCCAGGTTATCTAGGCTTCATCACAGGTATACAGACGTTCTTGTTTTCTGACATGTCTGAGTTCTAGAGGGCAGTGGTTCCCAATCCAGTCCTCAAGTCCCCCGGCCAAGACTAATTGGTTCAGGTGTGTCTGAGTAGGACAGGGGTACTTGAGGACTGGGTTGGGAACCACTGATCTAGAGGAAGCGAAGCAGCATGACAGCCATTGGCCGAACTCTTCCCAACAGTGTTTGGGGGGTAACTGACTCGGGTTGATACCGACTGGAAAACACCTATGGGGATTTATTTGGTTGAATGTTGCCAACGTGATATGAACTGGATGTAGAAACAGCTTATTCTAAATTAATTCCTTTTCAGATCTTTTCAAATGTTCAACTGTGAGAAAGAAAAGGACACACTAAAGCTCAGGACGTCCTGGGTTTGAGAGGCCAGGGGTTTTCCACCGTTCCAAAACCTGATTCAGGAAGCTGGCTGACAAAAATGCAGATTGCATGATTTAGAAATGACAGTCGTCAATATTGCAATTTCATCATTTTTTCCAGTCAAGTGAGCGGCGATGTAACTCACCCCCATCCGCTCTGGGCCGCGGGGCAGCTGGGCTCTTGAATGGGGTCTTCATTCATCCACCTGGGGGGGGCAGCCAGGCTGCCAGTCCGGGCTGAACGCTGGGTCTCTGGCTTTATGGTACCGGGCCGGGGGGGAATGGAAGGAGGAGGCACGCCAGGAACTAGACTCGGCCCAGGGCAGGCTGCATACAGCAGGGTTCAGACTACCACCTGGAGACTGACTTCACTGTTGCAGCTGATGGATTAGAGGAGGGGGGGGGGGGGCAAACACCATGGAGGTTATGAATCTGGTTTTATCTCATTTATTGTGATTAACCTGTTCATTAAAAATATGATGATGGAAAATGTGATTCTTTATTAATAGGGTTATTTCGGGGGTCAGGGGTCAGAGGTCAGGGTCTAGAGCTGGTAGGGATTCAGTGGCTAGCTCAAGGACACTTCAGCAGGATGGGGGGTTTAACTCCCTACTCACTGGTTTGTAGAAAGCTTTTCTCACATTGCAGCTTCAGAACTTTTGTCCCTAGCAGCTCCAGACCCTGACCTCTGACCTCTGACCTCTGACCTCTGACTATCACAAAGAGTATAACAAAAAACACACCAGAGTGTCAGTAAAAACCAGGAGAAACATTCATCCAGCAGTCAGCCAAAGGAAACTCCCCCCTGGTCAAGAGATATTCAGTCTTACAAGGTCACAGACGGCGCCAGTGTTTCCTCAGCAGATGAAACTCGACCGCCACCGCTACAGAACACGGAAAATTCAACTAACGGTGTTATTCAGCCTGCTTTCTAAAACAAGGAGATGTCGTCCTCATTCTGGATCAGTGGTTTCCAGTAGCCAACAAAACCAACTGGGACCAGAACTTCAACCGGGCCGCGAGACGTCCAGTCTTCCTCCTCAACTACTCAGACCTGAACGCCTCCGTTGACTCAACAAGACGGACGTCAGAGGGAGACGGCGGTGGATGCTGTCGATTCAAAGCAGTAAATATGATCAGGCGTGGCGGTGAAACCCGAACAACACTTGGTTTGTACAGAATTAAATATTTCCATTCTAAAATGAAAAGCAGCAGGAAGCCGGCGGCGCTCGCCCCCCCCGGTGTGAACGCGTTCTCCTCCTTCAGCCTTTTCCTGACGCAGGCCGCAGCATGGCCTGATGGGTAAACAGCCAGGTTACATCCCCACGACAACGAATGTCTCCGTGATGTCTGTCAGAAGCGTCCTTAAGCAAGACACCGAACCCCTCCCCGCCCGCTGACCTCTGACCCCTCTGGTGAAACATGCTGGTGTGTCTGGCGGTGCGTTCAAATGTCTCCAGACGTCCGTCCATCTCCTACACAGCAGAGTGACCAGGAACCTCCGTGGCGTGGACTCTCAACGAGCCGGTCACCACGGCTCAACTTTTTGCAGTCATCGGCCGTCAACAGCCAATCAGATTTCTGCTTCCTAGTTTCCTACTGATGTGATTCAGTTTCATGATCAATAGATCAAAATGGACCAGAAGTTGATTCCAGCAGTTCAAAGCTTCCCAGTTCTCTACAACTTTTATTTGAAAGCCGACAGGAATAAACGTCTCTAGTGACGATGAGAAGATCTGAAGTCATTTTATTATTAATACTGCCTAACTGGCGCTTTCTAACGAGCTCTGTTAACCTGTTCAGATCTCTGTAGCTCGGTAGCCTCTGGCCCCGCCCACAATCGGTCAGAATCGAGACCATCAGCTGATCACAGTGTGGACAAGCAGATGGAGGAATACGCCAAGAAACGTGTATGCAGCCATTCTCGACCTGGACAACAGTTTCCCATCCACCCGATCGATTCTCAACAAAATCTAACCAACACATTGAGGTTCCCTCAGTACAGAGACACGTTATAAAGACACTGGTGTCCGGTCTGTAGCGCCTCCTAGCTTCCTGTTAGCCGGCTGTCTGTCGACGTGTGCTGCTGTGGAAAGTTCAGTAAATGGATAAACTGAGAACATCTCTCAACAGAGCGCCAAGACGTTGAAAAAGACGCTTTGGCTGCTTTTGGGGTTGATTTTTGCCATGGTCTGAAATTCCCACCCGCCAAACGCCACATGATGGTAATATTTGTCAAGTGGATGAATCAGAACGGGTCACCTTGCTCTCTTGCTCTGATCCACTGTGCAGGTGACTGAGGTTTTAAATGAACACACAGCAGCTGATCTATCCACTAGAAATACAGCTGAGAACAGACAGGCTGACATTTGACACTGGATAGAATTTATTTTGGCCGGTATGTTATTTCAGCCAAAAAGCTCATTCAGACACTGGCCAGGACTGTATTCAGCTCTGTGGTGACGTTATGGGTCAGAATTGTTCAGTATGATGAAAAAAGGGTCCAGGTTCAAAATGTCCAGAGTGATGCTTTCAGCGGTACAACGACAAACTGCTGTATTAAAATGGTCCCAGCTCTGGGTGAGGCTGAGCTGGTCTGCCAACGGAGGATCTCCTGACTGCAGCTTCTAACCCGCCATCTTCACCCTGGACGGTTTACTGTCCCCTTCGCCCCCCGCCCCCCGCCCCCCGACCCCCCGGCCCCCGCCCCCCCGGCCCCCGCCCGGCCCCCGCCCGGCCCCCCACAGGTCGCCTCCTCAGGTCCAGAGGTCCCTCCATCGTTTCAGACTCAGAACATCACAGCTTCACGAATGAACCCAAACACCGATCCTACCGAGGAGAACAGGGGTCCCACCTGAGCCAATTACGAGCCCAGACCAACTGCTTTAAGTTCATGCCCCCGCCACCACCGCCACACACACACACACACACACACACACACACACACACACACACACACACACACACAAACAGTTAATAATCCTGTCTACCATTGAGCTGTCAGTCTCTCACTATAAGAAATACACTCCATCCAAGTGACCCAACACCAACCTCACAACAGAAGACCCACACAGATGAGGGGGGGGGTATTTGTTTACTGCAGCATATGCACATGGGCTGAACCCCATACACACCCACCCACGCCCCCTCCCAACACACACACACACACACACACACACACACCCTCCATACAAGGGATGTAGAGGAGCCCACCTGGCCCCAGTCCACCTGATGGAGGATACAGAGAAAAGCCCATACAACACAGGAGTTCTGCCTGCTGATCAACGCGTCAGCTCACTATTTTTACCCTATTTTCACACTTTCTCCCCCGTTAGTTGGAGGCATGTCTGTCTCTGCTGTTGTATTTGCAGAAGAGTGTCTGCCCTCCTTTTTTCCAGGCTGGCAGAAACCATAAGACACAACATGCATCAAAGTAAGTAGCATCCAACTGAGGCAAGTTGCAGAAAGACAGCGAGGAAAATAAAAGCACAATTGGATGCTTTTCTGAAAATGTGATTGATTTTTGTTGTGTTGGTGTCTGTTTGCCTGATGATGATCACCAACTAGAGGTCATGGTTTACCCTCATTCTTTACCACTGCATCACTGCCGCGTTGGTTACCTACCAATCTGACTGGTAATAATCAATAGGTGTCTACTGCCTCAGTAATAGGTAACCCCCAATGTCAGCCATATTGCGCCAGTATTTACAAAACCCGCATCGGTGCGAAAAGGCGCAAGCGAACAAAGGGAGAGGGGATGTCTGGGCAGAAAACGCAGGCGCTAAACTGCATTATGCGGTAAAATGTCAAAGCAGACGAACAGCTCAGGAAATCTCAGGGTCGACGGAGCCAAAGGCCCCAGTTTCTTACCAATACAGCAATCAGTATCGCCGCATATTCCGATCAACCGTGGCTCTAAATTGATCCGCTCTGCCTCCGTTTGCAAACAGCCACATCAAGCTAGACACAGTTAGAAACAATAAGACCGGAAGCTACACGATTTGCCATTCGAAATAAAAGCGTGTTACATTTGTATCAAAATAAAGGACAACGTAAACATATCAAAATAGCATTTTATTTTTTTTAAACTGTTGTATTTTAACGTTGTACAGATTCATTCTTGAATATATTACTTAAGGGGGGTTGATGCACCCACCCCTGGGTCTCTGAATGAAACGCTTTGGAGCCCACTTATATTGACTGATGACTGACACATTTTTGATGTAGGTCACCAGGCAATTTTCTTCTTACAAATGTCTTTCAAAGAAAGTTCTGGTCATTTCTGCTTGATCTTTGCTCTGCATCGTGATGTCAAAACTACAAGATCAATACGGACTCAAGGTCTCACACTTGACTCCCACTTTGCTACTGAAATATCGCTCAAACGTTCCATCGTTTGTCAATAAGGATTTATTTTTGAAACTTTTGACGGAAGTGGTAGTTATTATTCTGGCTGGCTTGACGCTGGTTTGCAGTTTGCATACAACCCAAATTCTTCCACCGCCGAGTCCCGCCTATCTCCCTCTGCCAAATAGTGATCCAGGAGAATCTGTACAGCAAGGTTGCTGCTAGATCTTCCTGCGAAATAGTGAGATCTTCTATTGACCTGTTTTTCTCACACTCGAGGCTGCGGGGGCACAAAAAGACAAACGCGAACAGTATTTGGCTCTTGTTATGAGTTCACAAATTCAAAATTAATTTGATTTTATGGTTTATTCTTTGCTAAGTTAATGAAAACATCCACTGCATTGTAGTATAAACCACGGTACAGTAGGCGGCGCGCTTTTTTCATGATTTAAGTAATAAGGAAGGCAGTGACCGCAGCTTGTATTAGCTGATCCAGAGTCAGATTTGTTATGTGTTTAATAGCATAACACTGTTTAGTGCACCTGAATGATTTTGTAAGAACTGATCTGAAAACCGTTCTCTTCGCTTTCCTGTTACGTGTGTGGGGGCGGCGACGCGCGCCGGGAGGAAGACTAGCGGGTTTGTTCGTTTAGAAGCCATTAACAACTCGCACAGGCGGTGTTAATCCCATTTGAACGGTACTTGGGTTAAATGGGACGAAAGCGCCGCTCACATGGGATAGCGTGTATTAAAAAACAGTAATACCGATGTAATATACAAATCAGAGCAGAGGAATTTTGGTAAATCGAAAGCCAAGCCCCCTCACAGTTTACCAGTGTAGTGTCACTATCCTGTAAGGCAACTATTACTTCAGCTGAAGTCCATGATAGTCGGCAAAATACCGCAGAAACGTAGACATCATCCTCACACCGGACACCCTGGAAGGACCGGAGCGACCCCAGACAGATGCACAGCAACATGAACTTCATGTGAACATCGTTACGGCAAGATGTGACATGAACCAGGAGAAAATAACGACGGAGGCCAACGACATCATGTTGGTCCGGGGCAATGTAAGTCCGCTAGCTAGCCGAGTTAGCACTGTCGGCTAAGGCCAGTTAATACAGTTAACGCCAGTGAGAAAAATAACAGCTGTCGTATTCTGATGTGGACGATTCTAAGATAACAGTGGCGTCGCGGATTTCGTTAGCTTAGCTAGCCAAACTGTTTAGTTGCTAGTTTAGAGGGCTAACTAGGATGTTGGCTAGCGGCGTTCTAGCCAACATCACAAACACGCAGTACCGGTAGCTAACGGACCGCTAGTTAGGTAGGTTAGCTCGTTCGTTAATCGGCTAGCTAACATTAACTGTTAACATCCACGGAAAACACTGAATAACAGCACTGCTGCTTCAAGAGTCCAATCATTCACCACTGAGCGAGGAAGCCAGCTTGCTACTCGGAGATGATCACACTGACCAGTAGCGCGCTGTGTTCCTTAGGACTGTTTACTCCATGTAACCGCCATAGCTGCCTTTCTAACGAGAATGTCACCCCAAAGTCCGTCAAGAACTCTGGTAATGTACATAGCAGATACCTGGTAAAGGTACATACCTTGTAGAACACGACGTCAGACCCGTTGTTTACAACCACTAAGGTCTTTTAATAAATTCGGCATTCAGAGAATTCACCAAAAAGTACTTTATTTTTTTAGCATTTACAACATATTCCCACTGTTTGCTACCGCCTACCACGGTGTATTGTGGTGGAAGACTAATGTGGGATTAACAAGTAAACCAAATGTGAAAGTTTAAACTTTATTGAGATGAGTGCTGTTTGGCGTATTGAGAGTATGCCGAATGGAGGAGAGGCTCCTAACATTTCATAAAAGGCTTTAAGTGGTTTTCTACCTGTGCCCATAAGCAAGTCAACATTAACCTGCCAGGTTTCTGAATGGAAGTTGGTATGACTTTCTTTCCATGCCAGAGAGGACGGCATGTATCATTTTATAGTACTTCCTGACTTTAATGTTGCCAGAAACTAATAAGAATTGTGATTTGAGTTGCCACCTGACCTGTAATGCCACAAGGCTGTACAGCTCCACAGATAATGAACTGGTAAATATGGAGGAGGTGGTAGCGGGGGGGTAGCGGGGGTGGATTTGTTTTTTCCCCCTCATCATGTTTTCTGGTGTAGATGTCAGTGCCACTGTAACACAAACCCATATGGGCCTGAAACAACAACAGTCAGTAAGGCCATAAATCACTCATTTAGTATCCGTGGAGTAACTGCAGACGTCCTGAAGACATTACAGATGATGGCTCTGTCCTTCTGATTTCTAGCTTTGGAAGAGAGTTGCTGAAGTGTTAAAATATTGACTGAAGTGTCAACATTAATAATCTCATATGTCTTAACTGAAGTAGCAGTCCCATTTTTAAAAGGCAAATACGACCTTTAGAATAAAAGCTTTGTCAATGCCACTGGAAAGCACGAAAACCTAAATTATAATGACTTAAAAAGACAGAGCAGTGTGTCCTGTATCTTTGGTTTGTTTTCACGTCCAGTATCAGATTCAGTAGTTGTTATTAATAAGGTCTCTTATTAAGTGCTGATTTATGGAACAACTGTATCGTCAATTTCTTTGAGCCCATATGATGAATTTACAGTGTTCAGGTTTTCCATCCAGAGCTGAATGAATCTATTAGAAACACAGTAGAGGATTGATGATGTTCACTAACCGTGGCTGAACTGTCCCGGGCAAATTGTCTACATTTAAGATTTAAGGCCTTCAACTATTATGTAGGTTAAAAAAAAAAAATGTACTTTCAATATTACATCATGAGTTGTAATGTAAGGCATGTGAATGGGACCAGCAGTAGTGTTGGTTTCACTTCTGGTTAGTCACATAAAGTTTGACCTGCATGCATGTCCAGCATTTAGCTGACTCTTACCCAGAGTGCAACAGTATAATACACCTAAATTCTAGGCAACCAATAGTAAAGGGTCAAGGGTCATGGTGCCCTGATGATAATCCGGTAACCATTCATGCACGAGTGAAATGCTGGGAGAAGAAATCTGAGCTGAGGAGAGAGCTGGGAGGGATTTCTGAGTATGTTGAGTAGAAGAGGTTGAACTAGAATCCCACAGATGAATAGTTTATGATCCTGATGCTCTTCCTGCCGCAGCACGGCCGAGGCCGCGCCAGAGTCACTCACGCGGTGGTGGTCATCTTCCTGGAGTTCTTCGCCTGGGGGCTGCTGACCACGCCCATGCTGACCGTGAGTTAACACAAACGGGTTTCATCTGCTGGTGAAGTTTCTCAGCTAATTTGACCTTAAGAATACAACAGGACTCCAGGTGATGGTTGGTTACCTGTAGAGTAGACCAACTTACCAGCCACTAACACAACTTTACCATCCAACTAGACCTTAAGAATACAAGACAACTCCAAATGATGGTTGGTTACTGCAAAAAACTGCCTGTGCGTCACATTTCTTTTATCCCCATTTTATTTCTAAGCACACAGCCTGTTGTCAGTCATGTCAAGACTCATAAATCAGGTCAGTTACTGAAACCGGAGCTGTCAACAGGGCGGCTGTGGAACCAAAACTGACTTCAGACAGAAACAGCAGCTCTGTTTCCATCCAACTGTCGAATTAGGTTTAAGTGAAGTTTTTAAAGGTCACAAAAAAATGAGGTGTGTGTGTTTCAATCTGCTGGGTTGGAGAAAATGAATCTGGAAAAAAACATCGACTTTTATGAATTGATTAGTATTGATTAGTATTGGGTAAGGTCTGAACCGAAATAAAGAGGCTGGAATTTTAGAAACTACCACGTATGATCTTCTAATGTACCAACTAACCATGGAGACTTCTACATGTTAGAAACGACACATATGATATTTCTGGGGGGGGACTGATATCTTAGACATTTCAGAAGTATTATTAGTTGTTCCATAGGAGGTCTAAACCTGCCTGTTCTTCTCCTTCAGGTCCTACATGAGACGTTTCCTCAGCACACCTTCCTGATGAACGGCTTGGTGCAGGGGGTGAAGGTAAGGCCCAGACTCATGGAAGACCTGGAAAAGTCATGGAATTAAAAAAATGTATTTTCCAAGCCTGGAAAAGTTCTGGACAAAGGAACGTGTTGCTGATCTTCTCCTCCAACCAGTGAAGTGTTGAATGTTCCAGCTTGGCTGCTTGTTGATCCACTTCAGATCAGAAATGTCCTGATAGTTTCGGTCCTGAGAGATAGTTGGAGTAGAAAAAAGACCTGGACATTCACACCACATGTTCAACGGAGAACAATGTGCCATTTGCAACATGGACTCATTTTGGTCATGGAAATTTTATTATGCCTTAGAATAGTCTTGGAAAAGTCATGGAATTTAGTTAGCAAAAAGGAACCCTGAAGGCCACATCGGCCCTGTTTACACTGCAGGCACACATGAAGAAACCAACCTGGAGTTGGCTCCTGCCCATCACGCAAAGACGAGATGATGAAACTTGAATGTGTCCTGTGGGAAACCGGGGCGTGGCAGCAGTGAAGAGTAATATGATACAGGGAAGAAAGTAGAACAGACAGAAGAATAGAGGAAATGGGTGTGGCGGGAGGTAGAACATTAACACGGAGCTAACCAGACTGTCTCTGGGGCTCTAGAGGGGTTGAAGGTTCCTCAGGGTCCGTCAGCTGAAACATGAAGACAAGAAATGTCCTGATGATGTTCATGATCCTTGTAACTGTTTCACAGGGTGAGGGGGTTTGGTGTTTCTAGACTTGGGACATATTTTTTCTGTGTGTGTTCAGGGCCTCCTGTCGTTCCTGTCGGCTCCTCTGATTGGTGCGCTGTCAGACGTCTGGGGCAGGAAGTCCTTCCTCCTCATGACGGTCTTCTTCACCTGCGCCCCCATCCCCCTCATGAGGATCAGCCCCTGGTAAGGGGGGGGGGGGGGGGGTGTGTGGTGTGTGTGTGTGTGTGTGTGGGGGGGGGGGGTGTTCCCATCATGGAAATCCTGGAACAGGGGAGATCAGCTCAACGTTGTCGTCTTCCACAGTTAAAAAAATAAGTGATGTGCTTTAAGGCCCACCCACTCACATCCTCCTGTCAATCAAACATCATATGGTAGCCGTCAGCCAACCTCAGACTTTGATCCGTTTGAAAACAGTCTCCATGTTGCTATGTCTGTAAACTTTGACCACAGCTCGGGGGTGCAGGCTGTCAGAAACTAATCTGCTGATAGTCAGTCGGTGACTTCCCCCCGCCGAGCGCCAAATGCCGGTAAAATGAGTCTTGGGTGGATAAATCAACGGGTCACCGCCACGCTGGCCAGTCACTTTTTGAAACGATGACATCTGAGCATCTCTGTTATGTACAGTCCTCGGCCCTTGCCTGTTCTCAAACTTTGTCCCTGCTGGCCACCGTACACTCTGACTGACTGAGCAAAACAATTGCTGTATCACACTGGCTCCTGATTGGCTGCCTGTTGTGCTGCTCTACACAAAGCGGTGGATGGAGCCAGTCTGAGGCCACGGGAAGGAAAACAAAAAAGAAACTTTAAATTAAAACGATCTAACTGCTCGTCTCTGAATGATTGTAGACACTGAAAGAAAACACGTAGTCACATTTCAATGAAAATGTACATTATTGAAGTATGTTGGCTGATACAAATGATTCTTTATATTTCTTCATTTTGAAAGCTGGTGAGCCAAAACGTTAATTTGGGGCAGCGTCGTCTCCATGTTGCTGAGTGAAGTCACATGCTGCTCATGTGAGGGGGGGGTAGACGATCAGCCAGCATAGCAGGGACCATAGTAACCAGACTCTAGCAAGGGTAGGGTTGTCTTCCCATTGGTTTTCTATGGGTCACTCAAATACACCGGCAGCACCCAGCAGTGACCAAACTGACCGGGTTTAATTTGGACCAATAGGGTGAAACGACAGTCAGTTGGTGGGGACGGGGCGCTCTGCTGCAGCATCACTTCCTGGTTTAGGCTGGTAAGACGGGTGCATATTGCCTAGTGCAGCTTTAAATGAATCTATTACCTTGTGTCTAATGTACCTACCCCCCCCCTCCTCCTCCTCCTCTCCAGGTGGTATTTTGCGCTGATCTCGGTCTCAGGGATCTTTGCTGTGACCTTCTCGGTGATCTTCGCCTACGTTGCCGACATCACAGAGGAGCATGAGAGGAGCACGGCCTACGGACTGGTAATGGAGCTTCATACTGCCTGCTGTATAAAACCATCAGGTTCATTACAACACACTACAGAGCAGCAGGACCCAATTCAGAAAAACACAACGAATGCATTACAGTTTTCAAGATGAAAGTGTGTAAGTGGATCTCATATGACTGTCGACATAATGGACTGGCAATGGAGACCTCGTACCTCCAATAATAGCATATTGTGTACATATAATGGAGCTCCTACGCTGCTTTCAAAGTACTCCCTCGCCGTTTCATGGCATTTCCTGCCTTTATGGTTTATGTTGCAATAAACATGGGTCATTGGCAGGACCAGGAATCAAAAGGAAAAAGCCCCTGGACCTGGTAGAGGTTGATCACTGTTGAGGTCCAGAGATCAGGACGTGGTAGAGGTTGATCACTGTTGAGGTCCAGAGATCTAGAAGGTTATTCCTTCAACCAAGCCATGGATCGGCAGTAGGAACATATTTTGGTTGAATTGACCTTTTAGTCGGAGCCAAGGTGAGAGATCTGTCCACTGGACTGATGGGTTACTACAGTCAAGGTCCTGTCTCTAACCTCTCTGTCTCTCAGTCCTACCAGGTGTCAGAGAGCTGAGCAGTAGTGGACAAGTATGGAACCAGTCAGTCTGAAAGCTTCATCTCCTGTCCCTGTAACCTGTTTCTGTGTCTTGCCAGGTCTCGGCCACCTTTGCGGCCAGCCTGGTGACCAGCCCTGCCATCGGCGCCTACCTGTCGATGCACTACAGCGACAACCTGGTGGTCCTGGTTGCCACGGTGATCGCCGTGGCCGACATTGCCTTCGTGTTCTTCGTGGTCCCAGAGTCGCTGCCGGACAAGATGAGGCTGACCTCCTGGGGCTTCCCCATCTCCTGGGAGCAGGCCGACCCCTTCGCCGTGAGTTCATCACCCTGACTGGTTTCTAGTGGCGTGAAGACAGAGTAGACTGATCCCAACCCTCCTGACCGATCAATGAAACTGAACGGGGCCAATAGGAGCTGGAACAAGTTTAACATTAAAACCAATGATATAATGAAATAATGGGATTGAGTATGGTCCTGTATAAATGTATGCACTCATGGTACTGTGGATAAGTGTGATTGATTGATTGACTGATTGATTGATGTATTGATCTGTGATGTCTCCAGTCTCTGCGTCGCGTGGGGAAGGACCCCACAGTGCTGCTGATCTGTGTCACGGTGTTCCTGTCGTACCTTCCTGAGGCTGGACAGTACTCCAGCTTCTTCCTCTACTTGAGACAGGTCAGACACAACATCACTATAGCTGCACTTCCTGAATACTGTTAGGACTAGACTGATCCTGGGCCAGCTGCTGTAGACCTTCAGCTGACTGTACTCCTGTCTCATTTAAAAACCTGTTGTTCTTCTCTCCTCAGCTCTCAGGTCTTCTCCTAGCACTATTGGTGTATTATGTTTGACCCTTGACCTGTTAGCTCCTGGAGATGAGTCAGATAAATCACACTAGTTTACCTCCCTCTGCTTCAGGTGATCGAGTTCTCCCCGGCAGCCATCGCTGCATTCATCGCCATGGTGGGAATCCTGTCTATCGTGGCTCAGGTACAGCACCTCGACTAGGTTTCATAAACTCTGGACTTCTTATCTAAATCTAATGAAGACCTTCAGTGGTCTTCACTACAGTTAACTGAAGCAGTTTAAGTGTTAAGTTTGAGAGGTCTTAAAGTGTTGGTTTCTTGGTGAGTTCTTCTGTAAGTCCAGACCAGATTCTGATGGTCTTCAGTTTAAAGCGTATTAAAGTCAGTGACACCGTGAGGAGCCTTGACACCACTTTGGATCATTGGTGGATCACTTCACTAACTCTCTCTCTCTCTCTCTCTCTCTCTCTCTCTCTCTCTCTCTCTCTCTCTCTCTCTCTCTCTCTCTCTCTCTCTCTCTCTCTCTCTCTCTCTCTCTCTCTCTCTCTCACACAGACTCTGTTTCTCAGTGTCCTCATGCGGACCATCGGTAATAAGAACACAGTTCTGCTTGGTCTGGGCTTTCAGCTCTTCCAGCTGGCCTGGTATGGCTTTGGGTCAGAGCCATGGTGAGTCTGTCTGTCTACTAGTTAGTTAGTTAGTTATGCTCTTGACCGGTCCATATTTCTGTACATGCCATTTGCACAACAACTTACGTGTGTGTGTGTGTGTGTGTAGGATGATGTGGGCAGCAGGGACCGTAGCAGCCATGTCCTCCATCACCTTCCCAGCAGTCTCTTCTCTGGTGTCGCTCAGCGCCTCACCTGACCAACAAGGTGATCAGACCGGCCCGTCTGTCGTCTTTCCTTTCTTTCCCCTTTCTTCCCTTCATCATCCTTTTCATTTCTTCCTTTAACCCTTTCATATTTATTTTCTTCCTTTCTTTCCTTCCCATGTCCTTCTTTTATCCTTTTTTTTCCTCCTTTTTTATTTCCTTGTCTGTGTTTGCCTTATTTCTGTTCTGCCTTTCTGTCACATACTTTACTTTCTTGCTTTCTCTCTTGTGTGTGTGTGTGTGTGTGTGTGTGTGTGTGTGTGTGTGTGTGTGTGTGTGTGTGTGTGTGTGTGTGTGTGTGTGTGTGTGTGTGTGTGTGTGTGTGTGTGTGTGTGTGTGTGTGTGTGTGTGTGTGTGTGTGTGTGTGTGTGTGTGTAGGCGTGGTCCAGGGCATGATAACGGGTATCAGAGGACTGTGTAATGGTTTGGGTCCGGCTCTCTACGGCTTCATCTTTTTCCTCTTCAATGTGGAACTGACCGACGTCGACCCGGTAGCAGGAAGACCACCCCAGAAGACAGAGGTACTCACAGAAACACACTCACTCACACACACACACTGAAACACACACTCTCAGAAACAAGGGGGCAGTACAGTTCCAGGTTAACACAAGGGGCTATGAAACTGTAAATCCTTGATATTGTTGTTGTTTGTGTTGATCTGTGCTAAGTTGTAAAAGTGGGACTGTAAACAATATAAACTTCACCGGGAGAAACGTGTAACACCCCCCCCCCCCCTCCCCTGCAGAAGTCAGTGATTCCCGGTCCTCCCTTCCTGTTTGGAGCCTGTGCCGTGCTGGTCGCTCTGCTGGTCGCCGTTTTCATCCCTGACCACCACCGAATGGCCGACATCAAGACGTGCTCAGCCCGCAAGTCCAGCAGCGCCTCTACGACTCAGAGCGCCAACCCTCTGGCCACGCCCACCAGCGACACAGAGGACATCGAGCCACTCCTACAAGACAGCAGCATGTGACTGGCAGACAGGGTGGCCAATCACACCTCTGGCCTGAGCCCTGGCTAGTCCCGCCCTCTTCAGGATAAACCAACTTTTTTTTTTCTTTTAATCCGGACTGTTGAGATGTAAGTGAGTTAGGCAGCAATCACACTGACAAGCTGAAGGCGAAGTTTTAATCTGATTGATCCCCTATTAAATATTGGGGCGCAGGAAACAGTGCTGTTCAAGGACACACGGGCAGGTATGAACAGGGCATTGAACCCTCACTAACCACTAGGCCAGGAAGGACCAGAGCATACCGACACCAGGTGATATCATTGATTAACACACTTCAACCAGAGAAGAACTAATCAATGGAATCACCTGCTGTCATGTTTGGTTGGAATGAAACCTGGTATGCTCTCGGTCCTCCAGGGCACCGTCAATACTAGCACACACTTTTTGTCTGCAGGCTGCAGTAAATTACCCAGCTGCTTTCCCTAGGTCTTGAATACAACAGGACCTCTGAATGATGCTTGGCTACCTGCATGTTGGTGTGTTGGTGTTTTCCCGCTCTGACCACTCATTCAGATCCCATTAGATGAAACATGTCCGTGTTGTGGTCCAGGGCTTTTAGGGGGAAAACAGCAGTCAGCATCACAGAGTGTCAGAGCTTCAATTTGGTCCAACCTTAATGCACTATTTGAGTTTTCTGTCTTAGCATAGCAACAGTTGCTAGCACTCTGAAGCAGTGCGTTTGGCATTTTCAAAGCCGCCAGTCTGATTGCCGCCTAAAGAAGTGGAGTTGGTTATCCTTCCCTCGGTCTATATCTGCAGTCTTCAGACTCTTACTCCCGGCTGACCTCACCCCTGAGGGCTGCAGAGGTGTTGATATCAAACGCTCTCCCAGACGGGACCAGCAGTGAGCGGGGCTTGGTGAGGCTCTGTGCTCCATAACCACAGACTGTTGTTTTCATCCACATTTTTTTATCTAGGAGGAGAAACGAGCAAGGAGAGGATGTTGGCATCAGAACTGCTCAGAATTGTGGGATACGATGCCGGAGTGGTGAGAATGGGACCAGAGCCCCCCCCCCCATGTTATCTTGGACACACAACTCTCATTATGTTTAATATTGTTTGTTTTTTGGCCTTGGAGGGTGCAACCCACTACGGACGATGTGGCTTAGCCACAGAGTCGGTGGTGAGTTTTGAAAATACCCTGCCACCGCCTCTAGGTGGCGGTGTGGACTAAAGGTCCAGCTGGATCAGGATCTGTTTTTGTCGTCTAGATCACAACTCTGGAGTGGAGTCCTGCAGTCTCAGTGACCAGACTGTCAAAAACCCACCGAGGAACCATTAACAGCCGGTCCAGGTAGATCTGATCTGTGGTCTGTTCTAGACAAAGTGTTGGCTGTAAAGATGGAACAGTGTTGTCATGGTGACATGGACAACCAGCAACAGTCATGGAGCCGGACTGTGGGGCCAACATGGCTGGCAGTGAAAACTGTGATAGCCAAACTGTCTCTGACTCACTCTCACTGGCTGTGACATCATCGTCCTCTCCTCGATGTTCCTCCTAGCTTGTTGTTTTTCTCATCAGAATGTTTCATGTTCAGGAGGGAACAGAACAGAAAGCCTGGTCAGAAATATATTAGAAAATAGGTTGAGCTATTTGAAGTGCTTTTAGGTGCGCTTGATTTATCTTGCCTGATTCTCAAACCCCACATGTACACATCATTTTCAGGGTAAGATAGATCAAGCTCTCCTCATCTTGTTCCTTTTTCAAATACTTGAAATAAGTTCAGCGACATTTTGGCCCGTGCCTGATTGGGCGTATTAATAGCTTTATGGTTTTTTTTTAGGGAGTTTGATTGATCGCGCTGGGCGTAAATGGGAACCAACTGAATCCTAAAAGTGCTATTCCCACCCACCTGCCATACCAGGTAGGAGAAATCAAGCGCTCCAAGTTACTGAAGTGGTTTCATCACATATATACAGGTCAGGCCTCAGGGTCTGGTCTTCTAAGTTACTGTGCAATGAAGCCTCTTCTCTTCAGTTAGCTGTATAGTTAGGTTAAGATGACGACTATATAAATCAGCGTTTTAACCATGAGGAAGTCGGTTACTGTGCCATGCTTTTGTTCCTTTCACGTTTTTGTTATTTTTGCCTTTGGTTGCCTGATGTTTTCAGTCAGAATGAGCAGGACCTGACTGTTGTAGCTGAAAAGAGGTCAAGGGTCAAACCAAGACATTCCAAACATAAACCCCGCCCCATTGGAATCAGTTTAGCCAGGTTGTACTGTGGATGCCATGTTGCTGGCCTTCTCTAGAACCAGTTACTATAGCAACGGCCGTGGAGCAGGACAGTGGCGCCAACATGGCTGCCACTGAAAACAAACTCTCTCTGTGTATGGCTCTGGCCTCACTAGCCCTACACAGCCTGCAGGCAGTCCTAACCCCAGTATTATCACAGGGAGCAGTTGGTCCTTTGGCTGTCATTGTAACATGCAGGCCCATACAGATGCAAACGTTGTCTTTTGTCCATAATCATTTTCTGATGTGAAACATGAATCACACTGTGGATTTCAACATGGATGAAGTCTGACTGGACTCTAGCTACCTCAGATCAGTGCCATGGATGGATAGTTGGTCCAGGTTGTGTTAGGGTTTATCAACTAACAAGAGTTGGCTGTAAATATGGAACAGCGTCCTCCATGGCATCACCATGGTGACAGCTGGATAAAATCACCAGTTACTATAGCAACGGCCATGGAGCAGGACTAGGGAGCCATCATGGCTGACAGTGAAAACTGGGTTATCGATGGATCTCTTGACCGACTCGTAGCACATCATCATCCAACAACTCAACTTGTATATGTTGAACATTTATAAAGAAAATGTCCTGCAAGAACCTCACATCCCAAAAGCCACCTTTAAGAAAAACACATGCATTTTCAATAACGTTGCTAGGTCATGAAACCTCTAACACCAGTTGTCAATCACACTTCCACAAATTAAAAAAAACCTGTAAGGCAGACGGGAGATGGATCGTTTCTGTCGGACACAAGGCGATGTTGGTGTGACAGATCCAAACGGTCCTGGTAGAAATCCTTTGGAGCTTTTAAATTGGTGTGAACGGTAACGTGGCGTCTATCAGGACTCGTGGGTTTGAGACCAGAGGCCTGGTGTCATGAATGACCTGCACATCTTTAGTTTGTTTCAATGACCACTGTAATCCTGAGTATTCCTATTGAGTCAACATGTTGGCAGCTTGGTTTCCACTGCAGGACCAACTAGCCAGGGCTTCCTCACCATCCATGTCATCCCATTTTACCACAAACCAAAATGCATTTAAATCCTTTTGCCAACAGAGATGAGTCGTTTGTGATCTGTTAGAAGTATTTTGATTGGTTCGCTGGTAAGCCCTGCCTGGCCCTGCAGTGGGATCGGGGCTGGTGAGACGTTCAGGTCCAAGAGGACTCTGAGGACAATCCTCCCCTGACAGACTCAGAGTCATGGGTCATGGCTGGATTTCCAAAAACCATATTGCCACTGAGCTCGTATTTGTTGCCATGGTTACTGAATATCAGGTGCATAAAGATGGCGCTCTCCTCTTGTTGAGTGCTCCTGGCTTATCCCACAATGCAATGCAGTCTGAGCAGCGTTGATGTCCTCACACCGGGAGGGCTCCATCTTTATGCTCCTGGTACAGCAGAGAAGATCTGAACGCTGAGGTGTGGCTTTAGTTTTCTGGCCGAGCTGTAACATCAAAAAACGTTGAAACATTTCGTCTCCAGCAAAAGGCAGTGATCAGTGGGCAACTTGTTGAGGGAATAGAGTTGGGCAACATCAAGGTCAAAGATGGGAATTGGCAATTGAGTCGCAGTAAGAGCCTCAGTGTTGCTCAGCATTACCTCAATGCATCCATCACAGCCTCACAGTGAGACCTCAGTTCTTTGTGCTTATGACCAAATCTGAGCCAATGTTCTGATTTGTGGAAAAACGCCTCAGACATGATTTCAGTTAGTTTTCACTCCTACTGTTTGAAACGACCGTATGATGAATCAGCAACAGGATCTTTTACAACGGAAGCGAAGGTGAAGATAACGGCACGTTCTTGCTTTGCAGCTCGGCCACGAAGTGCCAACCCTAGATGTCTTTGGGAACCCCGGGTCAGGACCAGTCAGTGTTTAGGGAACCCAAGTCCTCAGTGTTGAGGATGTTCGACGCCACAGTCATGCTGCGGTCCTTCCACCCAACCCAACGGGCCCCGGGCTTCCCAAAGATCAGCTCTGCTCCTTTGACCTGCACTTTTGGGGGAATGGATGTTTTTGGCTGTTTGCTATTCTGCCACTAATATTATATCTGTTACTTTTATACAGTATACATCTCATGCCCCTGGTTAATATCGACATACCCTGTGTATCTTAGTCAGGTTCAGTGGAGATTATCCAACTTATTGTAAACAGGATATATACTGCGTTTCCGTCATATCGGGTTTACTGTAAATACGAGCTGCCGACGGTGAATAACCGTTCATGTGGGCGATCACCTCCCACTTGGAGGTGTGTCAATACCGGCGGTAAACATGGCAGTCCAAGAGAATAAATTCTAAATTAGGAGAAGAAAGCAATATCTGCTGCGGTTCGTTTCTAGTTGATTTTAAACTGACGTTGCCATTGCCTCCAGGTGTCCGAGTTGTTGCACTTGTCATCCCGTTTTTGCACTTGTTCCGATGTGACGTGAACGCAGCATTAGTGTTTCCATGTTGTGGCTGAATTAAGGGGAAACTGGTGTTCATGCTAAGACATTCTTTGTTCTAACCTGAGTGACTTCGATCGCCAACGGGGACGCACCGTCAAAGACTCCCATAGCATTTCAACATTGAATATCGGACATAGAGGATCCAGTCTGTAAAACTTTATTTATTCTATGCTAGATACTATCTTATAAAAAGTACCACTGTTTATTCTTGTGATTTCAATGTGTCGTCAGACTTTTTTCACTTTTTTCATTGGCGATTTTATTTTGGAGCCGAACTCCTCGGGTACCGGCGGCGGTATCTGCTGTCCTGACTGGACCGAGTCCTGCAGGTTGCTAGTTTATCAGCTCTGATTTTAATTCTTCTCTCCCTGCGCTGATGATTGGTTCATCTGAGTCTAACTAATGATTATCCTTTCTCAAAGATGATTGATGTCAGAAACAGAAAATGGACCTATATTTTTCTAAAGCCCACCCCTAACCCCTCAGACTAGTTACTGAATGTCCCTGTATCCACCACTGTGTTGTAGATGGTATTTGTTGTGGTACCGTACCGTCCGCCATCTGCTTGGTTGTATGGAACCTAATTTATGACGTATCTCTTGATTCAGAGCCTCTGGTAGACCGTCGGTCCAGGTCTTACTCTGCTGCTTTCCCATCATATAGGAAAGACTTGGTGGTTCAAGAGTTGGGACGTGTTGGAAACCGTCAAGGCGTCAAGTTTCCTGTAGACTTTGTTGCTCCTGATCAGCGGACAGGGAGATTATGTTGGTATTTTAGTGATTTAGTTCATTTTATTTCAAATGAATATGGTTTCACTACAGGTATTTAGGAAGTCTGAGAAATCAGAGTCTGACACCAGACCCTGAGTTCCCAAGTTGGCAATAGAAATTTTGAGAAATGAGCACAAAGTCTTAAAATGCAAGTTTTCATTTTAACCATGACCAGAACCTTAACCAAACTGATTTAGTTGCCTAAACCCTAACTAACCTTCACATGTGACAAACACGTGGAAATGGCAGGTTCAGGTTCGTAATGGACAGTTATGTGTTACTATTAGTTATCAGTTATTGTTTGTGCTCATTTCATGAGATTTTGAATGTCGCCTCTTCACAACCTGACGTGACGTTTTCTAGTCATATTTACCACTTGAAAGATGATGTATTTTCAACCAGGACGCTTGACCGACTTTCCCATATGACAAGAATGCAGCAAGAGAATCACCAGTTACTTAGCAACGGCCATGGAACAGGTCTGGCGCCAAAATGTCTCCCAGTGAACCCATGGTGGACCTGTCTGTGTGGCTCCTCGGTCTGGAGGCCTCTGGTTTAGTACCGCGCTGTTACACAACTTTAGAACCGGAAAAGTCTTTTGGATCCTTTTTTGTATGGCAGCACTTCTTGCTCTCTAGTCAGTCTGTATGGATATATTGATCGGGTTTCCACTATGGCTACTTTATTTTAGCCAATAATAATCTGAAACATAAAAAGGAGAAATCACTTATGCAGTTCAACAACGCTGATTTCCAAATGAACTGGGTGGTGCTACCACCCCCCCACCCTCAGCCCCCCGCGGTGTACATGATGCAAAACATTTGCTGATTGCTGCACTTTATCCATTTCAACAAAACGTGTGCCTCTAATAATTCTTCATGTTAATACCTGTTGTCTTTTATAAGCGGACGGTGAATGACGTCGACATGTGTTGTGCATTTGTAATTGCTTTCTTTTATCTTATTAAAACCATAATTTTGAATATCTACGATAATATTAATAAAGAGAAATGTATGGACTTTGATGGATGTGGTCTTTCTGTGTCACTGGGGTTTTCTTCCTGGTGGCAGCTGAGTACTACTGTGGTATCAGAGACCATGACTAAGTGACTCCTAACTTAAAGGTTCTCCATGTGTACCATCAATAAATCATCACATTGATTCAGACACAGTAGCACAGTTACCGTATGTAGTTGATACTTGGCCTACTTGTTTGGCATTACTAATCTCTTTTTTGCCATATTACCATCTATCTTAGATAAAAGGCCTTGTTCTATATAACAATTAACCTCATACACAACTTAGAAAAAAACGATTATAGTGCTTCTCTCTCCATATAAAATAGACAAGTAGAATCAGTAAACCTTAACTGTTAGAAATTAGACACTTTCTGTGACTTTGTAGGTGCTGCAAGATACCAAATAGATCAATCTAAGAAAAAATTTGAAAAACAGAAAGTTCAATTCATTTTGAGCTGTGGTATGAAATGAACAAATCACCAAAAAGACTCAAACTGCCCAGCTAATTGTGTCCACCAGGTTGATTTGGAGGGAAATCTGCTGGATTGCTTTACGGCACCAAACAGGAAGAGGGCGCTGTTCTTCCAGCGCTAACGGAGCTAAAGATAAAGAGTTTCTGGAGACGGCAGATGGAGGAAGGAGAGAAAGGAAGATGGAGAAATCACTTCAACATGTTGATCCTCTTCAGGAAAGACAAAGACACCAGGGAGGGGGAGGGGGGGCAGGAAGCAACGGTGCTTATGGGAAATGTAGTCTTAATGTGGCGAAACCCTCACAATACCACTGGTGAGATAGAGGCTACCAGTCGTCTCCATGGTCTCACTGGTTTACAGTCTTTATACCAGGTAGAACCAGTGATATGATAATATACTGATATTAAAGTATACATGTACCACACGTCATGCTTACATTCATTTTGTCTGTCAGTGATGAAGTGTAAATTAGTAGATTTTAGAAGAAAAAAACATTTTCACTGATTTAAAAAACACATTTATTACAACTGCTGGTGAACAATTTGACATTGGCCTGTTCTAACAGCATGGGAAAATACCTCACTCTCTTTAACCGAAGCAAACACAGAAACCACTCGATGCCACGTCAGTAGAACTTCACAATAACAATAAAAATATAGTAAAAACATTATTCTTCCTCAGACACAGACCGGACCAAATCATCAAATATGGCGTCAAATCATTTCCAGAATGTCTACAAATGTTTTACGATTTGTAATAGCACTTTGCAATTTGTACTTTTACAACATTTGTGAATGTATAAAGATTTACAAAAATAAATCCAAACCTGACGTGTTTTTTAAAAATGTTACCACAAACCAAAGTCAACCAAGATCAACTTTTACACACAACGTAATTCTGACAGTCTTGACATGCAGTTTATGACTATAACAACAACAACATGTATTACAGCAGTATCAACATGTTATGGAAGGTTGATCCCATCATCAAACCATCGCTCCACATTCAGCTCCTCCTGTTGCTTAACGTCTTTGGTCACAACACCTCCAAGTACAAAATCCAGTTTATCCAAAAATTCAACATCCGCACACATTTGAAGAGATTCATTCCAAAATCCTATTTATCCATTTTGGTAAAAACATAATTCCTGCTGTTTCATATTTATAAAGTTTGTAGGTAAAGTGCTCCAGATAGCTGCTGAATTCAATAATATTCAACAGTGAGTTTTAGGGTCATTTTGGAATGAAACGCTTCATTATTGACCAGCAGAAAGTCGTTTGATGCCTTAAATATAAAAATATTCTCTCCTAGTCAGCAGAAGCAAGACACAGTTCATGAAGCGATGCACAGTCAACGTGCTCACAATGTCATTTTGGAAACTGAATTCATTCAAACAGCAACTGCAAGAAAATCTCCTCGCCTCATTTACTTTGTTAAAACGATTTCACTGCAATAGTTCTGGAAATATCTGAGTTATACACAAACTTTCACACCACAAATAGAAAAGTTGACCCCCTCTGCCCCTCTGAAAAGCCCCCTCTGGCGGCCATCTTGGAGGTCCTCAGCTCCGATCAGCTGATTTTGTTTCTGTCTCAACAGAATTGAATCTTCATGGTTAATTTCTCTGTTTCTACTGAACTGATCATTTCATCACTGATACATCTGATTGATTTAGTGTTTAGATCATGTAGCTTGTTAGCTAGCTAACCATAGTATCTGGTCAGCTAACCATCACTGTCTTGTTGTCAACACATCTGGTTAGCACACTAGCTAACGTAACTAGTAGAAGCTAGCGTTAGCAGTGGCTAGTAGTCCCATGTTAACAGTAACTAGTGAGCTAGCTACCAGTTAGTTCAGGTGAACTAGCTGACTCTTCTCCAGCTCCAACTCAGAGTGTTTTGGAGTAGAGACTAGGGCTAAAGACAAGACAGTTTACTGAGTCACAGTAACCTACATTTGGAGACAAATCTACCTGATCACACTGATCACTTTTACTGAGAACGTTACTGGATGATCTACAGACACACCACAACAACCTGGTTCAGACAGTCAACTGGTTCTACTGACACATTACTAACTAACAGACTGATCCTGGATCAGATGGTTGGTAGGGTGGGGATCAAACTGTGAAGCCTCTCTATGTAGAGTCATATTTATATTATTGTAAACTATGTAGACATTTATGATTCATTTTGTCTCATTTGCTGTCATTTATTACTACGATAAACAGACAAACTGTCATGATATTTCTGCCTGTACCAGCTGAAGGGTGACAGACTGTCCTACTGCTGCCTGCCTGACCTCCATCCGGTCTTCATCATCATCTGTCATCATCGTCATCATCATCTTCCTCATCACAGTACGCAGGTGATGGTGACCTTGGTGGTGGAGTAGGGGACGGAGTCTGGAGACGAGACAGAGTTCAGTCACTTCATCTTCACTTTAAATCACAAATATGGACTCTTACATCATAGAGCTGACCTCAGATCAGATCAGATCAGATTAGATTAGACTTCCACCCTTCCTTCCTCCCTCCTCCCTTCCTCCTTTTTCCTCCCTTCCTCCATCCTTCTTTCCTTCCTTCCTTCTTCCCTCCTCCTTCCTCCTCCTTCCTTCCTTCCTTCCTTCCTTCCTTCCTCCATCTTTCATGTAGATCTAGTAGATCTTGCAGCTCACCTCTGTCTTTCAGGGAGTCGACATACTCCTGGATGAACTCTTTCTCTCTGCTGTCCTTCCTCACTTCCTCCTCCTCCCCCCTCCACTTCTTCTTCTTCTTCTTCTCTTTCTTCTGCTTCTCCTCCTCTTTCTTCTTCTCTTCACTCGCTGGGTTGTCATAGAGTCTAATGAACCTGCAGGGAAAAAGAAGAGACTTCTATCTAGTTACAGAAAAGCTGTGTAGAAACAAATCTATTCACATGATATGATAGATTAGAAAATACATATTAGGTGGAAATGTATGAATGAAAAGTCTGAATATATTTGAGTTACAGAATTATAAAGGTAACATAACAGCAGTCAAGGATACTGCAAGGTTCCTACAGTCATGGAAAACCTGGAAATCAAAAATGGACCATGTTCATATAGTTTTGGGAATGTCCTGTAGATGTGTCGCCAGTGACATGTTGAATGTTTCTTGGCTGCTTGTTGATCCACTTCCCTCTGACAAATATTGGTCATGGAAATTGTGCTATATGTCATGTAATGCCAAGAAAAACAAATGAAAACATGTATGATAATATAGTATGAAATAAGTGTACAATTTAAAAGATATTGATGTATGATTGATATATGTGATGTGAATGATGTACGGGACGTGCTTGATGTCCGGGTTGCTGCAGAGGCGCGTCGGGGTGCAGGTCAGCTGGTTGGAGCTGACGACGATCATCTGGAGCGTGGGGATCCTGGTGAGGCAGTGGGGCAGGTAGGACAGACTGTTCCTATGGACGAACAGAGTGACCAGCTGATCCAGCCTGGAGAACACACACACACACACACACACGTTTCTGAGGAATCTGCCAAGGAATCTGTAATCTGTATATGTAATCTGATTACTGTGCTGTACCTGTCCATGTCCTCCGGCAGGTCGGTCAGGGCGTTGCTGCTTATGTCCAGCACCTGCAGGCTGCTCATCCTCAGGGCACAGATAGGGATGGACACAAACCTGTTCTCCCCTATGTCCAGGTGAACCAGCTTCTTCAGGCTGCTCAGCTGCATGTGGAAGAGTTACACATGACCGCTCAATCAATCAATCAATCAATCAATCAATCAATCATTACTGACATGGGCACATCATGGGTTTATTACGGTGGAAACAAATGGATTAAAATGATTTAACCTGTGGTGCTTCACAATAAGAGCCCTGCTGTCCATTAGAAAGTACCATGTGGTTTAATGTTAAGTCATTTTGTTAGTTTTTTCACTCTGGGTCTCTCTCTCTCTCTCTCTCTCTCTCTCTCTCTCTCTCTCTCTCTCTCTCTCTCTCTCTCTCTCAAATCAAATCAAATCACATTTATTTGTATAGCCCTTAATCACCGTTACAGTCTCTAAGGGCTTCACAGTGCCCAACAGTGAAAATAATAATAATAATAATAATCTCTCTCTCTCTCTCTCGCTCTCTCTCTCTCTCTCTCGCGCTCTCTCTCTCGCTCTCTCTCTCTCTCGCTCTCTCTCTCTCCCTCTCTCTCTCTCTCTCTCTCTCTCTCTCTCTCTCTCTCCACCCCCCCCCCCCTCTCTCTCACCTCAAATGGCAGCTCACACAGGTTGTGATTGCCCGTGAGTTCAAGTCTCTCCAGGTTCTCACAGTTTCCCAGCTCTGGAGGAACTCGGGACAGATGGTTATAGTTAACGTTCAACTCCCTTAACCTGGTCAGCTTACCTAGAGAGAGAGAGAGAGACAGAGAGAGAGAGAGAGACAGAGAGACAGAGAGAGAGAGAGAGAGACAGGGAGAGAGAGAGAGAGACAGAGAGAGAGAGAGAGAGACAGGGAGAGAGAGAGAGAGTACTGTGACGTCTTTCTCCTTGGATTTTCTGTCGATGGAGTTTGAGTTCCTGTAGGTGGCGCTCTTTTCTCTGTCTGTTCAGCCACGGTGGCTATCGTTGCTCATGCTAACTACCCAGTTCTTCTTCTGTTGAAACGTAAAACGCATCACTTCCTGTCTCCAGAGGGTTTCTCCCAGGAAAGACCTACCTGACACCGGGTGTTGAGAGCAGCAGATGGAGAAGCTTCCTGACCTGGTTGAGGTTGATGATGTTGAGGTCCAGAGATCAGAGAGAGAAGCTTATTTCGATGAAAAACTTGCTGGTGATTTTTCTTTAACATATATCTATTTTATGGTAATCGTATAGGAAACTGCTTCCTGTCAGACCAACCAGCAGCTCTTGGCGTTCTTCTGGATCTCCATCTATTTTATCTGGTATCATAAAAGCTCTTTGGTTGGAGGAACGATACAAAAATAGTTTTTAACATACACGTTTGAAATAAGCTAACTCTATGAAAACCACTCCCACTCAGACTGACCGATCTCTGCCGGCAGCTCTGTGATGGCGTTCTTTGGGACGTCCAGCACCGTCAGTTCGGTGAACAGAGCCAGATATTCAGGCAGGCGGCGGATCTTCGTCCCTCTGATGCTCCACTCCCTCAGGTAGGTCTTCCACTGCAGGTCCTTGGGAAAATCCTGGAAGACCAGACCAAGACAGACCTTGAGTAAAGTATGATCATATTTGTAGTTTACCTCACCAGGTTGACTGAGTTCTGTGCTCTTTTCCTTCTTGTCCTGCCTCACATTCATTCAGTTCCACACATTTAAGTGAAAGCCCCTCAAATCCTCTTCCACTGTTAGATCACCAGTCTGTGATGTTCAGCTCATCCAGGAGTTATTTTGTGATGAAGTGTAATTTACTGTTTTGTTGTTCCCACTTTCCCTCAATCTGCCTTGTCTAATTCTACTTCAGTTAGTGACTCCTACGTTTCCCAGAATGCCTTCTACCAACTCCCGGAGAACATGCCTGAACTTGTTGCATTCAGCTGTTGGTTTTATGTTTAGGTGGAGAGAGACATAGTGAAAGCATAGTCAGAGCAAGAGAACAAGATGAGACGTTAGCTAGTGTGCTAATCAGATGTGTTAACAACAAGACAGTGATGGTTAGCTGACCAGATACTATGGTTAGCTAGCTAACAAGCTACATGATCTAAACACTAAATCAATCAAATGTATCAGTGATGAATTGATCCTGGGTTAACCCAGACCAGGTTAACCAGGTAATCCTGTCTGATGGACAGCTCAGCCTACCGTCCACTGATCTCCATCCAGCTGGAAGATCAACTTGCCCTGGTCGTCCTGGAGCTCTGGATCTGAGGGACGGACGGTAATGGTAGTAATATTAATAATAATAATAAAACTTATATTTCTAAAGCAGAGTTAAAGTGCTTTACAACACAATCAATCAAAACATGAACAACAAATAAAGAAGAAAATTGGCAAATGCACAGAACAGTCAGTAACCAGTCAGTAACCAGACCAGTCAGCAACCAGTCAGCAACCAGTCAGTAACCAGTCAGTAACCAGTCTGTACCGGTGTCTGGCTGTATGTCTGTCAGGGTGGATCTCCCTGTCAGGGTGGATCTCTCCAGGTAACGCTGCAGTAGATTCAGTTCACTGATCTTCAGCGTCTTACAGTGGATCCGATACTGCCACTGCTGGTCGATCCTGCAGAGAGACAGTTAGAGAGAGAGAGAGAGAGAGAGAGTGTGTGTGTGTGTGTGTGTGTGTGTGTGTGTGTGTGTGATCATCATCATCATATTGATTTCATATTAGATTTCACCCCCTGTCATTGTCCAAACTTGTGACCTTTCAGCCCCGAGTGTGTTTCTGGTTCATGTTGCTAAAACCAGATCATGACCAACAACCAGTCAGCTGACTGAGTTTGGCTCCATGTGTTTTGTTTTTTAATACAATAATACACAACATCACTTTTGGACATAAGTTTGAAAAAAATCAAATCAAATCAGGAATACCACTTGAGCAATGTTATTAATATTATATTATTAGTATAGTATTGATATTATATTATTGAGATGTTATTGATATTATATATAATAGGAGCTAGGAGTGTGCCGCTGTCTTTTTTAAATAAGACATCATAATGTACCCATAATGCAGTGCGAATTTGACAGACGGTGAAGGCAGGAAGATGGGAATAAACCAGCCATCTTAACCAGGTTGTGTGAGTTTGGCGGGTGATCCTAACATAGTTATGATGTCACAACTGGGTTACTGATAACCGGGTTAGTTAGTCGTTACCTGGTGAGGGCGCTCTTCTCAATCCTCTCCTTCTCCTTCTTCTGTGTGTGGCAGTATTTCTTCACCCGGACCTCCCAGATACTCCTGATCAGAGAGAGATCACAGACCGGGACGTCCAGACGCATCGCTGCTCCTGGAGGAGGAGGAGGAGCAGGAGGAGCAGGAGGAGGAACAGGAGGAGGAACAGGAGGAGGAGCAGGAGGAGTAGGAGGAGCAGGAGGAGCAGGAGGAGGAACAGCAGGAGGAGCAGGAGGAGGAGCAGGAGGAGGAACAGGAGGAGGAGCAGGAGGAGGAGGAGGAGCAGGAGCAGGAGGAGGAGAGGACCATTTATAATGACTGTAAATGCAGTACTACATCCATAGCTGTTGACTCGTCTACAGAAAATAAGAATTTGAGGTAAAAGTGTCTTGTTTTGATTCTTATTGGCTCCAGGTTAAACCAATGAATCAGTAGTAGTTAATCCATTGCTGTCGCACAAAAATCACAGATCTTTGTCAGGGATGAAGAGAGGAATGCTGATTTCTGGGGTTTTAACAGATATCAGCAGCCCATGGGCGATGAAACTCACTGAACATGTAAAAACAAAACTCTAGTACTCTCTGTTCCCCAGATGGATTTGGTGTCCAGCCGAGGCCCTGTGACCTAACTGCAGCAGTAAGAGTCATCAGTCATCAGGACGTTTATATGACCAACATGGCTGCTGCTAGTGGCTGTTGTCGTCGGCTCTGCCTAGCCAAACCGTCATGGAGAGCCGCGTCAAGCCAGCAGGGAATAACAGGAACATCAAAAGGGCTTTTATTTTGGAAAATATACAAAGAAAGTATTTTCTTATTCATATTTATTCCTGCTGACTTGACACTGGCATTAAGGAATATTCTGCACCAAAGACCAGTAGAAAAAGCAAGGCATCACTTTCTCTCTGTTACAGGAAGTGGAAAGGTCACATGACTGGAGGTTTTCAACCTAGTTGTCAACAAACTCAAAGGAAGGGTGTCAAAGGCATTTGAACCGAGGCAGAGAAGCTTCTGGATCTTCAGTCTTTGCTGCTGAAAGATATGAAGTAAACAGGTTTGGAGGAGGCTGTAGGGGTTCTTCAGATCACAACCATAAGGGAACCGCAGAAGGTTCCTAGAGGAACCCCTTATGAACCATTACTGTCATGTAGCAGAGGCTTTTATCCAAAGCGACTGAACCCCAACGGTATTCACATGAACATGTGGGGGTTCTTCAAGGAATCCTTGAGGCACTGGTTCCCAACTCAGGTCCTTGAGACTCAGAGTACTGCTGGTTTTCATTCCACTCATCTAACAGGGACTGGTTTAGACCTGGGACTGCTGGTTGATGCAGTTAACTAGCTGGTAAGATAGAAAACCAGCAGGGCTCTGGACCCCGAGGACTGGAACCACTGCCTTAAGGGATATTCTTCTTTAGTGAGGAACCATCAGGACCTTTGGGTGAGATCAGAAGAGCTTCAGTCCTAGTTGTCTGCTGTGTCCTGCATCCTGAACTGTGTGTTGTGGGATGTTGGACCTTTCTTCAATAAGGAAACCCTCCAGTGAGGCTCCAAGGAGGAGGAAATCTACTTCCTATGAAGCTTTAGATCTGCTGAGGGCCAATGAAGGAGTTGGACATCATCCTGGTCTTGGATTTGTTTGTCAGACCTCTTTAAAAGCCGACACATCCTGCTAACCGGCCTTCGACTTCAAACGACTCGCCTCCGTAGCTGCGTTTGCAATTATGATTCAGTAACTTCAAAGTTAAAGTCTTTTTTCAAGTGTTTTTTCTGTTATTTCGTCCGCCCCCATGTTAGCCGTGAATCCAGAGCAACAGCGAGGTGTGAAAACAAGGAATCACGTATGTTCTTACCCGTGTTGAAGTCCTGCTTCTATCCTGTCTGCTTTCACCGGCTTGTTTACTGAGACTGGAAACACAGAGGTGTGTGTGTGTGTGTGTGTGTGTGTGTGTGTGTGTGTGTGAAAGTGACCCAACATGCTATTTTTACCAGTATGTGACCCCTGGTGTTGTATGTGTGGGATCACATGACATGTTGCCCTCATCTCTTCCTACATACAACAGTAGCTATACAGGAGGCCATGTTTTTGTATCATGTAATATATAATATATAATAAGAAAAAATACATTTAAAAAATCAAAGAAACGTGATACATCAAATTATTCTAGAATATCTGCATGACAAAACAAACCATACATTCTGTCAGTCCATTACTTCAGGATATAAGTTACGTTTCAAAATGAAGCAGGAGTGTATTGTATCTATTATATAGCAACTAGTAGCTAGCACAATATTGACTGTTTTTTAGGCTCTGCCATCCTGCTTTCCTGTCTCTCTGCATACTGACTAGGACAGCAGAAAAATATTAACTTTAACACATCAGGAAGGAAGAACAGTTTTAGGTCGTGGAAGTGCTCTGACTTAGTTATGGAAAGTCATGGAAAGGTCATGGAATTTTACACCAGGGCCACAGTGGGCCGGCCTAGTGTTTTTAAAGATGGAGGAAAATAATGCACATTTGTCTCACTTAAATGATAGACTGGGGTTTTAAGAGGTCTCAAGGGTTCAAGGATCAGGCGACTCAACATAATATTGATCATGGAAACATTTGAAAATTCAGGGATGCGTTTTTTCCCAACCGTGGTATGAGTGACATGAGTCCAGTGTGTTGAGACAGAGCTGTAAATCCCCAGCTCCAGTGAATGTGTTCTAACAGTCCATTGAGCACAATGTAAAGGAAGTGAATGACACTCAACAGAATAGAACCTACTGCATGTTGGTGATGTCACAAACATGTTGGTGTCGGCCACAGCGAGTGCATGTTATTATTGTTATTGTTATTGTTGTTAGTGTTATTATTAGGGCTGTCAAACGATTAAAATTTTTAATCAGATTAATCACAGGGCCGCTGTGGATTAATTTAGATTAATCACGATTAATACCCATTCATTATTAATTGTGTTTCATTTTGTGGTGGCAAAAAGACTCATGACAGAAGGCGATATATACACTTAACATGTGTTTTATTTAAACTATAGAACAGATATGGTGTCCAGATATCAAAATAAAGGGTGGTTTGGCGCAAGCCGGGCGTCGCCGAAGTACTTGCAGAGGAATCCCCGACTAATGTATGCTTCGCGTTGATGTGGTACTTTAAGCTGGAAGTGCTTCGGTGAAACGAAAACTCCTTCCTGCAGAGTGTGCAAACTACTTTATGTCGGTCGATTGTCCCGTCTTGGGTTTTTTTGTACTCAAACTTCCCATCGAGAGGGCCAATATGTTGTTTAGAGTCGTCCATCTTTATCGAGTTGGTTCTTCCCAGATAGCGTTGGAGCACCAATCCGCGCCAGTGAGTGGAATTGTGGGATTTTGAGTCATTGTGCGCTGCGCATGTGTTAATTGCGTTAAAATTTTTAATCAAATTAATCATGCAAATTAATTAATCTGGATTAACGCGTTAATTTTGACAGCCCTAGTTATTATTATTAGTAGTAGTAGTAGTGGTAGTAGTAATAGTAGTAGTAGTAGTAGTACTAGTGGTAGCAGTAGTACTAGTAGTAATAGTATTAGTAGTAGTAGTATTAGTTGTAGTTATGTTATTCTTATTGTGGTTGTAACTGTCTGTTGGTATTATTTCCAGGTCTGCTGTAGCTCAGACTTCCCTCCACATGGGGGCGCTGTAACACAGAGCTACAGCTGTAACACACTGGGAGTTTTTAATATACAAATTTATTTCTAATAGACACATTTATCATGTTTTAATCTTTGTGATAGATGCCTTCTCCTTCTACTAATTCATATTTCCACCCTAATTACTCAATAAACTAGCCACAAAAGGAGACTCAAACGCATCGTTTGGTGTCAAGGCGGAGCCGCTGGTGATGTCATACCTTGTCAAAATATAATAAAATGTCCCTCTGAATAAGTCAAAGATATAATGTGTAATAAATTGCCAGATCATGTATTAATATCTTCCTGAGGATGTACCATCTTAATACATTAACCAGCAGTCATATTACAACAACATCATCAGTGTGAAGATGTCAGCATGTTATCTAACAGGTTTATTATATTTAAAGGGACATTTTAGGACATTTTGACCCAGTATTACACGCATGCTGCTGTACTGCTGCCTGTTCAATGAAAAATTGATTTAGATATTTTAAGATTTTTAACATGGATTTAACATCTGAGTAATGTATATTTTTGTATCTCAATCATATTTCTGTTGTATTTGAGGACTGTACATTTGTCTCGTATGGTTTCCATGGTTATTGGTGGAACAAGCCAGACTCTTGAAATATTAAAAGCTCTATTTAATATCATTTTCTATATGTAATCTGTGTTGTGGGTTTGTAAATTATGTAAAAAGATGAATTTTGTTCTTCTGATGTCATATCATTTGTAATCTATGAGTTTTGTTGTGGAGTTGAGGATCGTTTCCAGTCAACAGCTCATGTTCCTGTTGGGGTATAAAGGGGCTCTTATTTTGATAGTTAGATTGTGATATTAGGACTAATTGTAGGCTGTGTGTGATTGACGAGGCCGCGTCCTCGTTCTCTTTCCTAGTTTCCTCCTCTTGTACCTGATCACCCTCCTGTCTTCCCTTGATCACTTCATCCAGCGTCATTCGGGGTCACGGGAATATTGGTTCCATCTACTGTCAGGTCGCTGTGACCTCTGACCTTTCACCTGTCTCTGTCTCTCTCTGTCTGTCTGTCTCTCTGTCTCTCTCTGTCTGTCTGTCTGTCTGTCTGTCTCTCTGTCTGTCTGTCTGTCTCTCTCTCTCTCTCTATCATTCACATTTCTGGATATGTTCACTGACAGAGACAGATAATTGTTCTTGTCCTCAGCAGGACGTTGCATTAGTGACGGATTACCGAGGCTCCGCCAAACTCTCCAACACTCTGGAGCTAAATCTGGGATGCAAAGTTCGGTGCTTTTTTAGGGAATCAACTCTTTTGAATTTGAATCAGTCTGGTTCTGGGGCCTCATTTATAAAGGTTGCTACGCACAAAAAAGTGGCGTTAACAGGGGTGAAATGTGCGTACGCATATTTTACCGCAAACGTCGGGATTTATAGAAAAATTCTATGCGGTAAAAGGTGCGCAGTTCTACGCATCCTTTCACCGTAGAGCTCACCGCAAAGTTTTTCAGACACGGGAATCAGCGACGCCCGATGGGGAGATCACAGAATAAAGCTCAGTCCTCTTAAAAACATAGTTTTATAAGTGTGCTTTCACAGGGTTTGTGGTCTGTTGTATCTGTTAAGTTACTACTTAAAACCTGTTTTATAAAAGGCATTCTCTTAACTCTTATTTTATTGATTATTTTACCGGGCCGGCGCCAGGATGAAGTGACTGAAGGGGCAATTTGTCATGAAATAAAACTCATTGATTTAACCTGCAACAACCTCAGAAAGGCTAAATAACAACAACATGAGGCTACTGATCAAAATCAAAGAATACATTTATTAATCAGAGACTCACATAAGAACGAAGCATTGCAGAGAATTTATGAACGATAACGATTCTGTCAAAATCAGCAGGGGGAGTCTCTCTCTCTCTCTCTCTCTCTCTCTCTCTCTCTCTCTCTCTCTCTCTCCCTCTCTCTCTCTCTCTGTTGTATTTACCATCACGAAAAGCAAGCAGGCTGAGAAACCGAACTAAGTGACGTGTCTGTCTGTCTATCAGCTCTGTTTCAGTGGGCTACTATGGACGTCCTAGCATACACCTATGGAAATATTTTTCTATAGATACATAAAGCTTAAACTGAGGGGGCAAAAATACAACTGAGGGGCTAAGCATAGTTTACTCTCTCATATGTAGCTCCTTATGCTCAATGTTGTATAACTTAATAACTTAACTTAATCATTTTTAAATTGTTTTTATCATTTTGTTCATCGTCAGTTTGTCTACTATTTTTATTTTGTCTTCTAAAGCACTTTGTAACTTAAACTAAAGTTTATTTTTATTATTATTAAGGTGTGCCGGATTATTAGGGCTTGTGCTGTTCTCCACAATGTGGCCCAGATCCTCTACTGACCCCCAGACAGTAGCTACACCTTTACGGCGCTCAACCTCAGCGATGAGCACCTCGATCTGCCGTCTCTCCGTCTTTCCCTCATTGATAGTCCAACAAAGGCTCCTTAACAACGTCGGCATATTCATGAGCTATTTAGCATTGACCATTTATGGATGATTGTGGGACGACACTGGGAGGAGTAGTGGGAGGACACTGGAAGGAGTAGTGGGAGGACACTGGGAGGAGTAGTGGGAGGACACTGGGAGGAGTAGTGGGAGGACACTGGGAGGAGTAGTGGGAGGACACTGGGAGGAGTACACGAGCGCACAATTCACCGCAGGTGGGTATTTATAAAGAGAAGACTGCTACAGGTGTAATCTGAATATTTTCTTGCTTAGTAGATTCTGAGGTTTGTGCGTACGCAATGTTTTAGGATGGAATCTACGCAAAGTTTTATAAATGAGTCCCCTGGTCTGGTCTGGTAACTAGACCAGTCTGGTTCAGGTCTGGTTCAGGTCTGGTTCAGGTCAGGTAACTAAACCAGTCTGGTCTGGTCTGGTAACTAGACCAGTCTGGTTCAGGTCTGGTTCAGGTCTGGTAACTAGACCAGTCTGGTTCAGGTCTGGTTCAGATCTGGTTCAGGTCTGGTAACTAGACCAGTCTGGTTCAGGTCTGGTTCAGGTCTGGTAACTAGACCAGTCTGGTTCAGGTCTGGTTCAGGTCTGGTTCAGGTCAGGTAACTAAACCAGTCTGGTTCAGGTTCTGGTTCAGGTTCTGGTCAAGGTTAAAATGAAAACTTGTTGTCATGTTGGGAATTGAACCCGGGTCACTTTTCATAGAGATTTCAGGCTGTTTGGTTCTGAATCCGCTGAAGTCGTTCAAAAGGACCGAGTCAAACTTCAGCATCACCAGCAGTCAT
Organism: Hoplostethus atlanticus; assembly: GCA_034670405.1. Taxonomy (NCBI): domain Eukaryota; kingdom Metazoa; phylum Chordata; class Actinopteri; order Trachichthyiformes; family Trachichthyidae; genus Hoplostethus; species Hoplostethus atlanticus. Next base: position 2,212,416 of record JAXDDX010000042.1, on the reverse strand, counting down.
GTGGTTGGAGGAATTATAACCGAGCTGCCAGCACTGTTTACATTAGTGTGTGTGTGTGTGTGTGTGTGTGTGTATGTGTACGGGTGTGTGTGTGTGTGTGTGTGTGTGTGTGTATGTGTGTGTGTGTGTGTATGTGTGTGTGTGTATGTGTACGGGTGTGTGTGTGTGTGTGTATGTGTACGGGTGTGTGTGTGTGTGTGTGTATGTGTACGGGTGTGTGTATGTGTGTGTGTGTATGTGTACGGGTGTGTGTGTGTGTGTGTATGTGTACGGGTGTGTGTGTGTGTGTGTGTATGTGTACGGGTGTGTGTGTGTGTGTGTGTATGTGTACGGGTGTGTGTGTGTGTATGTGTGTGTGTGTGTGTAAGATCCTTGGCAAGCATCGCATCACGCCCCTGGAGGGTTGAAATATCAAACATGTGTTATCACACAACTATCTGACACACACACACACACACACTCGTAAAATGGATTCTGAAGTTCAAGAGATCATTGTAAAAGCAGATCATTTTCTCTTTCGACACACACACACACACACACACACACACACACCCGTACACATACACACACACACACACACACACACACCCTGTGTGACTGTTGTCATTCTGTGACCCAGGATATGACAGCTGTCAGAGAACAGGCAGGAAAGTGCTGACAGGTTGTGTGTGTGTGTGTGTGTGTGTGTGTGTGTGTGTATGTGTACGGGTGTGTGTGTGTGTGTGTGTGTGTGTATGTGTACGGGTGTGTGTGTGTGTGTGTGTGTGGTTAGCTATGGCACCAACGTGATGGGAGCTGTCATCATGGCATCTCCAGACCTGATGATTGACAGCCCGTCACTGATGTGAGTTATTGAGTTCATATTAACACACACACACACACACACACACACACACACACACACACAGCTATAATCAGTACACTCCATGTTGTGTCTATTTTATTTTTGTGCTACAGAGGAGAGGAAGACTGATAATGTAGATAATAGTTAGCATGAGCAGCGATAGCCACCTGTGGCTGAACAGACAAAGAAAAGAGCGCCACCTACAGGAACTCAAACTCCATCAACAGGAAATCCAAGGAGGAAGACGCAGAACGCGATCGTTTTCGGTCGTCAAATATCAGATAAACGTTTCACAGTCTTGTCTGTCTGGCTCGGTTCAGGAGGTTTAGTGACAGGTCGGTTAGCAGGTTCCTGTAAGCAGTTGCTCTCTTTTCTCAAACCTTAACATTCATGTTATTGTTGAGTATTTGCTTGTGGCTATGAAGTTGATGTGTTGGAAGCAGGAAAAATGGGCAAGTGTAGGATCTGAGCAACTTTGACAATTGTGATGGCTAGATGACTGGGTCAGAGCATCTCCAGAACGGCAGGTCTTGTGGGGTGTTCCCGGTACGCTGTGGTTAGTACCGACCAAAAGTGGTCCAAGGAAGGACAGCCGGTGAACCGGCAACAGGGTCAGCGAAGGCTCATTGATGCGCGTGGGGAGCGAAGGCTAGCCCGTCTGGTCCGATCCCACAGAAGAGCTACTGCAGCACAAATTGCTGAACCAGTTAATGCTGCTATGATAGAAAGGTGTCAGAACACACAGTGCATCACAGCTTGCTGTGTATGGGGCTGTGTAGCCTCAGACCGGTCAGAGTGACCATGCTGACCCCTGTCCACCTACAATGGACAGGTGAGCGTCAGAACTGGACCTTGGAGCAATGGAAGAAGGTGGCCTGGTCTGATGAATCACGTTTTCTTTTACATCATGTGGACGGCCGGGTGCGTGTGCGTCGTTTACCTGGGGAAGAGATGGTACCAGGATGCACTATGGGAAGAAGGCAAGCCGGCGGAGGCAGTGTGATGCTCTGGACAATGTTCTCTGGGAAACCTTGGGTCCTGCATTCATGTGGATGTTACTTTGACTCGTACCACCTAGCTCAACATGTTGCAGACCAAGTACACCCCTTCATGGCAACGGTATTCCCTGATGGCAGTGGCCTCTTTCAGCAGGATAATGCGCCACACTGCAAACATTGTTCAGGAATGGTTTGAGGAACATGACAAAGAGTTCAAGGTGTTGACTTGGCCTCCAAATTCCCCAGATCTCAATCCGATCGAGCATCTGTGGGATGTGCTGGAAAAACAAGTCCGATCCATGGAGGCCCCACCTCGCAACTTACAGGACTTAAAGGATCTGCTGCTAACGTCTTGGTGCCAGAGACCACAGGACACCTTCAGAGGTCTGGTGGAGTCCAGGCCTCGACGGGTCAGAGTTGGTTTGGACCTACACAATATTAGGCAGGTGGTTTTAATGGTATGGCTGATCGGTGTATGTGCAGTATTATCGTAACTGTTATCACATGGTTTTGTAGTTGCTGTCAGTCCAGTGATGTCACGGTAATGTCCCTGATGTCGCCGATCGCCGGGAAA
>JAXDDX010000042.1:1985000-2205000 GCA_034670405.1 Hoplostethus atlanticus | reverse complement strand
AGTTCCCTTAGTAGTTACCTTAGTAGTTACTTTAGTAATTCCCTTAGTAGTTCCCTTAGTAGTTGCCTTAGTAGTTCCCTTAGTAGTTCCCTTAGTAGTTACGTTAGTAGTTCCCTTAGTAGTTGCCTTAGTTGTTGCCTTAGTATTTCCCTTAGTAGTTCCCTTAGTAGTTCCCTTAGTATTTACGTTAGTAGTTCCCTTAGTAGTTGCCTTAGTAGTTCCCTTAGTAGTTACGTTAGTAATTCCCTTAGTAGTTCCCTTAGTAGTTACCTTAGTAGTTACTTTAGTAATTCCCTTAGTAGTTCCCTTAGTAGTTGCCTTAGTAGTTCCCTTAGTAGCTGCCTTAGTAGTTACGTTAGTAGTTCCCTTAGTAGTTCCCTTAGTAACTACCTTAGTTCCCTTAGTAGTTCCCTTAGTAGTTCCCTTAGTAGTTCCCTTGGTAGTTCCCTTAGTAGTTCCCTTCGTAACTACCTTAGTTCCCTTAGTAGTTACGTTAGTAGTTCCCTTAGTAGTTCCCTTAGTAACTACCTTAGTTCCCTTAGTAGTTCCCTTAGTAGCTACCTTAGTAGTAACTAGTAGTAATCTCTTCCTGTGTCTCCAGGCAGCACTAGGCTCACCTTCCTCTCTCCCTGTTTTCAGGTTGAGGGGGGAGTGGTCGGTCCGTCTGGAGAACCAAACCAAACACCTGAAGAACTTCAACACCTTCATCAGGAAGGACAACGCAGACAACTCAGCCGACGAGACATGAGGCAACGATACGGCCGTGAAGATGTCCCTCAATGCTGACCAGGGATCAGTTTTCCCATCCCTTTCGTAAAGGAATAAACTGACTTTCTTGGTAAATAAGCTCCTTGATCAACTTTCCCAGCCGTTTTCTGAACTTCATTTCTTCAAACTCTAAACACAAACCACAAAATGGAAAACACCAACAAATCTCTTCCACAAGAAAACATCACTTTGAAAACCAGGTTACGTCTTCCCAGAATTCTCTAAATTCACGCCATCATATGAATAGATATTTCTACGAAGCAGTTACTCACTGATGTGCTCAATAGAAAGCATCATTATCAATACCGTTACTCACCAGCAGACGTATGACTTCCTGGAAACACACACATCCAATAACAAAACACTGAATGCATTTCAGCAGAGCAAAGTTCAAATTCTGTCCTTCAGTCGGAACCTGTCTGGGTTTCTGTCTGGACTCAGGATCTCGTCCACATGGCAGGGAAGTCCTCCTCCTCTTCCTCCTCCTCTTCCTCCTCCTCCTCCCCTCATCCTTCCTCTCCCTCTACCTCTTTCTGCAATGTTGCATCCATTCATCTCCAAACAGCAGAGTGCCCTTTGACCCTCTGATTCCTGTTTGTACCAGTGAGTCCTCATTGTGGCCGGTTGGTGTGTTGAATGGTCGGTGTGAGATGTGGAGGTTGTGGCAGATGTACAGAAGTGTGTGTAGAGTTTTGGTTTAGAATCACAGTTAGAGTGAAAAGCAGAAAGTGTTGTTGTTTAAAGGACAGGAGCCTCGACTTGGAGACACGTGAGAAGAACTGTAAGGTTATGTGACGAGGAGATAGTGATGGTAATACTGATGTCTTAATACGGTGAGGATGTATTGATGGTAAATGAAACACGGGGCGTCCTGGTGGATCAGCGGTCTGAGACCATGTAACCGCCATGTCCTGGGTTCGAGTCTGGCCCGGGACCTTTATCACGTCATCCCTCCTCTCACCCAATCTCTCCACTTTAAGTCTCAAAATAAAGGAAAAAATGATCTTAACAATGAAACACAGAGCACCTTTAAACGTTCTCTTAAGTTGATCAAGGAGTTTATGGGCCAGAAAGTTGTTTTATTCCTTTTAACTTTAGCGGCTAGTTAGTAGGTCAGTGTGTGTTCAGGAACTGGTTTCAACTCTTTGTGGTATATTTACAGTTTGACAGACCAGAGAGGTCAACTGAGGTCAACAGTAGAATAAGCTTCAATTTCTGGATCACCAATATTACAAGCAACCGATAGTAAGGAGGTCAAAGGTCAGAGGTCAAAGCACCCAGACAATTTGTGACCATAGAAAGATCATGTAAGAGAGAGGTGCAGATCTGATCACCTCTGATCAGCATGAAATGATTTCAAACTGGATCTACGCCACAAAGGGTTGGAAAGCTCCATCAGTGTGACTGTGTGGACCTGAAGAGACTTCAAGTAGCTTCTAGAACCTCCTAAATAAAAGCATTTATTATTTAAGTCAACTTCCTCTCTCTCTCTCTCTCTCTCTCTCAGTTCAAACTGTTTCCTGGTTTCTTGTCCTCCAAGATGGCGTCAGCAATGGCTCTATAAGGCCTCTATATATGTATTAGTATATTTCTATTAACAAGAGTATATCAGTGATACAAGTATCTCTGATATTGTGTTTAACAGCAGACAAACACAGCAGGCCTCCATTCCATTCACTTCCAGTCATTAAAATGATTCTTAAAAATTACATTAACATGACATGAATCATCATAGAAATCAGTTTTAGTTTTCACAAATATCACAGAAAATTGGAGACAATCAGTGTAACCTGTCGATTTATAAATGTTAGATAAATTTAGATAAATAAATGCAAACTTTGGCTTTTGCTTCTGAGTAACAACTTTTGTAACGGAGCCAGAAACCCTGGAGGTGAGGATGTTTTGTTTTTACGGTCATGATAATCATGACATTTCTGCAGGAGAAACATTCAATGTACTGATCCTACGTCAGCACACACAATATTTATACATAGTACAGAGGCTGCTTTGGCTTCTGAGGAATAACTGCATGTCAGCTGATTTCTTTGATCTCGTCCCTGAGACTGAAACCTGAAATGAAATATCAAAACCATCACCATGCTGGTCATCTCACAAAATGATGACTGGCATGAAACTGAAGCACATCTGGGTTGTTATCAGGGATTAGCGGAGGGAAAACCTCTTTAGTCCGACATGAATCATTAGGAGGTAAATTCTTAGTTCACATCAAGTTGTATCTGACTGATGTTCGCTATGTGAGGCTGATGCTCACTAACTGAAGGTCACAGTTCACCGCCTGAAGAACTTTCAAAATGTTTCTGTTTTTGAAATATTGGCTGATGAATTTCAGGTAAATGGAGATATATCCATTTGGAATGAATCCTGCAGGGAGAGATCCTCCGTGATCTACTGAACAGGGGATCTGCATGGTGAACATGCCCGGGGTTCCTCAGGGAACAGACCAAAACACAGACGACATGGTTGAGATTCCCATGTTGTCACTCTGCGTCTCTCCTCAGTCTGCAAGTGCTCTACATGAGGTTTGGGACCAATCATGGTTATTTATATACAAGCTATTTTTACTTCCTGTCTCTGTGCTACTGAAAGAATACAGAGTTCATAGTTAGGCTGCCTGTGTTGTTGCTGTCGTCAGACTGCAGGCTCAAGACACAAGAAAATACCAGAGACAAACATTTGATGAGTTTATTTCCAACATGCTGTATATCCGTTCACCTGAAGTTCATCAACCAATATTTTAAAAAATCCAGAGGATCCGGTCTATAAAATGATTCTTATTTTGTCAACCAAGGACTTGAAATACCTTCAATTATTTAAAAGGTACAATAACATGTTTTAAAGGTTCTCATTTTAATCATCAATATATCATTGTCAAATTAAGAATGATCCCTGGTAGAATGACTGTAAACCAGTGAGACCACGGTGGAGACGACTGGTAGCCTGTCACACAGTGGTGTTGTTAGTGCTAGTGTTTCTCCACATTAAGACTACATTTCCCATAAGCCCTGTTGCTGCGGTGCATTGCTACTTGCTTAGCTGACAACAGAACAACTTTGTAACAAACTCCACTGTCCTTCACGTTGTTCCACTAGCAGAACCATTATGATGATAAAACCACCGAGTCAGGACGGTGACGTGCTGCTTCAGGGTGTCATGTCCTGTTTCAACCACTAGATGTCTCCCTGTCACCAAGCCTCCTCCGATCCTTCTCTTTCCTCCTCACTCCCCTTCTTTCCAGGGTGCCTGCAGGTCCTGAAAAGTCTTAACTTCAGCATTGCAGGTTTTAAAAATGTTGTTTTTTTGGTTTTATTTTCATAGTCCACAGTCCACAGTTCTCATTTTCATCCTCTTTCAAATGTGAAATCGGTCTTATATTTCGTTCTAACTGGCAAAACGTCTTCAGAACGTCTTAAGAAGTCTTGAATGTAAGTTGGTGAAACTTGCAGACACCCTGCTTTCATTCTCTCCTCTTTCTCTACAGATCCCAGCGCCGATGGATGGGCTGAGATTAGTGGCACCAGACATTTAAGACAAAGAAAGCCATCAGGGTAATGACAGCCTGGGCTACTGGTTGTACTGGTCAGCTCCCAGTGGAACCATTAGTAGACTGTGGTTGTACTGGTCAGCTCCCAGTGGAACCAGTAGACGGGCTGTGTGAAGGGGTGGCTCTGTATGGATGTCAGGCTAGAAAACAGCCCGGCGTTCTGTCAACTTCACCTGGAGAAATAAAGGTTGAACGGAATGAAGTTCTGTGTTGAAGGTCCCACATGGAGACATTTAACATGAAACCTGTTATGTTGTGAACACAAACACAGTTCTGTAGTCTGGAGAACCAGACGGCTCAGCAGATCAGACAGAGGAAACGCTCGTTTCTTTAGAAACGTTGTTGAGGCAATAATTCAGGTTTCCAAACCAGAACTTGATCAATACCAGTGACTCAGTGGTTACTTGGCAGGGTGGAGCCTTACCCTCTAAGTGATGCAGCATAATTTCATGATATTTTACGAATCAAGTGACAGGAGGCGGGGCTTATGTGACCAAAACAGGAAGTGGTTTGACGGGAAAGTAAGGGTGTGGAGGTCGGAGACATTTACCTTAAACTTCGACGACCCGGGTTCAAATCCCAACTCATGATCAAGTTTTCATTTTCACCACGACCAGTTGAAATGGTTTTGGAGAATAAAATTTGCTGCATCGGAGCTGTGTAGGAGAGATGGTCTATCAATGTTGTTGCAATTCCCACTGGTCGCCAGTAGAGGTTGATAGAAGTCATGGATTACTTAGATCCCCTTTAAAGATATATTCAACATAAAATCATCTTTTTGAGCTGGAAATATATTTAGATGACTTCTACATGGTGAAACCGATCGATACTGGACAGAAATTCAACACTGCAGATGTAATTTCAGACACATTTAAAAAAAAATTGTCCTGCCTTCCTTCAGTTGAAAACCTCCGCTCTGCTGCTCCACCCTGATCGGTGAGGAAGTAGATTTAGTGGTAGTATGAGTAAAACAATGTCTCCACCCCCAACTGGGGATGGGCGGAGCCATGGAGGAGAGGACTCTTCCACCTCACCCTCTTCTTCCCTCGCTCTCCAAAAGAATCTGCTGACCTGAGACAGGCTGAAACGAGGCTTTTTGAAACTACAGAGTTGCTCTGCAAGTTTCATGAGTCCTCTGAGACTCGCTGCTGCTCTTTGTCTTCATTGCTGCTTCGGTCAAAAGGCAACTTAAAACAAGAACATCAACAAAAAGAAAATCACCAAACCTTCATGAAAGAGATTTATATGCAGAATTTAAAAAAACAGTCTCATTTCCAGATTGACAATGTGGATTACGCCCAGGGTTTGATCGGTCCAGGGATGTGAAAGTCACGTAGCAGCGTGTGAACCAACTTTTAACATGAAAATCACCAAAACGGAGTTACAAGGTTGTCACGTGGTAGCAGAGAATCAAAGCTCTAGTCTGTATGTTATCAGCTGCTCAATACAAACAGACCAACACAAAGAAACCTCACATCTCCATAAAAACCAAGGTCAGGGGTCACTCTCGTCAAAACACCCTTCAACAGGAAAACAAAAAACTGAACACGATTCTGACCGAGTTAAGAACCAACACTTTCAATTTTATTTGACAGTCCAACAGGATTAGAGTCCTTAACACTCAGAAGTCAACGGGTCTATTTAATGACGTTCAAGGTTCCTGTGAAACTTGTTAAAACAACAGTGGACCCTGTTGAACTGAACAGTAAGAACATCAAAATCACTAATAAAAAAAACAAAAAAAAAACTGGCTGAGGATCTCAAAAAACGCACTCAGGAAGTACGACGATCCTGAAAATGTTCAACTCAGGTTATGAGAAATTGTAGCTATGAGGCTTTCAGGCACCAGCATCATGGTGGGAATTCTCCCGACATTGGTCTAAACAATTTATGATGAACTCCAAAACAAGCTGGGAAAAAATTATATTCTGACATTTCTATTTCTTCTTTTTCTTGCTCTTCTTCCCTCCCTCGCCCTGCTGGGAGCTGGTATCTCCTCCTCCACTCTTCTGGGTCCGAGTCTTTAGTTTAGGAATCATCTCTGCTACGTAAAACATCACATCTTTACCTGGAGAGACAGGAGACAGTTGAGTTGAATGACATTTAGTCTAGATCAGTGGTTCCCAACCCAGTCCTCCAGAACCCAACTCTACCTAGACACACCTGAACCAATCAGAGGCTTCCGTTACCATGATACCTTAACTGGTTCAGGTGTTCCTCAGTAGCTCAAACCTGCAGGACAGTTAAAGCTGCTCTGTGTTTCATTTTACCATCGATAAATGATCCCCACATGCTGAGTGAGTTTCAATTTAATACTCTACTAGCTCACAACAGATCTTTTTGTCTTAGTCTTTTCTTTCTGGTGGCCTCACACTGCTCTGTCTCTCCACATGGGAATAAAACCGCAGCCAATCAGGAGCCTGTTTGATACAGAGCCAGTGTTTCCCATACGGCACGACCTCCACAAAATAGAAGTGGATCTAAATGGATCTCTGACGCATCAAGTACATAAAGTAGATGTATGCACAATCCTACAGCACAATTTGAGTTTTCACAAATAATGGCACCATTTGGCGAGACGGAGGCTGAGTCACTCCAACAGCAGCTAACAGGATCATCCGTTCAGCGAGAGATTGTGACTTACGTGAGGCGAATTTCTCCTGACAGAGGTTCCCGTCTTCCTGTTTGATTTGAATTCTGACCCGACCTCTGAACTGGACGTCCCTGTTCCACTCCCTGGGGTGCATCTTGTTCTGAACACACACACACACACACACACACACACACACACACACACACACACACACACACACACACACACACACACAGTTACTGTCCTCTGCTGCAGCTTCGATGTCTGAGGCAGTAAAAGGTTATTTGGCCTCCTACCTCTACGTAGACGTTCACCCCGGCGGCGGTCAGCACGTCTCTGATCTCGGCGCAGGACGGATTCTCCACCGCCTGGACAGACAGAAGACGAGTTACTGTGGTTCATTCAGAAGACTCAAGAAAGAGTCTTTACATTCCCCCTACGTGGTCTAATTTCTTTTATAAAATAACAATTTGCCATACTAACCAGTAAAAAAGCAACATGAAACGTAAAAAGGAGGCCTAGGACTCAACCTGTGGCTTATTAAGAAAAGCAGAATCAGGTTGATGTCATGTTTCAATGTTGTTGTTCAGCAGGAAAACAAAAAAAGGTAGCAGTTTAATATTGGGGGATGAAGTCAGTCTGAACTGGCAACCCTGTCTGGATGCAGCTCATAATGTGCCTAAATGCTGTGTAGGATATTTATTGAAATATTGTGTCCAGTAAAAGTCTGTCGGTAAGACGACGTTAATGCCGGTTTCATGTTGGAAAGAGGACACACAACGGACGGAAGTGTCCCGTGTGAACGGCGCCCTACGGATCGAGTGCGACCCCGACGTCAGAGTTGAACCCTCATGGAAACACAACGGAACGGCTGAAGCATCACCTTCTCTGCCGGGATCCTGCGTCCTTCAGCCAGCGTCTTCTTATTGTTGATGTAGACCGGATACAGGCAGATGAACCTAAGACACAAAGACAGACTCAGAACATGTGGGGAGAACGTCACGCCACAAAACTGGCAATCTAACGTGACCTTGCTTACAGAAACATACATGGCTCACAATATCTGACTCAACCTGCTCTGAACCAGCCGGGTCGGGGGTTGCTAAGCGACAGAACCCGGTAACTCACTTGATGAATTCAGGCACTGAAGTCTTGGGTCAGCTCATGGCGTTTATACTATTATGCAACGGGCTTCCCAAGTGTTTACATGTAAACACAAACAGATTCAGACCCCACATGAGAAGATCAAGTCTGAGGAGAGTTTTGGATTTAGTACGTTGATCATGTGGTGTGAATGTCCAGGTCTTCTTTCTGCTCCAACTATCTCTTTGGACCGAAACTATCAGGACATTTCTGATCTGAAGTGGATCAACAAGCAGCCAAGATGGAACATTCAACACTTCACTGGTTGGAGGAAAAGATCAGCAACACATTTCCAAAACTAATATATCGGCCTGGAAAACAATTTTAGAATTCCATGACATTTCCAGGTTTTCCATAGGAACCCTGTATAACACCATATACAGGGTTCCTGTATAAAGTGTTATACAGGGTTCCTATGGTCAGTTCTCACCGCCCTGTCTTCTAATGACATAATAATGGAGTCACACCTCTCGTGCGCCCCTCCGCTGGTTTAGCCAACATGGCTAACTGACCAGACAGGAAGGGAATACGGTCTACTGTAAAACCACTACCTGATTCACAAACTAATTTACACTACAACTAATCCATCTCAGAATAGTGAAGTCGCACAGACTGTCATCTCTCGTCGACTTTAGCTGGTATAGCCAACGTAACTTAGTTAGGATTCGGCGATATTTGGTGGCCTTACATAAGGGGATAAGGGGACTTACACGTCATGCTACAAGGCTATGAAGCTACATAGCTAGCTAGCTCAAAAATACAACTCACAGGATTAGCCCCGATACGCGCTGGTCTTAGTACGGAGAGAACGTCCCTCCAAACTCCACCGGTAAATTCGGCATCAATACAATTCACAAAGCAGCATTTACTTCAACAATATTTCAGCCTTTAGAATCGTCTCGCCTGTTATTGCCACAATAACGTTACGCCGTGGAAGGGGGTAGGGAGCAGTGTGAACCAGTAAACGTGTTATTGAGATCTGCTTGGTGGGTTATATCTCTGCCGACTTGAACAGCGGCTCCGAACGGTTGAGAAAAGGTCTTCAGAAATATGTATGGGTTGGTAACAGTTACCGATAAGCAAGGCCCCGTTAAACGACGGGAGTTTTGAATTGGGTTTTGCGAATTCTCCCCATACATGGGGGCTAAGGGCTAATAGCGAGTTAGCTTAGCTTGGCTAATAGGCTAGATTTAAATATGAACTTACCTCTCTTTATCAGCGGGGTTTGTACTTAGATGAGCCATTATTTGATAACTGTCTTATTCGTGTGAGTGCAGAGGAGGAAATCCCATCTGGGTGCAGCAGCTTCTGTCTGATTTGAGTGTAAACCATGCAGCCATATGGCTTCGCAGGCAGTTACACTCTGACTGTTGACAACCGGTCGGTGTGCTTCATTTATTGCACTTAGTGTGCCGGTCAGAGAGAGGCGCACCGCCCGGCCAGCGCGTGGTCGTAATTTATTATCAAACTCACCCACTGAAGAGCGAGTGGCGCATTTGCCAAAAGCTTTGGATCACCATAACAGGATTAAAGATTGGGAGGAAACACTGAATTCTTTATAACTGTTAATTACTAAACAATCTTTTATTTTTTTGGACATGAAAATGGTCAATTTTAAAGATATATTAAATATCGGCACAACATATGAACCAGCCAGCAGTCACCTGCTTCACCCTAATATTTTTTGCTGTATTATTACTATTTGCTAATGCGACTATTAAGTTTCCCTGTGGGGGCCATAAAGGTTATGTATCAGTTTCAGCCTTCAAAAGCCCATGATGGTCGAAGCCTAATTGATCCTAGAGTTTATTTATATTCCTTAAATATATGAAACAACGGTACATATACTTACAACGGTTACACCTGAATGCGTGACAAGTCATGTAGTATTTATCACTGATTAAGTGGCAAGTACGAGTTTACGAAGATCACCTGAAGGCAGCATTAACATCCAGGAAATAGACTACTTGCAGTTCTCGCCCATTCCACGCGGTGGCACTTGTGAGACGCCTCTGTCTGCTGAAATGCCCGGATGTTATTGTAGCTAGCTCCCTTAGCAAGTCGGCTAGCCGGTGCGACGCTGCTGCCTTCTGCCGCTACGCTCTGCCGCATCGGGGACTTTCGACCCCCCGGGTGATAACCACTCGTTTTTAACACCAATAACCCGCGTACATGTATTTATCATGATAGACGGTAACTGATCTGGTCCTTACTTCTAGGTCTTATCGTTGATTTGGGAACCGGTTTGGCGGGACTAGATCGGGCTAACAATACGGCGAGCTAAAGGCTAAAGTAGCTAACGTTGAAACAGAAAGGCCAGTCGTTTTTTTTTTTTTTTTTTGTTTTTTTTTTTACGTCGTATCGGTAGGTAGCTAACAGCTAGCTTAGCAAGCTACCACGGCTGTCATGGAAGACAAATCTTTTACTAAAGAATTAGACCAATGGATCGAACAGCTAAACGAGTGTAAGCAGCTAACGGAAAACCAAGTCAGAACACTCTGCGAAAAGGTAAGTGGGAGACAATTTTGAATCATAATTTTGACTGAAATTGCGATTCTTTTTATTTCGGCCTAGATTGCGAAAGCGGATTCGACTAATTACTGGAAGGAGGGAATGGCTAGGCGGCTATTGCCATCCCTTTCGGCTAGTCATTCTGAGGTTGCCAAAGCCTGCTAGCAACGCAGAAACTAAATATTAAAAATGGGTTTGGCTTTTATTGCAGGTGGCCACATATACGCAACGCTATAATAGGTCTGCTGTGCTTACTCGGCAAATTTCATCCCAGGGCTGGTCGAAGGATAGCATCTTTTTAACATTTTCCAGTAAATAGACTGACTCTCTTTTCTACCTATTAATCGGCGTGCTAATTCACATAGCTCTGGATTCAGCGCCTGGTGTTGAAATATTTAAACTGTTTTGACTGTCAACAAAGAATAACGTGGACATTTGATGCTTTCTACTGCGCCCTGAAAATATTGACAACCCTTTTTATTGCATAAACCTGTCAAGGCTTTCAAGTTGAAACGTCACCTGACGTTGCACCGTAGCAAACTAGTTGGGTCGCTTTTCTGCATCGACCTGAAAACTATATAGGATAAAATGTAAGACCTGTTTGTTAGTTTATTCTTAAATGTTGAGGTTGCATGTTAGTTTCCTCTTGTTGCATAGCAGTTCTGGCTCGCAGGCACGTCCTGCTAGATGTGAATGAATGAGTCAAACTGGTTATCTGGTTAACTACCGCTGTGGCTGGTGGGTTAACTAACTTCCAACCATAAACATCTAGTTGGCTGCTGAGTTTCGATACCAGCCGCTGCTGGTTAGTTAGTTCCCATGCAGGTCTGGAAATGTATGGAAAAGAAATGAGTAATTTCCAGGTCGTGAACATTTTGTAAATTGCACAAAAGTATGGAAGAATATAAGAGTTGTACGTGTTCACATCTTCTAAACTGGTTGGTTAATCTAACCAGCCCAGAGTGGTGGGATAGGATGGGATGCAGCATGGAAACACAAATCAAATAAATTATAAAGATGAGAACAAAAAACAATAAGATAGAATATATGATGTGAAACATCTGCAACATGTCAGAAGTCTGCAGGAGTCTTGTTAAATAAATGGTTTCAGTGGTGCAACATGCCATGACCGAGTTTAAATAATGTGACCTAGTATTAGACAATGTCCTCTATGGTTTAATTCTGTGTATTCTGGGTTGGTAGGCGATATTAAAGGTCATTTTTCATCTCAATCAATTCAACTTTATCGACCCCTGAGGAAATTGAGATGCGGAAGAACAAGTATAAAAACATAAAGATAAATTCACTAAAGTCCATAAAACAACACACACAAGTCCCAAGTTAAGATCCATCCATAAAGCAGCGTTACAACAGAACTAAAACACATGAACAGTTCAGACATTCTTGGAAGGTTTTTCCTAAATGCTCCATTTTTCTGTACAAGACGCTTTTCTATCAGTCTGGTGTCCGGCCCGCTCGACGCCCCAAAACAACCAGTCAGTCTGTCACGCAGGCCGAACCCAGACACGTGTGATCGGGCGTGTTATGAGCGGCGTGTTATGAGCGGCGTGTTATGATCAGGCGTGTTATCAGCGGGTGTGTTCAGGGTCACTTCACCTGCCGGCTGCTGTTTCTTCATGTTTTGTTGGCGTTGCCAATCTACCTTGGATCGTACACAATTGTCAAATGGTCTGTAAAATTGAATTTCACCTGATTTAAACTTTGTGTCTGTCTGTCTGTCTGTCTGTCTGTCTGTCTGTCTGTGTCTAGGCCAAGGAGATTCTGACCAAGGAGTCCAACGTCCAGGAGGTGAGATTTCTCATGATGCCTGAGTCGGCTATTGACATCAATGGAGCAAAATCATTCATTACCGATAGATTTCCAATACACTGTCAGATGAAGGGGGGTCGAGGGGTTTGACCCCATCATCCACCTGTCCTTCAGCAAGATGCTGCTCTGGCCAAAAGCCTAAAATAAAAACTTTGTATCTTGAAAACTTCATTTGAAAGGAAACCCAGTTTGACATGTTACTACTTGATCTCGGGGTTGGAAAGGGTTTCTTGGCCTCTACCAGTAAAAGACCACAGATAACATTCAGTTCAATTTAAAAACTTGTTTAGAAAAAAGAAAGCCACGGTGTTCAAAAAAAGCCTTGAAGACAAAAGTAGAACGTCTTTTTATAGAATATTGTTTTACCCTCGACACCGTGATGGTTTGGAGAAGCATAAAGCTTCTTCCTCCGTTGATGTCACAGTTGAGTCTTCCTCATAGATTTGCAGTCATCCGTGGGTATGAGCAGATTATGGCTGTAATTGATATCACAGCAGTCTGTCAGCATCGATCCAGAAAAACCAACCGCTGGAGAGAAAATGTGAAATTTACCAAAACATGAAAGTTGTGCAGAACAGATTTCCACATGATATTTATCTGACTGTGACACAGAGGCCCTGCATCACCAACGTTACAAGCAACCATGAGTAAGGAGGTCAAAGGTCAGAGCTACAGCAATGTGACAATATTCCCGTGACTGTAGAACGATCATGTGTGAAGTGTTGAGATGACTAAAACGAGGCGTTGAGAGGCTTCTCTTTAAAACCGTAATGTCAGCGCTGCAAATAACCTCCAGCCAACAGAACAGAGGAGCCTCTGCAAAATGTACTTTTATAATCAGACACAGTTGGTGATCTGACAGTGAACTCAATAGACCAGAATGCAATGCAGCAACAAGATATGTTGCGTCTTGACTAAGGGGCGTGGCCGTCACCATGGACACGCCCCATGTTAGCAAGCTAGAAGGCTAGCTGGCTATATTAATACACCCACGTTTGATTGAAACCAGCTGGTCCACACCCCTTCTCTCGGCGTTGTTGAAAGGCATTCTGGGAAATGTGGGAACTCACTAAGTGAGGTAGTGGAGGCAGGTTGAGGGGAAGTTGATCACAACGTTTACAGACTGGATCCTCTGTAGAGCTCAGTGGTTTTCCCTTCGGTGTGATAACTCAGAACAGTATCTCACTGTGAGACTCGACGGAGCCGGAGGCTTTCATCACAACATGCATCGTCCATTTTGAAAAGTTTTTGCTCCTTGAAATTCATCCTCCACTTTCACACAGATGATCGTATCCTCAAAACAGGTCTTGAGATGTCTCGCCACTGAGTTTCATGCCGTCATGTGACAGCAGCTCAGCGTCTCTTTAGTTGTGACGTTCTGACGTTTGATCCCTGATGGACCAACTGGAAGTCTGAACTGGGTTTGAACCAGTCTGGTTGTCAAAGCTTTCAGATGGTGGATAAAGTCATCTTGGAGCTAAACTTGATTTTCTTAAATTTGTATATAACATTTTTATATTGTCATGGAATTAAACGTAAAGTGTTTATTATACTAATGTATTAATGTCAGTCTGTTTGTGCTGTATGACCTGGAAAAGTCTTGACTGGACCAAAAGGTGTTTGGACCACATTCAGCATGTCTCGTATCACCGGGTTACTGACCCTGTGGCGTTTCCTCCGGTCAGGTGCGATGCCCGGTGACGGTGTGCGGCGACGTGCACGGTCAGTTCCACGACCTGATGGAGCTCTTTAAGATCGGAGGGAAGTCTCCGGACACCAACTACCTGTTCATGGGAGACTACGTCGACAGAGGCTACTACTCCGTGGAGACCGTCACGCTGCTCGTCACGCTAAAGGTAACAGATCCCAGTTCAGTCTGTGTTTGCGTTTCTATTACAGGAACAAGTGCAGCAAGTATGTTCATTTCTTATGTAATAAATCTGAATGAAATGGAAACTGGTCGACACACGAAGCTCCTCTGATCTTCACCAGCTGATATGAAAGGAATCCAACAGATCCTCACTCAGCTTCAGTCTCTTTCCAAGCCTCCACTACGAGGCCGACGAGACACTTCTCCCTCTGAACAGAAGCCCTCTTGCAATTTGGACATTAGGAAATTGCCAATTGACCCGCAGCCTGTCTGTGATTGGTTGGTTGTACTGGGAAACGGTTGCACCACCAAGCGGTTTGGTAACCGGTGTCTCCACCGTGGTCTCAGGTTCTTCATTTATTTCAGTTGGCATGAAATATAAAACCAAGTTTCTAGCTGCCAGAAGGTTCTAACTTCCTGTCTGTCGTTCAGGTCCGTTTCCAGGAGCGAATCACCATCCTGCGAGGAAACCACGAGTCGCGGCAGATCACACAGGTCTACGGCTTCTACGACGAGTGCCTGAGGAAGTACGGCAACGCCAACGTGTGGAAGTACTTCACAGACCTGTTCGACTACCTGCCGCTCACCGCCCTGGTCGACGGACAGGTAGGCTGGAGGATGTATGATCTACCTGCTGCTGGTTGCCGTGGGAGATGGACAGCTGGGACGTAGTGAAAGATGTATGACTAGACTAGTATGACTAGTATGACTAGTAGAGATGTGTTTCGGTGTGAGCGGCTGGTGAAGGATCTGCCTGCTGAACCATGTGGAGATGAATCCTACATGTGGACTTGAGCAGAGAGGTTTCCAGTCGGATCAATAAACGACACCATAGAACGGAGAGAACTGGTTGGACCGGTTCTGTTACTGTGAACAGACAGAACCAGTGTTCGATGTGATCGATCCGTTTAGACCACGGGTTACCTGTTCAGAACGTCTGGCTGCAGATAATGATCGGCGGCTGATTGATCAATGCGTCCTTGATAGATGATTGATTATCTACCTGCCTGTCACCTCACTGAGACGGAGAGATGGATGGTTTGTTATCCACCAGATCTTAAAGTAATAATCACATAATGTCATCTACTTTAAAGGGAACTGCAGCTTCAGGTGACTGGATCAATAAAGGATGGATGGATGGATAGATAGATCCTCTACAGGGTGTCTGGGTCTTAGATGATCTAAACGTCTTACTGTCTTAAATCCACCATGGATTGATTACTGTTAGGAATCATCGAATGTCTCTCTCTCTCTCTCTCTCTCAGATCTTCTGTCTCCACGGAGGCTTGTCTCCCTCCATAGACACTCTGGATCACATACGAGCTCTGGACCGTCTGCAGGAGGTCCCACATGAGGTACAGACACACTGATGTTCACACATGGAGAGCCTATGATGTTGTAACGTGGTGCAAAATACCACCACCGGGCTAGCCCTCACCTCACTCAGCTAGCCCTCGCCTCACCCGGCTAGCCCTCCCCTTCCCGGGCTAGCCCTCGCCTCACCCGGCTAGCCCTCGCCTCACTCAGCTAGCCCTCGCCTCACTCAGCTAGCCCTCGCCTCACCCGGCTAGCCCTCGCCTCACTCAGCTAGCCCTCCCCTCACCCAGCTAGCCCTCCCCTCACCCGGCTAGCCCTCGCCTCGCCTCCCCGGGCTAGCCCTCGCCTCACCCGGCTAGCCCTCGCCTCACTCAGCTAGCCCTCCCCTCGCCCGGCTAGCCCTCCCCTCGCCCGGCTAGCCCTCCCCTCGCCCGGCTAGCCCTCGCCTCGCCCGGCTAGCCCTCGCCTCACTCAGCTAGCCCTCCCCTCGCCCGGCTAGCCCTCGCCTCACCCGGCTAGCCCTCGCCTCGCCCGGCTAGCCCTCGCCTCACCCGGCTAGCCCTCGCCTCGCCTGGCTAGCCCTCGCCTCACCCGGCTAGCCCTCGCCTCGCCTGGCTAGCCCTCGCCTCACTCAGCTAGCCCTCCCCTCGCCCGGCTAGCCCTCGCCTCCCCCGGCTAGCCCTCGCCTCCCCCGGCTAGCCCTCGCCTCACCCGGCTAGCCCTCGCTTCCCCGGGGGTCTCAAGCCCTATTTGGATGGATTAGTTGTCACAGTGTTGTAAGTCAGGAGATCTGTAATGTTGAACAGATCTCTGGAATCGAGCAGTGGGAGATCCGGCTGTATTTCCGTCTTATCACACCAGAAACGTACCAAGTGAGTCGAGAATGTGAAGTTGATGTTCACCAACAATGTCAGGGGTCAGGGGTCAGGGGTTCCTACTGCAGTCCAGATGACTGGCAGGCAGATGGGCTAGTGAGTCCACGGGCTAGTGAGCTTTACTGACATGTTGACGCCATCTGTCCGTTTCATTCGGGGGGAAAGTGGCGAAGGGAAGGTTGATGCTGCAGCAGCACCCTGCTTCATTCACACAGCAGGAAGGAGGTGAAAGGTCAGAGGTCACAGCACCCCCACCACAGATTGACCCTGGACAGGAAGACTTTTATTCATCCAGATTGTTGACTGAAGAGTTAAAACCTTGGAGCAGCAGAGTCCGCATGACGCCACACACACACACACACACACACACACACACACACACACACACACACACACACACACACACACACACACACACACACACACACACACACACACACACACACACACACACACACACACACACACACACACACGTCTTTGTTCATTCACACTCTCCCACTGGTGGAAACGTCTCAAACACCCTTTCATTGCCTCAGGTGGAAATGTCACTGGTCACCAGATTAGTATTATAACCTCTTCCTCCTCCTCTTCCTCCTACTCCTCCTCTTCCTCCTCCCAGGGTCCGATGTGTGACCTGTTGTGGTCCGATCCAGATGACCGTGGTGGATGGGGGATTTCTCCCCGGGGGGCCGGCTACACCTTCGGTCAGGACATCTCTGAAACCTTCAACCACGCCAACGGCCTCACCCTGGTGTCCCGCGCCCATCAGCTGGTCATGGAGGTAACCTGTCTGCCTGCCTGCCTGCCTGCCTGTCTGTCTGTCTGTCTGTCTGTCTGTCTGTCTGCCTGCCTGTCTGCCTGTCTGCCTGGACAATGTGGTGTTGGAGATGTAAATAGATTTGTTGCTGTAGCAGCAAATTTGAGTTCTTAAATCTAAAGAATAGAAATAAGAATCTGCTGGACATTAAAGCCCTCCTCTCCTGACATATTGACCAATCAGCATGTGACCCCAAGCTGATTGCTTCCTGTCGTCCCTCCAGGGTTATAACTGGGGCCATGACAAGAACGTGGTGACCATCTTCAGTGCTCCCAACTACTGCTACCGCTGCGGGAACCAAGCAGCCATCATGGAACTGGACGATACCCTCAAATACTCTTTGTAAGTATGAGCTGTAGGGTGAGGCCACGCCTCCAGGGTGAGGCCACGCCTCCTGGTGGTTTGAACCAGGAGTGTCCAATCTGGTTCCAGTCTTAACCATAACTTCTTTCTCCTCCTCCAGCCTTCAGTTTGACCCCGCCCCTCGCCGCGGCGAGCCCCATGTGACCAGACGCACTCCTGACTACTTCCTGTGAATGTCCAAAGCCATCCCTGTCAATCATCCACGAAACTCCACCCCCTTTAGATTGAAAGAAGATAATACTGTACCAGGGAGAATAGAACCCCGTGATTGGCTGAGGAGAGATGATTTTAACAAGGAACGCCCCCCCACAGTCGTGTTTTCAATATGCTGTCATTAATGCTGTGCTTCTGGGGAAAAGATGAAACCACATTTACAATGATCTGTTAAGATGTTTTTTTGTTTAATACATGTTTGAAATGAGATGATAAACTACCAACGTGGACCAAATGTGCCATATTCTGATCTTTACAACATGTACACCGCAACGTTCTTCTGTTTTCTTTTCTTAGACCAGCAATATAACCCGACCTACCTGACACCACACCACATCTCATGGCATATGTGCTTTTTTTTTCTGTTGCAAGATAATAAAAACCTAGATTGCTCTAGTAGTCCAGCCGGTGGTCATCAGTAGAAAACTGTAATTTGAATAAAGACAACGGACGTATGAATAAAATGTCCTATTGACAAACGACCATGTCTCTCTTCATCAGACCAGGAGGAAACTGGCCTGTCCAACTCTGTTTCTGGGTCCTTAAATACAACATGGAGACGACGTGTTTTACGCTGAACAGCTCAGATGTTGGCAGAATGTGATCTGGTGCTGACGCCATTAAGAAAAGACAAATGTTCAATTAGACTTTTAATTGATAATACTTCAGTAATGAGAGTTTTAACTTCAAGTAAAACTTCATTTCATCCTCAGTGTCTCAACTCAAAATATGTTTTATGAGTAAATATTCTTCCAATATAGATTTCATATTTCATATATATTTATATATTATCTGTTACTATCAACCAGTCTACATTCAACAGTCGTCCAGTGAGGAAACCATATTAACCGATACGACCATGAACGCTACGTAATACTGCAGATTCTGATGCATTAATGCAATATGACATTACATAAATAGTCATGTAAGGGGAGAGGAGGGAGGGAGGAGAGGAGGAGGGGGTACATTGGTCAGATGCTTGTCTCCTAGCAGCCTGTGGTGCCTATTGACTACCTCTCACTACTGCTACCACTTGGGGGCGGAGCCTTCAGTGTCTCCCCCCCTCCCCCCTCTGGACCTCCCTCCCTCCCCCCCTCCCCCCGTCCGGAGATCTGGGTCCAACTCTTTAAAAAGCGTCTGCAGACCGTCCTGTTTCTTCTTCCTGGTGTTGAGTTGTTGAGTGCCTTGGTAAAGTCATTAGGTTCTGGTCCAGTCTACCCGACAACAGTGAGGTATCTTCTGTCTCCTTGGTCATGATTGGCTGCTGCAGCCGACGGGTGACGGCGTGCTCGCCCCGCCGTTGGCCTTGGGGGAGTCCAGCTGTCCGGGCAGCAGCACCTCCACGGAGAAGCTGATCCGTTTGGCCTGGAAGATGCTGTAGGTGTTGTCGAACCGCAGCACGTCTGGAGAGAGGAGCGGGGTCAACCACCGATCAATCATGTTATTGATTATACACTTACACACTGTTTACTATATGATGCTGTGATCAGAATAACTCTAGAAGTCCTTATGAGCACCGATCAAACAGTTACTGAACATCCGACAGCAAAACCATCCTGAGAGAAAATCAACACAGAACCAATTGAGATAAGACATGAACAGCTAACAGTCTGGATCCATGTCAACACTCCGGCGGACTCACAGACTCCGGGGCGCTGGCAGGTCAGCGACCCGTCCTCGGGCACCAGGTGGGCGTTGTAGCGCTGGCTGGGCACCACCTCCTGCATCCGAGCCGCCTTCTGCCACTCGCCCTTGTTAGCCTTCAGAAACACCCCGAAGCCGATGTCCGCCCCCTCGCTGGCAAACTGCCACCTGTGAACGGATGATGGAGTAAGAGGGGGGGTGAGAGTGGGCGTGTCACCGGGGCCCCTCCCATCACAGACCACACCCAATACTCACCATCAGGCTTCCACCCCATAATTAACCTTCAATTTGAGGCGAACGTCTGACCCCGATCGGTTCAGAAAGCAAGTTAAAGGACTTTGAAAAATCCTTGGAAGTTTGTGGAAGTAAGAAAAACAAATGAATGGATGTAAAGTTGGTTTTTAAATGTAGCGCCCACAACCCAGCAAGCCTGAAGCCTGGGATCAATACTTCCATCCTGACTTGATCAGAGTAAAACCCTCCATGGTGTCTCTTAGAGGACTGTTAAAACAGCCTGTAATCTTTACTCGTCTAACATCTGACTGTAGATTCAACCAGGCACTTCAACACCTGGGATTCAAACTAGCAACCCGTAGTCCCCAACTGACCTGAGGACGCAGCCGGGGAACAGGATCTCGTACTCCAGCTGCTGGGAGGATCCCCGGCTGACGGTCAGACACTGTTCATAGTCCACCTTGACGTGGTCCCGCACATAGTAGGAGGTGGGAACCGGGCCGGCATAGTTGATCTGGACACACACACACACACACACACACACACACACACACACACACACACACACACACACACACACACACACACACACACACACACACACACACACACACACACACACACACACACACAGTTAGAATATGGGTGTTAATCAGTTGTTGAAATAGTTTGAGGGAAAAAGAGAAAAGAAATGAAGATGAAGATGAAGTTTGACTTACTGCGTCTTCGTAGCGTCAGACTTCTATCAGTGTTTCTATTCTGTGAGTCTTTACACATTCAAACCTTCGTCAAACAACTCAAGACTGTTTTCCACTTTTCTGTTTATTCACATCAAACCAGTCAAGTTGGGTGAAACCCTTTACAGTACCGGGACCGAACAGCAGGGGGCGTAAATGAGTTAATGAAGCTGCGACAGGGAAGACCAGTCCCAGAGGGGCTTTATTCACCCAGAAGAAGTTGGAGTCGGCCGGTTCACTGGCGGGAAAGTTTCCTCCGAGCACAGGAAGTGACGAATCGAACGCACACAGCTCCGAGGCAGCAGGGGGCGCCTCGGCTACAGGAAGCCGCCTAAGACTAAGTTACATAAAGTTACATGACGCGGCTTTAAATCAGCTTTCTATGCCTCAAAACACCCTGAACCTCTCCTTTCACACACCATCCATCCATGAACTCTCTAGCAGTCGGTCTGCTGTCAGGGTTCAACTGCAGGTGAAGGTGAGATGAAGGTGAGATGAAGGTCAGCAGACACCACTGGCTGTGCTGCACACTGTACCAGAACTACACTGGAGGCATGTGGAGGACTGACATCACACGAGTAACATGTGAGCTTTCAACGCTCAATCAGAAAAACTACATCAGCCTAAAAACTACCAATAATACAGTACGATGACGAGGACGAACCACTAGCGCCCCCTAGCAAAGAAAACAACCCAACACCGCGAGGCTGAACGTCTCGAGTCTTGAATTTGCTTCGTTCCAAAAAGGGAAATGAAAGCTCCTCCTCCTCCTCCTCCTCCTCCTCCTCCTCCTCCTCCTCCTCCTCCTCCTCCTCCTCCTCCTCCTCCTCCTCCTCCTCCTCCTCCTCCTCCTCCTCCTCCTCCTCCTCCTCCTCCTCCTCCTCCTCCTCCTCCTCCTCCTCCTCCTCCTCAGCTGTCTTGGGCCCAATTATTTATCTACAGAGACAGTGACAGATGTGGGGTCAGTTCTCTCCTCTAGGGAACCAGCTATTAGCGTCACTACTCTAACTATGTCTATTAGCATCAGATGGTTGAGGGAACTACTACTGGTCTGGCATCAGATCTTGTGCCCAGATCCTACGCCACTTCTATGCTGCAAGGCAGGAGTGTACAGGAGGAAGTGTCTGTATCAGCAGGTCCAAGATAAAAACCATCCATGTGGAGTAGATCCAGTAGATCCAGTGGATCCAGTCCATCCATTTCAACAAGTTGATCAATTTAAAAAATGAATGTGATGATAACAGAAATCTCACCACCTTCATGTAAAACAAGTGATGACGATCTGAGGTCAGGTGTATTGATCCGGTCCAGACTGGTCATCGACCCGCTCTGATCAAATTGTCTCCTTCATGCATGACAGGACCTTGACTCAGTGTATTTGTAGTTAACCAAACGATTCTGTCAAAGTTCTGTTTCATTTCTGCTTCATCAGAAAGATTTCAAATGTAAAACCACAACGTGTCAGCCAGCCGAGCCGACAGCATCCTCAGGACAGCCAAGCCTCTATCGTCTACTACAGGAGCAGAGAGGAACAGCAAGCAAACCACTAGAAGAACACAAGCCACGCCCACATCAACGAGTAGCATCGATAAAAAGTGGAAACCCCGAAGTCTATTTCAGCAGGTCTATCGATCGCTTGGCTGCTACAGGTGGACCGATCGCTGTGACTGGATCAGACTGGATCGGTTACAGGTTGGTGGTAAGAAGCCAGTGCATCACGGCCCAGACCAACCAGAGGTCTTACCACTTTAATCTTCTATAAAACTGATAAAATGGATTTATATTGAAAGTAAGATGAGCATCATCTCTTGCATCATCTTAGTTTGTGCCATTGGTTGTCTACGTCCTTTTTCACCTTTTGATTGTGAGTCTTACAAGCTGCAGGGCCAGAAGGACGTTATTAAGAGGATGACAAGGTAGAGGTACCTCAATACCTAGACCAGGTCATCCATCAGCCACAGCCGAACATCGGTAATACCTCAACTCAGAATCTGTAACGGATACCTGTCTCTTCCAGTTATCGGCCCACCCCAGTAACAGCAGGAGGACCCCCCCCCCCCCCCATCGGTGTGCAGGGTGGCTTGCCTACGTCCCTGTGATGTGGACCGGCTCACCTTAGTCCGACAGCGGGGGTCTCCATCAGGATCAGTCAGTTTGCCCCCGTACACAGCAGGCAGCTCCTCTGGGTCGATGTACTTCAGTAAGATCTCCTGCCAGTTTCCTGAGGAACCAGAAACAAGGGTTAGAAATTCAGGGGGGGGGGGGGGGACTTCATCTCAGCACCCTGGAGCCGGTTGGGATTCAATGTCTTGCTCAAGGACACTTCAGCAGGGTGGATGCTTGCGGTCACAGGGGGTTGAAGACGGTCTAATCAATATGTCACCCTCCTGCCCCTGAGCCAATTAAAGGTGCTATATGTACCATTATCAATATATCATTATCAAATTAATACCTTGGTGTAATGACTGTAAACCAATGAGACCATGGAGACGATCGGTAGCCTCTACCTCACCAGTGCTAGTCTCTCATTTTTCCCATAAACCTCTTTGATTTCTGTTGCTACCCACTTCCTGACATCCACATGGGTTTGTTTTCTCTTTGTCTTTCCTGAAGAGGATCAACATGTTGAAGTGATTTCTCCATCTTCCTTTCTCTCCTTCCTCCATCTGCCGTCTCCAGAAACTCTTTATCTTTAGCTCCGTTAGCGCTGGAAGAACAGCGCCCTCTTCCTGTTTGGTGCCGTAAAGCAATCCAGCAGATTTCCCTCCAGATCGACCCGGTGGACACAAAGTAGAATGAGAGTAGAGGCTGGTAGAGGCTGGTAGAGGCTGACAGGCTGGTAGAGGCTGGTAGAGGCTGACAGGCTGGTAGAGGCTGGTAGAGGCTGACAGGCTGGTAGAGGCTGACAGGCTGGTAGAGGCTGGTAGAGGCTGACAGGCTGGTAGAGGCTGACAGGCTGGTAGAGGCTGGTAGAGGCTGACAGGCTGGTAGAGGCTGGTAGAGGCTGACAGGCTGGTAGTGGTGGTCTGGTTTGTTTACGGTAATTCTACTAATGTCTACTAAGGAATGTGATTTATTGATCACAGTGAAGATGCTACATATTACACCTTGAAGAACTAGAGAGGGAAAATCAGTCGACCTGGAAATCAAAAGAGGATTACTGAGACGACTGAGATTAAGTCGGTCGTCATCTCACCCCCCAGGATGAAGATCTTCTGCCGCGTGGTCTCACTCAGAAAGTGCTTGACGAGGTTGTAGGCCACAGGGAAGAGTTTGGGCGCTGCAGGGGGAGAAGGAGGCCGTTAGCCAGAGACCGGACCGGACCAGAACCACAGTTTTAACTGAACTGCCCCTTTAAGAACAGGACCAATTAATTCCTCTCCTCATCTGAACTGTCATTCCTGCAAACATGGATCAACCATGATCTCTTCGTCTTCAGCTGGTCGGAGAGAAATGGAAAACCACCTTTAATGACAAACAGCCTCTTCATCCCTTCTGGGTAGTTGTCTTCAAACATCTGGAGGATCTGAGAGGCACAGGAAGACAGACACTGACCAACTCAGGTACTCAATTCTTACTTGAGTTAGTGTGTGTGTGTGTGTGTGTGTGTGTGTGTGTGTGTGTGTGTGTGTGTGTGTGTGTGTGTGTGTGTGTGTGTGTGTGTGTGTGTGTGTGTGTGTGTGTGTGTACCTCTCCATATGTCTCAATAGCAGGCTTCCACAAGTGTTTCAGACCCAGACCTTCAACATCATAGATCATGGTGATCGACTCCACGTTCCTCCCCAGCTAGAGGAGAGCAGAGAGAGAGGAGTCGGCCTAGCTCATGCCTGCAACCTGCAACCGGCAACCGGCAACCGGCAACGTTTCATTCGCAGTATATCAGAGGGGGGGGGGGTTAGCCGATGTCTATGCCTGCAGTCACTGAACTGTAGTTTCGGCTTCACTGGCATTTTCTCTTGCATTGTACATTGCAGACATCTGGAACTTCTGCTGAGGGTCAATGGGAGGCAAAATTCCTGCATCAAGGACATTTCAGCATCCTCCCTGCTGAAGTGCCCCTGAACAAGACACTGAATCCAGTGGTGTTGTTCTGTAGCTGACCTCTGACCTCCCTACCTACTTGGATCAAATAAAGTAATACATAAATTCACTCTAACCACTGAGCATCCTGCATTAAAGTGGATGTGACATCACTTTCACCCAGCAGCACTGTCACTGTATTTATTGGGTTTTTGGAAGTGAAGTGCGCCTCCTGGTGGCCGGTGAGTCGCAGCACGCCGGCCCCTCCTCTTACCCTCTGGGACTGCAGGTTGCATTCCTTCTGCAGCATCTCACAGTCTCTGATCTTAGACTTGATGAAGTCTTGCTTGGAGGCAGACATGAAGAGGCCCTTGGGATCCACCGGTCCGATGACGTCGTACCAGATGGGGCTTCCCTCGCGGTCATGGCCGCACATCCCTCCGGACAGAAACTTCTCAATCACCTGGAAACAAACAGCTACTGGTTTGATCAGGAGGAGCTGCGTGATGCTGTTCCTTTAACAGTTCATGTAATAAAGCTTTATTTAACACAAGTACAATGACAATGTGGTTTTACCTCTGGAGGGCGCCATTCTGTGATTATTGTGTCTATTTTCATGTGTTTCCTGAACTCCAAATGCTGTAAGAAAAGACATGAACATCAGGAAAAATAGAAAAATAGAAATACAGTAGAACGTGTTCTGTGTTTGATCTTGTTGAACAGACGAGTGTCCGGTGGCAGATCGGCCCTACAGCCACAACAGTGGGGTGGTGGGTTAAGTGGCTTAGGAGGTTTTAGACACCTGGTGAAACCAAAACCTGTTCAATCAGCAGGAAGAGGATCCACACACACACACACACACACACACACACACACACACACACACACACACACACACACACACACACACACACACACACACACACACACACACACACACACACACACACACACACACACACACTTTGTGTATAAACCTGAAATAAATGTCCTTTTCTCATCTGTACTTTTATACCTCAAACGTGGCAAAGTACTCTGAAAGTAACTCAAAGTAATAATACATTACTGAGTGGATTACAATACATTTTCAAAGTAACCTACCCAACCACTGAGGACCAGCTGAGGACCTCCAACATGGCCGCCAGAGGGTTTGTTATTTCTAAACGTTTGGTTGTAATTTGATCTGCTCTAATTATTTGTTTTATTGTCTTAAGTTTTCTTTCTTCTCGTCGTCTTGTGATGATCCAATTTCATCCATTCATCAATAAAGTTTCACCATCTGACTGAACAGCCTCTCTAATGCTGCAGTGAGTGAAATACATCAGTTGCGTGGACCGGTACCTTTCGCAGCATGGCCTCCGACTTCTGGACGTTGAAGTTTCTGGCTGAAAGAGATGAGAGGAGGAAGACTGTGAGGAACAAGGATCCATTCTACCAAAGTGACTGTAGCATCTCAATGCCTTCATTACTGTAGAGACAAACAGGGTCCTTGTGCAGCACCCCGTCACGAATGGGAAGAACATGACCGATCAATGACTGAAAATAGACCCAGAGGAGGAAACATCTTCAGATGGTTCGCTACTTTTACTTTCCTTTTCTATCATTTTCCCTTTTACTTTTATGTCTTGATTTTATTGTTTTCATTTCTTATCTTAACTTGCTTTTATTGTGTTGGACTGCAATGAAGTGTATGAAATGTCCTCTATAAAACAGTTTGATTGATTGATTGATTGATTTGATTGTGTCATGTTACAACATTGATGGACAAAATAAGAACAAAAGGTATGAGACAAAAGACGCCGAGTCTCTTGCTTACTAAGACCAGTCAGTTGTTCAGTCAGTTGTTCAGTCAGTGTTGCTGTCTTACCTGACAGCCCAACTGACCCAGAAAGACTAATGCTCTATCTAAGGGGATTAGCTCTCAGCTCTACCGGCTCTGTGGCCCAACAGCCTGGACGTGAAATGACTGCACACTCCGGCAGTGGATTATAACCAAATGCTCCATATTGGCACCTTATCAACTGACTTACAGTATCCCAGTGAAGGAAGGGCAAAGCAGGTTGTGGAAGGAGGCCGAGACATCTGCTGTGTTGTGTCACTAATAAGACCAATGCTGCAGTCACCTGAGCTGTAGTGGTCTATTGAAGACCACCCAGTAGCCCAGCCACTGGCTTACTAACTCACACTGGGCCTCATTCACAGAAGGTTTCGTAAATTATTAGTGAATTTGTCGTATTTATGTGCGTAAGAAAATACCAACGTGGGCAGACTGAAGGGTTGTGCTCAAGTAAACCAGGGGGAAGAGGAAAAGAGGAACTTGGAGGAGCGTTCATGAGAAAAAAACAACAGAGTTTCAGAAGCATCAGCAGTGGAGTCACAAGAACTGATCACAGTGAAGCATGGCAAGAAACTATGAACACTGTCAATGCTGTTTCAGCAGAAACACAAGAAACAGTTCAACATGAAACTAGATGAAGGAGAAGTAGACGTATTATCAGCCTCAGGAGGACGGCAGCACTGAGCCGCTATCGACATGATCAGAGGATCAATCAATAACAGGAGAGACCTCACAGTCGGTGTCCAGTCAGCATTGGAGCTGGACTCAGATCAGATCCAGGCTGCATCTTCATCAGATGGTAGGACTGTGTTATTGTGTTTGTAAGGCGTCCAGTCCATGTGATCAACCCAGTACAAGTTGGATCATCTTGTTGTTATGAATGAGGACAGTTTGTTTCAGCCTATCAGGTCTTTGTTTCTACCAGGCCACTGAGACATGTTGGTAAAGAGGTTTGGCTCTACTGTGATGGATGTTTCATAAAGAATAATCCGTTCTAAGAGCCTCCCACATGTTTCCAAACACTCGTAGGATTTGATCGTACCAACAAACAAATTCAGATACGAACAAAATGATGAACCCGACTATGTTCGTAGAAACTTTACGATCAAATCTGAGCGTACGCACGTTTCGTGAATGAGGCCCATTGGCTGGCAACCATCACAACACTTATTGGACCACTGGTCCTCCTTTAGGTCCATTCTCATCCCCTTCCCATCATCCTCCACACCATGAAATCAAGGAGGGCATCTCTGGAGGGCGTCCGCTGGTCTGGTTTTGACAAAACTGGGAGGGACGATGCATCTTCGCATTGTGATCCAGCATTTTTTTTAAATACACTGATTGGCCTGATGGGGGCGCTATGTCTGATTGACATGACACTTACTAAACACATCCAGCGATCCTTACAAATTCCTCTGATTGCCATAAAGGGGCATTATGGGGGTCAGACACCACTGGTCCAATTGTTCTGGTGTTACAAAACATTACACTGATTGGCCTGGTGGGGGCGCTGCAATCAAAGATCAGACTTTTAAACTTAAACTAGTCTTTACCCTGGTAGGCCACAACAGATTAGATTTCCAGACAGTAAATAAATTAAGATGTTTTCTTTTAGGTGAGACGTCCTGCCTCAACACGTCTCAACACGTCTCAACCGACACACCAACACACCAACACACCAACACACAGTCCTCCTCCACGCAATTATGGTGTTAACTGGGTTTACGGTACCATAGTTGTTAGTGCTGAGAGGCCTATAATCGCTGGGAGCAGCCTGAGAGCCGGTGGCCGTCCTGCTCATGTGCCTTTTCACAACTGTTACCAAGATGTCACTTGCTTATTTGTCTCATCTGTTTAATAAAAGTAGGTATCTAACTTATTGATCTTCTACCTCAACACTGGTTCTGCTCTTAGATGATGTTTATGAAGGAGATGCTCTTCTGATTTCTGGTGACTAGTAGTTCTCTACCTATGTTGATGCACTTATTGTAAGTTGCTTTGGATAAAAGAGTCTGATAAATGACTGTAATGTAATGTAATGTAATGAGTGTGACTTCACTATTTGTACGTTGAGTTAAAGCTCTTGTTCCTCCACCTGGGCACATGCGGAAGTCTGCAGCTCTTTGTGGCTGAAATTCTTTTTATTAGTGGAAGTGAATGAATATCCTATCAAACGGTTCCTGCTGGAGTCTGAAGGAAAATGTCAGCCTCATGTATTACGTCGACCCAGTCCTCAACTGTAGGTACCTCTGGCTTCTACGGTTTTCTAGTGAGAGCTTCTTGCAACCAGCACTATTTTCTCCAAATTTATCTACGATCAAAGGTCATTTTTTATAAATCACATGGAATTGAATGTGATTTCTGCGTTTAGAACGTTTTACATGCATCCGTGGATCTCTGACCAGTACGAAGATGGAAGGACATCCCCGAAACACACGGGAATGATTTACCCACAACTCGCCCTCAACCTCAGTGACCTGTACCACTCTGAGGTGTGTCCATCTGGACTGAGACAAGTCCAAGACGTCAAAAAAAGGTCTTGAGACTGGTCTCAGGACAGAAACCGAACTGAAGTACTACAGCACCATCCCTAGGAGGGTACCGGAGGGTCAGAAGAGGCAGATCTTCTAAAAGGTCCACCTCACTGAACTCTGGTACGATCTTACACCAAGATGTTTTGTCTTCATGCGATCCAGTCTATAAGAAGATAGTCACAGATTGAATCGGCACCATATAACTTGGCTTTTATCTTTCATGGTTGAGTTCATTAAAGATACATATACCTATATTATCTCCAGACTCCAGACCAGCTTGCAGAAAATGTGCTTTGTTGGTTCCTGTCAGTAACTGATATAGAAATGGAGGAAGGTTGTTGGCCTCTAGAACATCCCTCATCTCCAATCATGGGACAGGAAGTGTCTATCTGCCCACTGAAGTGTTAAAGCGACCATAGCTCCTCTAATCTGGTTTGGGATGACGAGATAACTGGATCTGTTTTAATAATTCAATGCAGTTATTAGAGGTTTTATGTTTGAGGCCATCTACTCGTCATTCATACCGAGGTCATCATTTGCCTGAGATGCAAATCTCTCTGCTTCCAGCAGTGAAACATGAAACCCTGAGAGGAGCTTCAGGCCTCCTGAGACCAGAACCCAGTCTGTCCAAACTGGTTCCTCTGAAGCTCTGAAGCATTTTCACATCAATACATTTCCATTTTGCTGCTGCTTTTGACTGATACACCCAACCTCATGATCTCTATAACTCAACATCATCAACCTCCACCAGGTCATGGTCGCTATAACTCAACATCATCACCCTCCACCAGGTCATGGTCTCTATAACTCAACATCATCACCCTCCACCAGGTCAGGAAGCTTCTCCATCTGCTGTTCTCAACACCCGGTGTCAGGTAGGTCTTTACCGGGAGAAACCCTCTGGAGACAGGAAGTGATGCGTTTTACGTTTCAACAGAAGAAGAACTGGGTAGTTAGCATGAGCAGCGATAGCCACCGTGGCTGAACAGACAGAGAAAAGAGCGCCACCTACAGGAACTCAAACTCCATCAACAGAAAATCCAAGGAGGAAGACGTCACAGTACTGGAGTGGGAGAGGCGTCTTATCTTTCCACCTTCCTTGTTCCTCTTATCTTCAGTAGGCTAGAGGTGAACGATTTCACTCCAGATCTGTTCTCTGAAGATGTCCGCTCCTAGAAAATGTTGAAATTGTTGCTGCTTGTACCTTCATAAGGTGAACCTTATCAACAATTTCAACATTTTCTAGACTAAATAAAAAAGGGAGGTCAGAGGTCAGGGTCACCTCAGAGCAGCGCCCCCTGGAGCTGGGAAGGGTTTCAGTGTCTTGCTCAAAGACACTTCAGCAGAGTGGATGCTTGCTAACACATGGGGACTTGAACCTGGTCCACCGGCTGAGGTCTCTAACCACAAGGCCACCCGGTCGTTTGGTTTGTCAGAGGATGCAAAGGAAGCCGACCCAGATCGTGAGGTGGATTATTACTGCTGACTCTGGGTCAGCTAGGGCTGCTGGGTTTAAATCAATAAAACGATCAGACGTGTCCTCTCTCTTACCACTGCTTCCTAACAGCCTCAAACATGAAACACGTTCACGATGAAGGCAAAATAACTTGAAGCATTCAGAGCATAGAGACCAAACAGACCCCCATTGTCTGGGATTCAACCCAATTAAGAGAACAATACCCAGATACAGCGGCCTGCCCTCGCTGTGACCCGGCAGGACCTGATTCCTGCATCACTGCAGTTTTTCACTCACTTCTTCATTTTTACTGATCTGCAAATAAAACCTCGTTATAAAAGACTTCTGCCTCGTTATGAAAGATTATGAAAGGCTGTAAACGTTGAAGCGGCAGAGAGAAGGAACATGAGGTTCCATCTGTCATCCGTCGTAGTCCATCTTTAATGGGATTAGCCCGAGATTGGGATGACGCAGAGTGCTAGCCCTCTGCTCCTGAACAACCTGCCTAACCTCGACCTCCCCAGGGAACATCAGAGACTGCAGACCGGCCAGGTTTGGTCTGAAACAGGATCTCAGAGCTTCGTGGTTTAAAGGTGGTTTTCAAGGGTCATTCTCTTTCTCAACTCCGGATCTTTCCATGCAAACTCAGAGAGTGTTTACAAATGTTTCATCATGTCCTCTCATGTCAAAGCGGTTTGAAAACAACTTCAACTTCTCTTTCCCGTAGAGGTTTGGAGACGTGACCAGCCTGGACAGACCTGACACACGCCAGTAGGTACAAACTCACAGGGAAGACAGGGAGCAAAGTGCTGCTGTCCTATGAGGACAATTCAAGCCAGTTTCTTCCACAGTGAAGCAGCAGGTGCCTCGTTGGTTTAACCTTACCTCTGAGCCATCGTAACAGGAAGTGGTCATGCTGGGCAGGAAGTTGAGGAATAATGTCTTGTATCCTCTCTCGAAACTTGCCGGAGGAGGAAAGGAGAGAGAGAGTTTTCAGAGCTTTGGCCATCAACATTTGTATACAAGCAACTCTGAGTATTTAACCGAATGAACCGATCTCACCCTGGAAAACACCTTGGAGAAATACTTCATCTGTACTCTGTAGTACTACTACTACTTTACTTACTATATCTTTACTGTTATGACATCTCCCTGTGGCGGTCTGCGTCTCAGAGCTTCCATTTCCCAATATTACTCCATCATGTGACTTTATGACTAAACATTTTCCATGCTTGCATTAGCATGGTCAGTGGCTGCAAACACTTTTACACCAAGAACAGCCAAGACAACCCACATCAGCCCAGTGGACCCTAGTGGACCCTAGTGGACCCTCGTGGACCCTCGTGGACCCTAGTGGACCCTCGTGGACCCTAAACCCCCTCAGTCATATTTGTCATAACATTAATAGAATTCCCATTAAGAAAAAGAACTATAGTGATGCTTAAATAAAATGTAGGTTATTATAGAAATACTATATACATGTCTGTTTCAAAGGTTGGATACATTTTATTCTAGAAGTATAATTGGTACTATTAATAAATTCATCAATTGGATGTATTTATTATTTTTTTATTATTATTTTTGAATGTATTACGTCTTATTTCGTTAAATAAATGGCTAAATAAATTGTAAATTACATTTTACAGATTTCTTTTTAAAATATTTTTTTATAATTCTTCCTAATACTACCTACTACTCTCTACCTACTTTCAGGTATAGTAGGTAGTAGGTAGGTATGGTAGCTAGGTAGAATAGAAACCAGCAGGACTCTGGACTATGGGAGTATCATCCCACACCATATAGGAGATAAGAGAACTGACTATTGTACCAGATCCATTATAGTGATCCTATAAGAGATTAAAAACACCGTATAACGTCATGAGGTCACCAATAAACTCAGCTGATCACAACAGAAACCGCACGCTCCAATATGAATAATACAGAGATTTTCCGTTAGAGTGAAAACTCACGATCACGGACAACCGTTCACGGTGAAGGAAATATGTTTTAAAAGATAACGCTCCTCCAGCATCGCCCGGTCTCGTGTCAACAGCCTATAGCGCGTGTTCGTACCTGCTCGAGCGCCTCCGCCTGCTTGGGGCTGAGATCTCCAACCCGTCCGCTCATCGCTGTCAGAAGCTGAGGATGATGTTTGTTTTTAATCCTTAATTGTAGGGAAGCGCGCGCCTCGTCCCCGGAGCACCTGCGGATGTGTCATGCGTCCCTCTCGGTACCGTGTGATGCCCAGGCTTTCCGGGTCGCTGCCGTTGGCTGTCAGTAGTCAAACATATGTAAACGCGCCACAAGCAACGTAACGCCCGTCCAACCGTAGGCTCGACCAAAGATAGGAGAAATGAGAAGAGGACTATCTGAGAGGAAGATGAAGAAGCAGACAGCTCTCACCCCCACCCGACTCCACCAAGGTCGACTCTGAGGCTCGTCCCGCCCCTTATCGTTCAGCCAATCACAAGTCACCACCCTCTTCCCAAGCCAAGCAACTGTGTTAGCTAGCTTAGCATAGCATTCTAGATTTAAATGTATTTAGCCAGCATGCTAACCCTGTCTAACGCCACTGCAAAGACAGTTGCATGTCTGGGAACAGCTTATTTGTTCATCATTTCTTAGCCAGCGTGGCTCTCTGCATATCAGTAATGATATGATGATGGTATCCAGTGGTCCTCAGATCCGGGCCCCGGGGTCCAGAGTACCGCTGGTTTTCTATTCTGCCAGGTAGTTTCCATTCTAGCTGTCTAATCAGGGATCGATGAAGACCTGGGATGCCAGGTGAATGCAGTGAACTTCCTGGTAGGAGAGACAACCAGCAGCACTCTGGACCCCGAGGCCCGGATCTGAGGAACTCATAGCCAATTAGCTCTCAATCGCCTTGTCATTGTTTCTTGCCAACAGTAACACCTTACATTACACCTTGCACGTGGCCACTGGCCATGATATCTATGTTTTCTCCTACGGCCAATCCTCTGTGTGGTGGGTGAGTCTGCTCTCTTGGCGTTAATGGAAAAGTTGCGAGATGTGGCCTACAGTCAGTATTTAGACACTTAGATACTTCCTGTTAAAAACTGTAACCCAAAAGTATTATTAGAAGGTTTTTTTGTGATGGGTAGTGTTTGAGGAACACATCTGTTTCCGGTCTGTACCAGAGAGGTCGCTAGTTTACAGACTGGAAATTGGGTCGTCTTTTTTTTTGAGTGAGTCATCTTCAAAAATATATACAATCTTTGTCATAATTCGGTAAAAACTAAATTTGGATTTAAATTGAATTTTGCGTCGACTAGATTAGTTTGGAGTGTCGTGGAAATGTATCAAAGAAGTCAAATGCCACGGAAAGTTGTTTGAGCAGAGTGATCATTTAATCTGTGGAGAGAAACCAGCATCCAGCTCCAACAGCATTCAAGCATTTCTCTCCCCAGAGTGAGCAGGATCTGTATACCTACAAGTTACACCAGTAACACCAGTTACACCAGTTACAAGCCCCTTTTGATTTACCTCTGGTCTCAATAACAAGGTCACTAGAATAGACAAAACAGTGTTGGGAGACGCTCTGCCAGGCTTCAGGTCATCCTCTAGTTAACACGAAGCACCAGCATCCTGGGAACAAGCATTAGTTCATTTAGGAGCTTTACATGAATCAAATACAGCATGGTATACATGTACTGCAACTACTACTACTGTTAATACATATGTGTGTCGGAACAAGAGGCGCCCACCACCTGTCATCCTCCAGGGTGAGGAGGAGGAGGTGGGGGAATCGTGCACCTCAACAATAAACTGGACTGGTCAGACAACACTGATGCCCTCTACAGGAAGGTCAGAGCAGACTGAACTTCATCATTCAACGTGTGCAACAGGCTGCTCCATGTTCTACCAGACTGTGGAGGCCAGTGCTCTCTTCTTTGCTGTGGTATGTTGGGGAGGTGGCATCAAGGAAAAGGATGGCAACAAGATCAACAAACTGGTCAAGAAAGCTGGCTCAGTTGAGGGAGAGAGCCTGGACAGTCTGGAGGAGGTGGCTGAGGGGAGGATGAGGTCTAAAATCAGATCCATCTTGGAGAAGATGGATCTTCTCCAAGATCCATCCCCCCCATGATGAGATGAAGGGCTGAGAAGCTCCTTCAGCTCCGTCTCATCCAACCGAAGAGCACCAGGGAGCTTCCAGCACTCTGTTGTGCCATCAGCCATCCGGCTGTACAACGCTACCTCCAACAACAACCAGCCTGCTGCTTTCTGGATGGCGGTACTGGCGTTAATTAAACAAAGACGGAAGTAACAGCGATTTACTCTCTCACTTCACTCTGTTCGTCTTCGGCTGCATGTCAAACTCAAACTCCGCCATCAACAACATGTCATTAGGGTGGAAGGTCTGTTTGATTCTGTTATGGCTCAATGAAAGTGTTTCGTTATAAGACCAAAACAAACCGCTACTGAAACACAGCTAGCTTGTTCCGTTAGTCGCCACCAGGTGGCAGCCTCGCTTACAGGTTAACAACTACCGTCGTTTCCTGCCCAGCCAGGAAGCCGCCATCGCTTGTTTACGTTTTTTGTGGTCCGACTAGAAAGCTAGCGGCTCCTCCGAGATGACGGGTGACAGTTAATTGTGATTATTGATTTCTAACGGTTTCAACGTCCCCCGGACATGGCTTCCTTCTGCTGCTGGGGCTGCGTGTGCGTCGCGCTGCTGCTCTCCCCTCCCTCCCTGTGGGCAGGGCTGCTGGTCACGGCGGAGCAGGTCGCTCTGGTGGAGGTTTTCCTGGAGGAGCGGCCGGGTGTCAGCGCTCTTCTCCAGGGAGAGGTGGTGGAGTCGAGCCGGGGCAGCGCCTCCGAGCACCGGGACGGAGAACAGGACCTGGAGGGAGACCTGGTGCTGGTGAGTGTTGATGCAGACCTCCAGTCTCGTCAGGTTGATTTGGGTGCAGTAAGTCCACGAAGGCAATCAAGTGGATATAAGAGCAAATATGAGGGAGTTCTGTTACAACACGATAGCCTTTATGAACAATAATTGTAGTTATTATTACTGCAGAAAATTGGTCCTTACAGGTGCTCCGCGATTTATTATTATTATTATTATTATTATTATTATATAGAGGTGCATGGTTGCACAAAGCAAAACAAGCTCCACAAGGTGTGTCCAGCTGACGGACTCCCTGTACAGCATAACGGGGTCAGCTTGCCAACTCACACCTTCTAAATAGCAGTTTGATTGACTGTCACGTGTCATCATAGACAGACACATTGGCACACCAGCCCTGAATGAATGTAATGTAATATATTGGGCGGTGGAAGCTTAGAGAAGCAGCCTGAATCCTGGTCATGTGTGTGGAGGAAGTTGCTGCTGAGGTTCCCTTGAGCAAGGCACTCCCATCCCAACTGGTTGTACTGGGAAGCTCCCAGCTGTAAACGACCAATAAAGGAAGCAACGTTACGACTCGGTGACCGATCAGAATCTGTCCTGTTGGCTGTGGTCAGGTGCCGGACGAGGAGCCCCGGGGCGAGGAGGAGCCGTGGATCGGCCTGCTGCCGGTCGACATGGAGGAGAGCAAAACCTCCACCGGGAACCAGGAGTCCTTCGCTGATGCTGTGGTCAATAAAGTGAGTAGGAACCAATCCTCCTCCGATCCTCTGACACTGAAATAGTCCAGGAGTTGTTTAGTGAGGATGAATGAACCCACTTTCCCTCAACCTGCCTTGTCCACTTCTACTTCAGTTACTGCGTTTCCCAGAATGCCTTTCGACAACCCCCAGAGGTCTATCTCTGCTACTGCATTGCATTCTGGTATTTTAGGGTGGATTTTTCCTTAAAGCAGGACAGATCTTTTATTTGTTATCTGGTTTTCTCTTCCATGATCATTTTAAGGCCACAGGAATCCGGTCACGGCACGGTGGCTCTCAGCGCCTCACTATTGGTTACTGGTGATGTTGGTGATCCAGGAAGTTAAACCTATTTTGCTGTTACCTTGTAAGTGTCCTCTAAATGAGAGACTTTGAACTCAGTGGTCGTTCTGTTTGTCCTAGATGAAGCGAGCCTTGGTCCTGGGGGCGTCCGCACTGATCATCCTGGCCCTCAACCAAAACCCCGTCAGCGAGGTAAATCACACTAATTTGAGATGTTAAAGCGTGACTCCGCCCATTTCCCCATCATTTTCCATCATACCAATCAATTCTGGCCAAAATCATGTAAATTGCTTCACGTGTAGCTACTGACGTCTGGCTTGGTTCAGCTCGATCAGCGTGATGGAAAATGATGGGACAGTAGGGTCCACTTTAAGACTCTGCCCAGACGTCATCGATACTTTCCACCAGTATCACCCAGTTGATTGACCTTCACATATGACCCTGCCCCGGACTATTGCAGATGGATCTGTCCCAAGTCCTGTCCAAGCCCGTCATCATCATCCAGACATCGGAGAATGTCACCAAGCTGATTGGAGCCCTGCTCAGGTACAGCACCCGCACCGCAGTTCCTTATGGGAATAGCATGTAGCATATAGTGTATAGCATATAGCACTGTAGCATATAGTGTATA
This sequence comes from Hoplostethus atlanticus, assembly GCA_034670405.1. NCBI lineage: Eukaryota > Metazoa > Chordata > Actinopteri > Trachichthyiformes > Trachichthyidae > Hoplostethus > Hoplostethus atlanticus. The sequence goes on along the minus strand of JAXDDX010000042.1, from coordinate 2,168,135 downwards.
GCATGTAGCACATAGCATATAGCGTATAGCATGTAGCATATAGCGTATAGCATGTAGCATATAACGTATAGCATGTAGCGCATACCATATAGCATCCACTGCCGTTGGTGAATTCAGGAGGGTGCTGCCTCCAGGGGGCGCAAATTCACATGCACATATCCAGCATTCAAATCAATAGAGAACAGACATGAACATGGTTACGTGTAGCATGGTGGGGCCACGGTGGGGCCACGCTGGAGCCACGCTGGGGCCAACTTACTTGTTGAAGGAACTATAAACATTAAACATTGATCTTGACAGTCGGTTGGTCTCTGCAGGGGCCTCCATGCAACAGCCAGAATCACCTACAAGACCATCCTGCAGGACAACCTGGTGAGTGTCATTACCACCGACTGGCAGAGGGACAGACGGCAGGCTGAAGGTAGTATACTGTCACATGTTTCTGTCTCTGCAGGGGGCCACCCTCACCCTGTGGTCCAGCTGTGGGCGCTCCAGGGGGGGTCTGTATGGAGAATGGCAGGGAGTCATCTGTACAGGAGAGACCAACTCTCAGGTCCAGGTGGGGGAGGGGCACCTGTTTAATATCTAGATGTTGGAGGGGTCAGGGGTCAACGTCAGCTGGGTGTTAGTTCCATATGTGGTGATGATGATGGGGACGGGTTTAGATGCACCATATTGTTTCAAATCCTCCTATTTCAGTTTTAATTGAGAGTTTTAATTGAAAACCTTGTTAAAATTAGACATTTTTTGAGTGGTTAAATTTATTGCACTTTCAAAAATCCATTATTTTTCCAAGAAGTTTCAGACCAACTCCAATAAACGCATGATGATATATTCTACCTATCCTGAAACCTCAATAATATGGGCCCTTAAAAGGATGATCAACTTTCTACTTCCTGTCAGGGAACCCAAAGTGTCTAAAGTTCTTCTTCTTCTTCTTCTTCTTCTTCTTCTTCTTCTTCTTCTTCTTCTTCTTCTTCTTCTTCTTCTTCTTCTTCTTCTTCTTCTTCTTCTTCTTCTTCAGAAATACCTGCAGCAGCTCTGGAACACCGTTCTCCTGGTGGCTCTGATCCTCAGCACCGGCGTCATAGTTCAGGCCCGCTGGCAGTACCAGGACCAGCAGAACGACAACTCAGAGGTTGTCACAGCTTTGTGTTTATCTGCTGACCAGCTGACTCCTTCATGTTTACTGTAGTCATCATGACTGACGTGCCCGTTGGTCAGCTTCCCCTCTGTGACGAGGTGCTTGGTAGAAAACAACAACACTGATCTACCGGAGACACCGGTAGACACCACTGGTTCTCCTGTTGTAACATGGAAAGGGGAAGTTGACCAATGAGCCAGTTTCCCCATCAGTCGACGTCCTTTAGCCTCAATAGTCTCCCTTGTGTTTTGCCATGATGCTGCAGTATGTTCACTTGTTCGTGACAGCAGCAGTTGAGCATCACAGACATGGTTGTTGTTTTCCCCAGCTACTACCCAAACAGGACATCCTGAAGAGGATGTCGTCCCTGAAGACCAAGACGTACCGTCAGCCCCAGCCCTGGTGCGACCCGGCCCAGCCGCTAGAGACTGACAACTGTGCCGTCTGCCTGGAGCCGTTCAACAACAACCAGGTCAGCACCGCCATACTCCCTCCAGGCTGCATCCCGTTGAAATCAATCAAAACAATACTAGCGATGCTAGCAGCTCCCATGTTATTCAGATGTACTCAGGATAATTCTAACTTCTTCATAATGTTTTGCAAATAAATAATAATAAAAAAAAATAATAATAATTTAGTTAAACGTTTAATGAATGTGAAGACTAAGTCCTCACAATCCTGGACCCTGATTGGCCGACAGCACCAGCTAATTCAGGTGAGGTCAACCTGCTGAGTGGAGGCTTTCAGTTCAGATGCTGCAAACTGATTGGACAGATTTCAGGAAGTCTTTAGTGAGGGAGCCAATCAGGATCAAGTCTAGTTGTGATGTGTCCTAAAAAGTATTGTGTTACAAGGAAGTGATTTTGATACTTATGGAAGATGAAGACTAGGTGGACTAACTTCCTGGTGTGCCTCTTTTTGACATCTGCAAAATAAAAATCACATAATACACAAAAATACGTTTCTTAGTTTTAAACTGTCCTGGTGGCTCAGTGGCTGTGGAGCGTCCCGGGAAATGACATGTAACAGAAATTGTGTGTGTGTGTGTGTGTGTGTGTGTGTGTAGTGCCTGCGGGTCTTGCCGTGCCTCCATGAGTACCACCAGGACTGCGTGGACCCCTGGCTCCTGCTGCAGCACACCTGTCCCCTGTGTAAACGCAGCATCCTCAGTAAGCTCCTCCCCCTCTGCTGACCTGCTCCTTGTGCAGTGAAAAACCTGTTTGGGTTTTTGAAGGCTGATAGTTTTGCTCATTCAATATCTATTTTTTTCCATTTTCATGCCAGTAAATGACATTCAGGACTCAGAGCATCACTGAACCAGACTGGTGAAGTTAGCAGCTCTTTAAAATCAATTAAAAAATGACTTTCTTCCCATTTTTCATAATATACACCTATTTAACAATAAATGCCAAAAATTAACAAAACAAATATTTTGTAAATTCTCCTTATAATTTCTTGTATTTTTATATGAAATCCCAATACTTTAACTACTTTAACTGAAGTGGTGACCTCATGTTGTACCAAGGGGTCCATAAAGATTCCAATAACACCCTCAGATATTTGAACAATCCCCTCAGATCAAACCTCTCTCCCCTAACAGACATCCTGCTGGCCTCTGATGGTCCCGCCCCATGCCATGTCCCGCCCCAACATCCTGTTTCAACAGGAAATACATCAAATTAGGGAAGCAAGACGCTCCAAAATGTTGTTTCATTGTGACTTTAAGGCAGGGTGACCCTCTCATAGCTGTGGTCAAGGAGGAAACTCCATCAGATCTCAGACCACATGAGGTTTGATAAATCAGTGTGACTCACCAAACCACTTCTCCTTCATTTACCCCCCCCAGGTAACTTCTGCAGGGACAGCTAATGGTCGCCGCTGTCCAGAACAACACTGGGAATCAAGTCTCGTCGTTGGTGACACTCCAGTAGCCGTTTTCTGACCTCGCCACTTCCTCCCTCCAGCACTGGATTGTGGGAGCAAGGACTCTGACCACCACTGGGACGTGGAACAGTCTGGTCCTGACCTCTGACCTTCTGGGGGTCTCACCGACACATGGTGGTAGGTATAAAAACAATACTGACGTACTGTACCGGTACTGTTGTTGAAACAGTACTTCTTCCTGGGATCATGTTACTGTACTATTGTGGAACTTTCTGTTGCCGGTGTGTGTGTGTGTGTGTGTGTGTGATCTAGACTGTGAAGCGCTGTCTCATGAGGGTTGTGTTCATGTACAACAGTACAGAGGGAATTTTAGCACGGTGGCCAGTATGGTCACTGAAGACGTTTTGTGTTTTGTCTTTTACAAGCTTGAAGACGTTTTAGACACGTCAGTCTGAGGCTGGCCGCCACGGGCTTTGTGACTCTGCAAGCGTAGATACAAAACAGTGGCTTTTAATGGGGGAACCTAGCTAAGCTAACCAGAGCTAAGCTAACCAGCTGACCAATACCCATGTTCTCTCCAGATGTCAATAACCACATATTGAGGTGGAGGAAATGGGATGATTGATTTCATCCAATGTAGAAACTCACAATTACATGTTCGTTGTAGAGCTAACTAACTAACTGTCCCAAACAGCCGAGACATGTGACCACAAACAACCCAGGATCAGTCGAGTAGCACTTCAAAATGCTGGTGATTGAGTTAGAAGGTTGGTGAGCATCGTACATGGACTTCATTGGTTCGTTCCTCTTCTACCTTTCCTGTTCTCAACATAAAGGACGACTAACTGAACTCTGATGTCCCACATCATCTCCTACAGTGTGAAGCATCTCCAGGTTTCTACATGTTCTACCACATGTTGTTGACGTCATGAGCACCGAAGCTTTGACTTAAAGAATATTGAAACACAGTATTAATGTATTTATTTTATTTTTTGTTGTTTTTTTGTCATGACAACTCAAAAGCAATCACATGTGCTTTTTGTAACAAAATGCTCTTAATAGATCTATTCTCTCTGTAGAAAATAGCTGCTGTGCATGGCAAAATGTAGGGGGGGGGGGGGGATGTAGCGGCTTCCTTCTATGATTTGTTTTTTTTGCAGAGGCTGGACAACAGTGGTGGACTGAGTGGATGAACTCTCTCACACACTTGAACTTTATGCAAGTACCTTTCACACATGCTACTCATACAGAATGAGTACACACACACATACATACACACATACATGCGCGCACACACACCACCAGGTCATTGTAATTGTTCTTCCAGCGACACCCTGGGGTGTCTCTTCCTATTTTTCCTGCGTTGTTCATTTGATGATGTCAAAGAAACTTGATTCCATCACTCTGGATCTTAATAATAAACTGATTTGTTACTTGGCAAAAATAAAGATGTCACCCTTTGTCCTCCGTCTCTGGCTCACACTCAACTTTGGTTTTTAATTAACTAAGAAATCAAACTGGGCCTAAGAAACAAGTCTTCAGGCTTTAACGTTAAAGGGTGTTCAGTGTCTCTAAACGTTCAAACAAACTGCTTGGCGACTTCTAGCAACAAGACGTGGCCAAAGAAAATGAGGAAACTAACACAACCTTTCACCAACACCTGAGAAGGCTAACCATGAATAACCTCGCTGGTTTTTCCTTCTCGGTAGAAAATCCATCTTGTGCAAAGACTTTGGGGATTGACTCGACCTTGGGGACTAACGGAGCTCATCAGGGTTAACCGGAGGTCAACCAAAATCACAACCTAGGCCCCGATTCTTCCTTCCCCTCGCACCTTAGCCTCCATCCGGTTGGTTGCCACAGCAGGCCATCATACCTGCGCCGGTCAGGAGGGGATCATGCCTTTGTTTCTCTTGCGGTCGGCCATGTTGCGCCGGTTGTGGTTGGCGCCGCGGCTCTTGTTGGCCTCCTTCTTGCGGCGGTCCAGGTTAGTCTCCGAGGTCTGGCCTTGGCCCTTGGCCTTCCCCACCACGCTGCTGGGAGGCTCCGGACGGTAGCTGGAGGAGGGATGGAGGAAATTAAGAGGATGTGTGGATGGAATAACTGTAGACTTGAGACTGTGAGACAGACAGGAAATATGACTGAGAACGACTGAAGGACAAAGACAGACAGAGACCGTCTGTGTTTTAAAGATTGTCAAGATTTTACACACATGTAAATATAAAATCGAATTCGCTGCATTTCCATGAGCTGGGATGAAGTGAATAAAGAGGCTCAGTGAATGTAAAAAAACATTCACCAGAAAAGAATCACTTATCAAGAATTGATTAGTATTGGGAAAATTGTTATTGTTCTTAATTACACAGCTTTGTTGAATACTCAATTCTGATTGGCCAATGAATGCATTCCATCTAGTCAAGTCCAGTTGATGTTTAATGTGACACCTTGTGGCAAAAAGACGTTACTGCAGAAACGCTCGTCTGACCGAGGAGAAACATGGAAGATTTAGTCAGACAGCAAAACATTTCACTGTTTAATGCACCAATTAACGACCATACAACCACGACGCAGACTTCTACATGTCAGAAGCAACATGTATGATACTCTAATGTACTATTTAACAGCCATACAGACAATATGAGCGTTGCCTTTACCCCTTCCTCTGCTGCATGGTGGCTCTTCTAGCTGCAGCCCTCTCCCTCAGCAGGGCGGGGTCCTGAACAAACTGGTCCCTGTTCACGTTCTGGAATACAATGAGTTGTGACGTAAACTTCCTCTTAGGACAGTTATAAAGGAAAGCAAATAAAATGAGGACGCAATAATCAAAAGGATCAAAATATAGCGACCACACAGCTGTGTTTCTAATGGTACCTGCTCAATCTCTTCCTCCTCCTCTTCTTCATCCTCCTCATCCTGCAGAGCTGGTTTGTTTCCTGTGCGTAGTACCTGAGGGACGGTGAAAGGTCTGCAGGGAGAGGGCAGTGCAGATCAATGCCAGACGGATGAATGAATCAGTCATTAACACTCCATAGTCCTTGTTCAACATTTAGAAGGTATCCCACAAAACCTAAACCGGGAGATCCAAAAATACAGCACCCAACCTGATGTGCCACTGTACTGCTGTACGTTACCTTCGGTTCAGCAGGCTGTCTTGATCCAGGTCATTGGCTCCTACTTGGTTGATGTCATAGGTGTCATCATACTCATCGTCGTAGTCGTCCAGGCCGTAGTCAGACGCCGACTGCCCAGGTTCAATGATGACCTCGTCCACAACCGTCTCATACGTCTGGTACCGGGCCCTCTGCTCCGCTATGTGCTGCTTATCGTTCAGCAGCTCTCGAGCACTCGCACCTTTCCTGCAGGATTGAGAAAACATGGAGAAATTACTCTTCACCTTCATTTCCTTGAAATGCTTCAGTTATCAAAGTCAGAGGGGGAAAAACTGCCTTGAGCTGACCCCAATTTAGTTTTTGGGGAGGCATGGCAAGACCAGGTAGCATAAAACAATCATCTAGCAGGCTTTTGGCCCAAGTGGATTAGTGAAAAGCCTGACCCAGAAAAAGCTTCAGTTTTGTCAACAGAAGGAACTTAGTACTAAGCCAGTGCAATCCATGCTGTTGTTGTTTCATTAGTGAGCATGCTCAGTGGGCTCACCTCCTGCCCTTCCAGATGCGGGACATGTCCAACTGTTCCCTGTGGAAGACGTCAAACTCGTCATCGTCAAACACGTTGGACCTGCTGCTCAGGACAGCTGGAAGCTCCTCCTTCACCGGCCTGAGGGGAAAATGGAGGAGAGAGATCAAATGAGATCATTTACCTTTGATACCATCTAACCATTTACCCTGAATGATCCACACAACATTTGGATTTGGTCATCCATGGCTGACCAAGAAAAGAAAGACCAATGAAGCCAGAGACAAAGCTTAAGGGTGCTGAGAAGGAAAAACATCTGGAGTGAAGGAAGAGATGAATAGCTACAGCAGCAGAAGAGGTCATAAAATAGGTAGACGGTAGGTAGTGGAAGGCTACCTCGATCTGGTACAGTGGTCAAGTTAAATAAAATTAAAAAAAGATAGATAACACAAGCAGTTTCCCTCAAAAGAATCTTAGCACCAACATCATCTTTGTCTGCATGGCGCTACCTGGGCATGGCGCTACCTGGGCATGGCGCTACCTGGGCATGGCGCCACCTGGGCATGGCGCTACCTGGGCATGGCGCTACCTGGGCATGGCGCTTACCTGGGCATGGCGTTACCTGGGCATGGCGCTACCTGGGCATGGCGCCACCTGGGCATGGTGCTACCTGGGCATGGCGCTACCTGGGCATGGCGTTACCTGGGCATGGCGCTACCTGGGCATGGCGTTACCTGGGCATGGCGTTACCTAGGCATGGCGCGGTCCAGTTTGTCTAGGCTGGGGGCCAACCGGTCCTCCAGGATGTTGTTAATGACCAGCTCAGAATTGTAGTCGTACTCCTGGAGGCAGGCCAGCAGGAAGCCCTCGCCCAGGTCAGGCAGCAGGTCCCTGATACACGACAGCAGGGACTCCAGCTCTCCAGCGCTCACCAGACACGCTGCACCCTGGGATACACATGGACACCAGTTGGAACAGCACTGTCAAAGTTTACTCCTATAGTTTGGTTGGTTGGGCTGGTGGTAACCAAAACCATGAATGTCAGCCAACCGGCGTGCCAGCAGCGCCAGACTAATTCAGAAAACCTGTGACAGCACTAACATTGTTTCCTTGTCGGGGCATATCCAGCATGGCCTCTGATCCCCTCAGGCTTTCTCCTCCTTCTCCTGGTTCTCTGATCCCCAGAGGTTTGTGGCCCCATGAGGCGACAGCGCCACCATCTGCTGCTCCCTGGTCTGGCACCGCCAGGGGGGCTTTGGGCTGGATCTGGCTCTGGGGTCTCCGCCGGCCCACGCTGTCCCAGGCACTCTCCACGCCCTGGAGCAGGTAGGACATCCTGGTCTCGTCACTAAGAGAGGAGGCGGTTAAGGAGGGAGTACTGGTCAAGTGGTTAAGATTACTACCACTACTAGTACTAATGAAGTCAGGGCTGTAGTACTCAAGTCTGGTCTCAGTCTTGTGCCTATTTTGACTCAGACTTGTCTTGGTCTTGGCTAAAAGCGGATGTTTTATTGATGTTGGGTTTGTATTCTCTATAGCACTACAAGGAAACCTGTATATGTCCTCAAATAGGTCCTCAAACTTGATTCATCGGTTGAATGTTCAGAACAAAGCTCCTCTAGATCTACATCTCTACTGATCCTTAAGAAACTCAATAGTTTTTACATTTGGAAAGACATCAGGACATCAAGACATAATTAGGACTTGATTTGTTCTGGTCTTAAGTCTTTACTTGGTCTCGACCCCCTTTGGACCTGGTCTTGGAATTTACTTGGACTCAACTAAGGCGGTCTTGACTACAGCCCTGATAATAATAATAGCACCTTTCATACAAATGTATTTATGTGGAAGTATTGATATCAAGCTTCTATACATACATGACAGGTAGTGCTTGTTGTAGGAGGCTGATGTCATCTGCAATGGGGAACTGCTCATCGTAGTCTGACAAGAACCTGTGGAGACGACGTACACATGGCCACATGGCCTTTAGGCTGTTAATCTACTAGAAACCCCTTTGTAGCGCTGGCTGTCAATGGAAAGACTTTTCCAAGAGCTCTCAAATTTTATTTATTTATTTATTTAACTTTTATTTCAGACACATAGGTCCATATCAGTAAAGAAAAAGAATAATGTACAATACGAGGACAAACAATACAGAAATAAAGATTTCCATGTTTTATCACATCAGAGTGCCATACTTCTACATCCTACAAATGGGTTTTCAAAAGTCTCATGGCAGCAGCTTCAGCCACAACCTGTACATCTGCTAAGCTTCTGATTGGCAGTCAAGCTAAAACTCCAGGTGGACAAACTGACTTTCTATTTCTATTTATCATGTTAGAGACCATCTAGACCATCTAAGTGTTTCCTAACTTCAATCAAGGGACTCCATATAAGTACACAACTCTGTCCTGGACCCACATCTGCTGTTAGATATAGTACAAAACTGCTGATTGTACCTTTTCTCAGGTAAGAAAGATGTGAAGTGCTGTAGGAGTTCTTCAGCGAATGCTTGGGTGTTTTCTCCCCTGCAAGACAACAACAGCTGTGTTAAAAGAGGAAGTCACGGAAGATGATCACTAAATGTTATTCCTGCTGAGTGTTGACATCTCACCCCTCCAGGATTGGCTGTAGGCAGGTGTGTTGCAGCAGTAGGTGGGCAATCTCCACCATCCTCCTACAGGAATGGGACACCCTCTTCCACAAGTCTTCCTGAAGACTAGAGGGGGTGGGGGGTTAATTCATGACCGTGTTCACACTTCAAGCAACACAATCAACAAGTCAGTCCTTGGCCGATGTCTGGACGGTCAACAAGCTTGTTGGCCACGGCTGAACTTTTCAACTTTTATTTGAAAGACTTCACAATTCCATGTCTCAGAAACGATGCCTGAAGAGTGGCTGCATCCATCATTGGGCTCAATGGAAAGCTCTGATTTCACGCTGTAAGATCACACTGGTAATCTACCATTCAGGATCCTTTCAGGAACTATTTGCTGGGCGAATGTAAATCAAGCAGGGCAGTTTCATTCTGACATCTCAATGCTTGGACAGAAGAAAGAACCAAGAACTAACTCAGTGCTAAGACGGCTACAACCAAATCCTGGTAAACTTCAACAGCCAGTCTCTATTGATTGTGGAACATCTTACATCACTGTCCCTCTGTTTCATCCTACATAAAACCCCAAGCAGACGCTCACCCTTTATCGTCAAAGTTCCTCTTCCTCACTGCCTTCTCGATGTCCGGCACAGCGGTCTCGTAAAATGAGGCCAGTCTGCAAGGAGAAGAAACAAAATGACCACGAAAAGCTTCTATTCAGATGATGAGGTTGAAAGTGACTGGTGGTAGTACAGGTTGGGAACATCGGTGTACCTGTTGAGGAAGCCGTGAGAGTGGAAGCTGGAGCAAGCGACAGGGAAGATGTCCAGGAAGGCGTGGATAGTGGTGGTCGAGTCACACAGGTACAGCACCAAGTCTACGAGGTCCTGGGACACGCAAAAAACACAAATGTCTTTCCTGTGTAGTGGAAGTCACAGTAAGCGACAACAATAGTAACCCGCAAACCTTGGGCGCGGGATCTTTTCACATGTATTATGTAAAAAAAACAGGACTTTTTGCACTCTCCGAGGTCAGATTGGTTCAAGGTAACAGAAAGGCCACAGATGCACCAATAACATCTTTACAACAGTGGTGAGCAGAAGGGACCTTTTTGAATCCACGCTGGAAGAATTCAGGCTGTTCTGGAGGCAAAATGGTCCTACCCTACTAGATAGGTGTACCTAATAAAGTGGCCGGTGAGTGTACATTTCAACACTAATATGACTTGGTGATTAATGAAGATGAAGATGAGACCTGCTGACTCATGTTCATGGCAGTGGGCTGGCTGTGAGCGCTCAGCTTCAGCGGCTCCATGGCCGTGGCCCCTTCACACCGGAGACCACACTGGTTTAGGATGGTGTCAAACACCTACAGGTGATGAAGAAGAGACAGACGTCACGGAGAGGAGGAAGATAACATATCTATAGATAAACACTCAGAACTCATTCAAAACAATCACCTGCCACACATAATCATGTTCCTCTGTGGACTGATCAATGTCCATGTCTTACCTGCAACACCGAGGGCACCGTCTCGTCCAGGTCGCTGTAGTAAGAGGGCTGCTGGGTGAAGATGTTCTCTGGAAAACATCATCGTCATGAGAGTCAGAAAACAAACAAAGTGGACCATACGAACATCACTCCTCCTGACGTACAGGTCTTATCACAATCCCCCACGTTGACGTCTTGGTATCTCACCTATCATCTTGTGCAGCAGCTGGGTGTTGCCCTTTCCAAAGAGAACACACAAGTCCAGGATCTTGGGAATGTCAAACAAGAAGTTCTCATAGATGATCTCGCCAAACACAGCCGGGGTGAGGAAGTTGTCCTGAGGGGGGGTGGGCACACAGCCAGTTACTGGTAGGTTAGATAAGACAGAACACAACAAGACCATCTTCCTGTCGTTCTGTCATTCCCCTCTTCACCTTCAGACACCAAACCAGTTCACTGAAGCCCTCCTTCATTCCTTCCTTCCTTCCTTCATTCCTTCCTTCCTTCCGCCACCAAGATGCTCAACATCATTTATTCCCAAACCAGAAATCAAAGGGCGCTAAAAAATGAAACTGAAAAAATGGCCTTCAAAGTTAGAGTTTGCTTTTTTGCATTTCATTTGTATTTATTTATTTTTTTAAAACCCCCGTAGGCCACCGTAGGGGGTTCGTGGGAACCTACGACCAGAGGATTCTTTCCAGTGCATACTGAGAAAGGTAGGAGTGGGTTTTTGATCAGAAAACAACCAAATACGCAGCATGAAGCAGCAGAACATGCTGGTAAATGCTGGTAAATGCTGACTCACTCAACAAAAACTAAAACAACCAATATGGGAAAATGGTAGAAACTGGAATGGCTGGGGACAGACGGGCCTGTAAGGCCTGCTGTGTTTCAAGCAGTGTGAAAGAAATGTAGGACGTGCGGTTTATTCTGATTTAAAATAAAACAAATGTCAGTGTGTTTATTTGCCAATATGCAATCCAAATGTATTATTTTATAGTTCAAAAAAATTGCCATTAAAAAAAAGGAGGATAAATTGATAAATGATGTGTTATAAGTCTGTCTGTCCATACGATTTGTACTGGCAGTGAAAAAGATCATCAGTGCATCCTTCCCACCTTGGACTCTTTGTGCGTGGCCATCCTGAGGAAGGTCATGAAGACGGCTCGGTGGACAGAGCGCTGCACGTCGGCCACCGCCGGGGAGGACGGCATGGAGACGGGGTCCAGGCCGCGGGGGGCGTAACGCAGGTACGAGTCCAGGCACTTCTGCAGAGACTCGTCAAACACCACCTAGTCAGGGAGGAAGAGAAAAGGGGTTAAGACTACAGCATCCACCCAATGTCCCCCAGTTTCCATTCAATCTACTGCTTGTTCCATCGTTGTAGTTACACGCTGTCGTCTGTGTATTTCATCTCTTTGTTTATTGTACGGTGTTTGATGCCACGCTGCAGGTCAAAACGAGTCTTGAACTAGAATGAAGCGCTAACACACTCTGCTGTGTGTTAGCGTGTTAACTGTATAACACCAGTTATACATGAAAATACCTTCAAACTAAATACTCATCAACCCCGTCAAAGTCCATGAATGAGGAACAACTCTTTGATAGAGGTCGGGCTCGTTCCAGGATCAGTTAAAGAACTATTTGCGTCTTATTTGGATATTTTTGTGCAATTGTGCTTTAGTTGTAAAGGTTATTTGTTGGCTGAACAATAGGGCCAGGTGATGCATTCTCTTTGTACTGACAGTTTTCTAGCTGCGTGGGCATTTTCCAGGTGAATGACTGTAAAGGAAACCCTGACTGGGTGGCAGGTCCAGTCCCTCACCTGACACCAGAACTTGTCATGGGGCAGCGCCAGCAGCCACTCCAGGTCCTCAGCAACGAACTTGGCATGTTCCACAAACTCCTCCACCTCAGCAGGCGAGCCATCCTCTGGCGGCGGCTTGTAAGGCACAAAATGACGCTCCTCCTTCCTGTCTGGGTGCTAGCATGAAAAACAAGGGTGACAGGGTGGATTTCAATAAACCAACAGTAGGTTGCCTTGGGCCCCGGCAGCCATAGGGCCCCACAAAAGAATATCAAGTACTATACACTTATTTTTCATCAGTTTTTAAAAAAAAAATGTACTTATTGAAAAACACCCCTCTTGTTACAACAAAAGAAGAAATTCAATCTTGAGTCATGGCCGCCCCCCTACTCAGTCAGGCTACAGAGAACTATTCCACTTGACTATCACTCAGAAGTGATGTACCATATCCAGTTGCTGTGAGAAGCAAAGCTAGTGATGCAGACAAACAACAAAAGAGGAAAATAAAAGCTTTGTTAACTTTTGTCATCTCAGAATCAACTGCTGCTTTGTTGCTACTACCACCACCTCCAAGCCCAGCTTGACGGTAATGCATAGAAAGGAGTGAAGGTTGGGATTCAGACTAAGTCCACCCTGATGAGTCTCACCAGAGCGGGCAGGGTGCTCTCCTTCCCCAGGGGCCCACCGGGCTCCGTCACCTGTTGTTCATCCAGCGGGACTCTGGCACAGGCCATGGCTTCTCCCTCTGGTGGTTCTGTTGAAGGACAGAAGAAAGATGCTACACTAGAAGACAATAAAGTAACCAGTTACATTTACTCTCGTTACTGTAATCAAGTTGCTTTACTGTGTACTACGGTGGTCATTTTACTTTATATAAGAACATAAGAATGTTTCAACTGTACTTCACTGTGTTTTAAAATGTTGTCAATCAGTTCTCTTTTGTCAAAAAATAGCTAACTTCACTCAGTGCTGTGAATAAATTCGCTAACTTACTTTTACAAAGATTTAAACACCAGTAATCTTACTTCTATTTAAGTACAATTTCTGTCAAGGTAAAGTACTTGAGCGGGTCATTTTAGTACCCTGCTGAAAGACATAAGGTAGTTAGTGGTACCTACTGACTAACAGAACTGGCTAGCTAGCCGTAGCAGTTTAATTAGCCAACATCTGACCCAACTAGTGAACTGGACGGTTGCCGGTAGCAATCTCAGCCAATTCAACCAAATGACACGTAACGGGCTTGACTCGCGTGCCGCTTACAGGCAATATCACAGCTTGCTAGGGGTGTAGCCAGCTAGATACCTAGCTTTTTGACTGAAACAAGCTAAACTGTAGTTAGCTAAACAACGTTAGGTATCGTTCTAACGTCTGCTCCGCTACATAGCAACTTCAACAGAAACGAAAGCACGTCAACGGCAACATGCTAATGTGGCTAGCCGGCTGGTACTGGCCATCCTCGTGGGAGAATCGGAACTGTACCGGAAATAAGTTGGTAAATCAGCTTACCGATTACTTTGTTTGTAATTCTTTCAAGCCATTACATCAAGTCGTCAACGCTTGTCAGTCTCACAACGTTTTATAATTATATGTATTGACGGGCCAGGAAGTGGCTTGAATTTTTGACAGAACGCATGCGCAATAGAACAATAGTTTGACGTCTTTACAGCCCTCTAGTGGCCAATGGGGAGAGTGCAGCATGACCACAGCATATACTACTCTGGTCTTCCATGTGTATTCAAGTGTAGTTCTGTTACACTTCTGGCCTACACTTTTTAGACCTGGATATTTAATTCCTTCAACATAGATTACCTTAGCTTACCCTTGATCCCTTTTACCCTGGAGGTCTTTACTGGTGATTTAAGTTACACTAACTATTCTGTCAAGTTGCAACATCAGTCCAAGAAAATATAATGGATTAATGACACTTGAGACATTTTTTTCTTGGAAAAGGATTTAATAAAAAAGATATTCCCATGACACACAGAGAAGGCTGAGGTTTCCCCATAAATTACATTAGGTACAATACTTACAAGACACCAATATGCAGTACGAGTTTGAAACAGCGTCAATAAATAATGTCTTAAAGTCTAATGTCATTCACTGGTTTGTCTCTGAACAACCAAAACGTGTGAGGAATCAGAATATCATATTTGACTGGGGGGTGTGTGTTGTGTGTACATGCTGTAGCTTCAGTCTTCCACATAAAGGTCAAAAACAGTGTACACTGCAATAAGAGCTGATGTATTTGACAATAACAGTTCAAATGGTTTCATCTTCTGCAAGACAAACCGCTGGTTCAACGATGAAAGACAAAGACAGATCTCATTCTTGTCTGGCTCCATGGCTTCTGACGTAAAGCTAAACAGAATGATGTAGTGTGCACAGGTCAGCGTCATATTACATGAAGAAATAACTTATCATAGATTTCAACGTCTCCAACACTTTATGGTTTGTGATTCCATGGCTTGGTTTGCCTTCTCCATCCAGGAGGAACTAAGAAATGGTATGTCTTGCAATTTCATAATATGCCATATAAATATGATCCAGTTTATATCTGCTAAATTATATTGTACATTATTGTAAATGATATTGTCTCTTACATGTAATCTACTAAACAGCCTGTAGCTTGTGAAGACGTTGCCTCAGTCTCAGCTGGTTATACTACCTGTAGTTAGTTTGAACAGTTGCCTAAGTCCTCTCATGCGTCGTCCTTCGCTACGCTATTTGCTGATATGAAACCATTTAGGTGAATAGCACCAAATCATCCTAACCACACCAATGATCGGCTGGCTGATCTGATCGGTGGCTGCTGACACACCACAGGGTTAGCTAAACGAGCTAGCTAGCTACAGGACAGGCACAGTGTGTGTGCCTCTGTGATCCAGCAGACAGTATTCAATGAAAACCATTAAATGGACTGTAAAAGAAAATACACATCATGAGATTGAAAAACTATATGAAAACAGTATCTGGATGAGTGGAGAATTCATCGATTGAGTTCAAGATTACAAGGAATAAAAAAAACCTACAACTACTCAACGCTATGATGGCTGACGGTGGGAAACAGGCTGTGGACCGCTGGACGCCACCAAGATCACACTCAACGTTGAACTGAGCCAGTCGGGTAGGAACTGGGGAGAACAGTACGCCACTCCGACGTCCACATGTAGCCCTTCATCATGATCAATGGCCGGCCCGTATTTGGTCTTCAGAAGTCTCCGGATGTTTCATTTATTATGTAAAAAAAAAAAAAAAAGGATCTGTCAACACAATAAAAGTCCCACTGGATTCACGTTCAGCTCCATCAGGACTTCTTTCTTTTTGGTGTGGAATGAAAATGGAGGCTTGAACTCTGAGAAAAAAAGGATAAAGAAAGGCCGAGGATGTCTACAATGCAACTGCTATTACCTGATTGTGCTTGTCCCACTTCCTGTGTGTACGGGCACTAAGGACTACTGATATAAATGAGTGGTGGCCGGTGGCTCATCCATCATGGAACCAAGCACAAGAGTCGACAAGCACTGGAGCCAAAATGGCTGATCAGTAGTCTGGGGAGTCCACACAGTGCTTCTCATGTCATAGACGAGCTGAACACTGGAGGTCTTGATATCTCTAGGGGGGGTGGGTCAGCGGAAGGTCAATGACAGATGAAGGAGCAAGCCTCCTCCTCCTCCTCCTCCAGGAGTCTACTGCATGTGGGAACTGCATATGAACAAATGTTAAAATAGTTTGAGAGGTGCGTTCCTGCCGCACAGCAACCAAACTCCCCAGTCAAGGGTCCTGATAACCGGGGTCAACCTGCATCTCGGGGGGAGGGGGGGGGGGGGCAGGTTTTGGTCCGTCAGAGTCCAGTGCTAGCCCATTTGAATCTGTCCGGAGTACATGGTGAGAAGCAGCATGATGGCGAAGCCCGTTAGCAGGCCGGCATTCTGGATGGCAAAGATGAGGAGGAAGCTGCTGCCGCCTGCCTCCTCTTCCTCACGACTCACCTCATTCATCTCTGGGAACTGACAGAGAGAGACCAGAGAGAGATATGAGACAGAGAGAACGTATTTTAACCTTTATTTATCCTGGAAAAGTCGACAACCTCACATACACCGATGCCCCTGAACGCCCCATTCACACACACTGCCACAGCTCACCATGTCTGCCAGTGCGATGTAGAGGAACATGCCCCCCGCCAGGGCGAAGATCCAGTTGGGGGAGAAGCTGTTGCCGGCCAGGATGCCGAAGCCCATGCCCAGGTAGCAGCAGCAGGCGGACAGGAAGTTGAAGAACAGAGCCTGCTGGATGCTCATGCCGGCGTTCAGCAGGATCACAAAGTCTCCTGGTGAAGAACGAGGGGAGGAGCAGAGAGGAGACCATGAGGACAGCATCGGTTTGTCTCTCATTCATGTTCCTGTTCATCCTATCACTGAATGCTAACTGACGTCAGGTGACACAACGACTCACCCAGCTCATGGGGGAACTCCTCACACAGGATGGCCACGGAGGTGCTGACGCCCTGGAAGACGGAGGCGGTGAAGGAGGCGCCGATGGCCAGGCCATCGATGAAGTTGTGCAGGCCGTCACTCAGCGTGATCATCCAGGCCAGCGTGCCGATGTCCGAGTAGGCCACGCCCTTCAGCCAATAGCAGCCGCCACCGTCCGGGCTCTGGGAGTCCTGGAGGAACAGCAACATCAAGATTACAGATATATAACAGTCTGGTTTGTGAATGCATCCAATATGTCCTGCAGGCACTACCAACGTGTAACCATAGCAACGGGGAGTAAAATAAATGAGCTGTACATTCAAATATTCTGTCATTTCTGTCAGCAAATATTGACAGCGGCCTGCTGACAGGCCTCATATTCACACACGGCGAGCCCATTCATGTAATAAATGTCAATATTTGCTGACAGAAATGCACACAGCCGCCTTCAGTCAACATCACATCATCAAGGATGTAGGTTAATGCCGTTGTACGACGTGGAGCACCTCACGTCCTGCTGAAGGTCTCGTCACCACGTGCATCTAGCAGTCTTTGAGTAAGTTGTTTTTTAACCATGAACATTTCTTCTTCTTGTCCTTTCATGATATTGGCTCTTTTTCATGATCCTCAACTGGTCAGAACCATGTTTGGAGAGATGCCATATAAATACAATGTGATTTGGATCTTTGTCCCACTAAAGAGGACGTAGCTGCAGGGAGACTGAGTACCTCTATCCATCAGGATGGAGGTACACCACCTACCTGTGGCGTCTGAGCAGGGCTGAGCATGAGCTCCCCCTCCCCGGCGTCCACCTTGCCCAGCGCCAGGCTGCTGGCTTCCCCGTTCTGCTGGAGCTTCTCCCTCACCGCCTCCTCCATGTCGCCGTTGGCTGCAGAGTAGCGCTCTGCACCGGAGTAATGGCTGTGGCCGTGGCCCTGGGGGAGAGACGGGATCATGGTAAAAACCAGTAGGGGACCCAGTCTAGTCCCAGAGCTGGTTGGACACTTGGTAGCTGCTTGATTCGGTTCAGGACTTCAAATTCTTTAGGAGGATTTTCTGAAACGTCTCTGGAGAAAATGAATGGGACAATTACTGAAACCAGGAACGAAGATGACCCTTGACCTTCAATTCATCCTGCCTACACTGACCAATACACCGGGGATCTGCTGTATATGTGACGATGATTGGCTGACAGGAGGACCAACCGATGACCAAGACACAGTGAATAGTACTGAGGTGATATTTTGTCTCTTTGTGCTTGCCCCGCCCATCCACAGGGAGGTCAGAGGTCAGGGTCAGCTACAGAGCAGCACCTGGAGCCTGGAGGGATCCAGTGTCTTGCTCAAGGACACTTCAGCAGGGTGGGTGTGGGTCACAGCTACAACATGACTTTAACGTTCACATCGAGACGGTCAGCAGGTTTTCCTCAGCAGCAGTGCAGATGTAGGTCAAACAGTTGGTGTAATAGGATCTGGTAGCATTAGGCAGAGGTGAGTGATCACTAGGGGGCGCTACTGAGCTACTGACCTGGTCATACGCCATACTGCAGGCTTGTTGTGAATGAATGGATAGCACTGCCACGCCGTATGACGCTGAGTCCAGCCTTATCTAGCTCCACATGACACTAACCTGGTCCAATAAACCTGTAGTCTCTTATCTTATCAAAGTATAGATCCAGGTTGCATAGAAACTGATCACTTTTACCAAGATGGGCAGAATTAGTTTCTTTATATAGTTAGATCCACCCAGCTGGCGGTCTGGGATGGGATGTTGGTTTCTGAACTGTGTGCTCATGTCTCTTCTGTCACGTAAAGGGACGATTCAAAGAAATGGGAATACGACTCTGAAACAATGAGAAGCATTTTAACACGTTCGACGTTCGACGTTCACAACGTCCTTCAGTTACACAACACAGCATCCTGAGGGGAATTCCTCCAACTCTTGAAGCACAAGCGCCTCTACTTGGAAAGTCAAGTGTACATCTCTCAAGACTGCAAGCACTTGATGACTGTGTGTGTGTGTGTGTGTGTGTGTGTGTGTGTGTGTGTGTGTGTGTGTGTGTGTGTGTGTGTGTGTGTAAGTAAAAGAAAAGAGAACCAAGAAAACAATAGGAGGCATTAGGACGTCATATCATCAGTATCTGAACAGGGCGCAGCCTACCTGCTACTGAACACCACCCTGATAACTGGTAGAACCTGACTGACTCACCTGTCTCATCAGAGTTATCTCACACTGCCAACGGTCAGCCGAGGACATCGTGACTATTAAAGGTCTAGTTCAGGGATGTCAAACCGTGTGCCGTGGAGGGCCGAGAGTATGCAGGTTTTCATTCCAACCGAACACTACACCAGGTGATTTCACTGATTAGTCCCCTCCTCTCTGGTTGAAGGTCTGGTAATCAGTGAAATCACCTGCTGTATTCTTGGGTTGGAACGAAAACCTGCATACTCTCGGCCCTCCATGGCACATGGTTTGACACCCCTGGTCTAGTGTGTTCAGCTAAATTGAACATGGAATATGGGAATGTCATGAGGAACATCATGAGGAACAGTGGTCCTGTAAAATGGCCTCATATTCCTCCAAGATGGCGTCCATTTCATTAGATATCTAGTAGGGTGTCATATGACACATTCAATCATTTCCCAGTTTTTGTGACTGCTGCACCTGCTTGGTTCTTTGGCCTCTTTGGACTGTTAGTTGTAATGTTGCCTTGAAACGTCACATATAGCAGACCTGTCAGACCTACTGCCAACTGGGTTTCACTTTTCCACTGCAGGAACTCTCCAGGAACTTAGTACTGTTGGTACTTGGTTCCAGGAACTTTGACCTTTCCCACCGGGGGAACTAACCCTGAAAAAGGTTCCTCTTAGATAGCTCCTCCCCCCAAAAGGTTCCTGCTGGCGAGGTAGCACTTCTTAGGGGACCAGGAACCATTGGGGCGGAGTTGCAGTACTGAACAACACTGATTGGTCATTACAAGCGACGCAAAAATCGAGTCCACCAACCGCCACGCTTGTTCAACACCGGTAGCAAACTCAGTTCGTGTCTCACCCAACACGTCTCAGATATTTATGGTTTTGAAAAATGGACCGATGACGAACGTCCTCCATGTTCGCTGTTGTTGTTGTGGGTCCCGTCACATACTCCTCATCTGATAATCTCCCCGGTACTTTGGTGGGAAAACAACCTGGAACTGTTTTGGGGAACTAAGAAGGTTCCTGCTCAAAAAAGTACCCAAAAGGTTTCAGGTTCCTGCGGTGGAAAAACGACTTTGTAATTGTGTTTTAGTCACTTCAAGGTTGAAGTCCTTCTCCATGAGGTGTTTCAGTCATTTTGTCTCATTCAGTTTGTGGTTTATGATTCTTACCCCGGGTTTCTTTTTGAGCAGCACCCTGAGGACCTTCTCCGTGAAGAAGAAGAGGTAGAAGCCTCCGAACACCACCGTGGACTTGGAGACGTAGAAATCCACCATGGGGTCAAAACCAAAGGCCTGCCACACAGAATGGAAACCCTGTTAGCGGACACCACTGGTTACTGACACCACAGGATGTGTGACTAGGACTACAACCAACACGTCACTAAATACGTGGTGAAATGTGTGGCGGACAGATTTAAGGGAGTCAATAATTAGTGGTTTTAGCTGTTAATGGAAGCAGGTTGTTGTCTCGTCCATTTCGGGCAAAGGGTGAAAAAACACCATATTTTGGATGCGTTCACTGACTGCTGGCAACGGCTTCTAAACAAGTAGGGTTCAGTGGGCATGCCAAATCAATCAATCAGCCCAGTCAACTAGAGCTGATATAGTTTTATTATTATAGTTCTGATATTATTAGAGATATTACACAGCAGTCCCTCATCTGAAGGACATGCTGAGGAGACACAAACAACCTATAAATCAAACCATGATGATTCTTGTTAAAGTCACTAGTTTGGTCCTGCAGCAGTTATGGATGTTCATAGTGTCTCCACTGATGTGAACCATGTGAACCACTATAATTCAGAGGATTCATTTAGCTGTCTTGTTTAAAGTGAAATCTGCTGGGTTGTTTTGTCTACCAGCCTCTGTGGTTTCCTGCCCTGGCAGACTGGTTGGGTCCTTTTGTTGCTCTGTGGTGAACCAGGTTTCTAAATACATTTGACTGCAGTCAGTAGAGAAGCTGTAACTTCCTAAAATCTACTCTATTCACCACTGGAAGGACACAGACTTTCCTCAGACCTTCATTCCCGTGGGGCTGATGGTGGCTAGCCTCTATAGCTGAACGTTATCCTACACAACACACGTGTAGCCATGTTAGCATCAGACTGGACAACCATATCTCCCTCATGCTTTTCTATAGTTTTGGTGTCACTGCCAGGCGGTGAGGTCAACACTACCTCTGGGATGAGCTGAAACAAGGCGTTGGAGTAGAGCGTGCCAATGGCCAGGGCTATGAAGTAGAGCAGCAGGCGCTTGTAAAAGGTTTTCCTCATGAAGGGAACCACGCTGGCGCCCATCAGCGAACACAGCGAGATCAGCGTCACGCACAGGAACCCATAACCCCACACTGAACACCATCACAAGAGAGGGAGGGGAAAGAAAGAGGAAAGAGATCATTAGTTGGGAATTGATTGCATTGTTATTGTGGTTGTTCCCGGGGGGGGTCGTGCTGGTCACCCCTACAAGGAAGGAAGAATTAAATGAAATCACCCTGAGAGACAAGAGGCTCCCTGTCAGTCAGACAGGTCAGTGGTCCACCTCTCCATGCACTTCCTTTAGAGAGGAGGCGCACGCACACACACACACACACACACACACACACACACACACACACACACACACACACACACACACACACACACACACACACACACAGTTATTAGCCCTCAACCCGAAGCCTTCCAGGTGCTCATTAGAGAACAGAGGAGAGAGAGGAAGTAGAAACGACCGGAGGGCAGGCGAGGTGAGCGCTTGGTCGACGGTGCGCTGTGACACGATACTCAACACAAAACAGGTTTTCAACTCAGTGTGTTGAGAAATCAGGAGGATTTAGGGAGGGAGGGAAGATGGAGGGGTGGAGGGGGGGATGATGGAGGGGGGGATGATGGAGGGCACACCTCAGGCAGCAGCTGGAGGACAGCGGTGGAGTAGAGCGTCCCGATGGACAGACCGATGAAGTAGGTCAGGGCTCGGTTCATGTGGCGCGTCGCCATGAGAGGCACCAGGAAGACTCCGGTCAGGGAGAACACACTGACCACCGTCACACTCACAAAGGAGAACCCCCACACTGGGGTTGGGGGGGGGGGGGGGAGGGGGAGGGGGGAGGGAGGGGAGGGGAGGGGAGGAGGGAGGGAGGGAGGGGGTGAAAATTAAAACATGGCGGCAGACACAGGCCCATACACACAGACTAGACAATAATTCATTATCATTTAATATGTATTGAATGTGATGACGTATTGATCAGGAGGTATTGATACAGTTACTGATAAAACTGATACTAATTCAAATGTCTCATAAGATTTCATCATAATGTATATCATCATGGCTGCAATGTGAAGAACATTTATGATCATGTTACCAGATATTGATCTATATGGATCCAAATAACTTCTGGATTCATAATAATAACTACTGGTGGGTCAACCAGCATGTCAGGTCAACTAGCATGTCTAGTCAACCTGTCAACCAGTCAGGAGAAGGTCCGTTATCATCACTGCCATGACTGATACCTGTGGAGAGGAAGGAGGCCGAGGCCCATCAGCTCTATGATTCAGGGTTAGAGAGCTGCAGCACCGGAGACGTTCCTGGTTAAAGAGTTAGAGTTAAAGAGTTAGAGTTAAAGAGTTAGAGTTAAAGAGTTAAAGAGTTATAGTTAAAGAGTTATAGTTAAAGAGTTAGAGTTAAAGAGTTAAAGAGTTATAGTTAAAGAGTTAGAGTTAAAGAGTTAGAGTTAAAGAGTTATAGTTAAAGTTAAATAGTTATAGTTAAAGAGTTAAAGAGTTAGAGTTAAAGAGTTAAAGAGTTAGAGTTAAAGAGTTCAAGAGTTTAAGAGTTAAAGTTAAAGAGTTATAGTTAAAGAGTTAAAGAGTTAGAGTTAAAGAGTTAGAGTTAAAGAGTTAAAGAGTTAGAGTTAAAGAGTTAGAGTTATAGTTAAAGAGTTAAAGAGTTAGAGTTAAAGAGTTAGAGAGTTAGAGTTAAAGAGTTATAGTTAAAGAGTTAAAGAGTTAGAGTTAAAGAGTTAGAGAGTTAGAGTTAAAGTTAAAGAGTTAGAGTTAAAGAGTTAGAGAGTTAGAGTTAAAGTTAAAGAGTTAGAGTTAAAGAGTTAGAGTTAAAGAGTTATAGTTAAAGAGTTAAAGAGTTAGAGTTAAAGAGTTAGAGAGTTAGAGTTAAAGAGTTATAGTTAAAGAGTTAAAGTTAAAGAGTTAGAGTTAAAGAGTTAAAGTTAAAGAGTTAGAGTTAAAGAGTTTGATCAGACGGCTCCAACAGCTTCCTGATCTGTCCTGTGATCAAATCAAATCACTGGGAACCAAACACAGTGAACAAAGTAAGAACCCCAGCCCCCCGGCTCCAAGCCCCCGAGCCCCCCCGGCTCCAAGCCCCCCGGCTCCAAGCCCCCCGAGCCCCCCCAGCCCCCCCAGCCCTACAGGGGCCTGCGAAGTGAGCTGCAGACATGTTAGTGGATGATGTGGGAAAACAAATCTGAGCCTCGGCCAACGGTGCACGCTAGCTCAAGGTCCTGGAGGACGTCGTCATATCACAGTTGTCACTCTGCTTGTCTCAGTAACATTTCAACTGATGGTGTAAAGAGGGTAAGACAACAGCTGGTCTGAGGTCAGTGAGTCAGGAATGAGCGTTCATACAGTCGAAGGAGCAAAACAACAAGTCACCCACCACCATCCGCCTCACAGGAACAACATGAAATGAAACATGAAGCTACTATTGGTGCTCACCTTCGGCGTCCGAGGGTCTGGGGGAGGAGTCACTGTGAGGCTCAACCGGTTTCTCCGCCCCGCAGGCGCCGGCGTCCAGCTGCTGCAGCATGGTGGGGCAAAGCTCCTTGAAGCCCCGCCCATCCAGACGGGAGTGCTCGCTGATGCTGAAACCAGCCAGGGTGCCAGCAGACAGACACTGGCCACGGAGACAAACCCATCAGTCAGTCAGCGGCTACGCTACACTCAACGCCACTCAACATCCCATCATGCCAGGAGTCAAAACAGCTTTATGAAGCATGATGGACCTGTCGGCTCACAACACATGAAACAACAAACAGGTCAATATGAGCGTTTCCTCACGTTCTCACTGCAGTTTGCGTGGAAGAGGAAGAGGACCGAGATGCTTTCAGGCCTCAGAGTTAGCCAGGTAGGGTTTCTACTGCTGAAGTGGTGTGAAGACCAGCATGGCTCCGGGGGGCCGAGCAGGACCGGCGTCTTCTAGAGGAACTACATCACCTCGGCCTTGTGGTCTTGGTCCTTCGGTCTGGCTGCTCTACCCCCTTGCCACCATCACTCCACTCAACGCAGATCAGCAGGTTAGCGAGTTAGTCCTACATGGCGCTAAGCTTGGGAACTATGTTGAGTATTTCAGCTGTCTGGCACCTCGTCCAGACAGCTGCCCTCATGCTGGGTCCATGTCCCTTTTCTAGACCGCCATCTGTTTCTGGGTAATCTTAACCTGTGCTGCCAATAACAAGATTAAACACAAAATCGGACAAAATATGACTGACAGGCTGACGGGTCACCAGGACATTCCTCGCCATTTCACAGCCGTCAGGAGACTTTTAGATGCTTCAAACAACACGTTCCCCCGTGGCGGTCCAACAAGCAGCAGTAAAAAAAGAAAGTGTGACTTCTACAACGATTACATCTGAGCATTTCCTCCTAGTGGAGTTGGTCTGGGCAGGAGAGAACCAGGCCTTCATAACCCTTCATAACCCTTCATAACCCGCCCTGATACCGGCTGGATCTGAGTCTGGGTGGTGCAGTTTAACCAATGAGAACGTAATCTGAACCAGCTACAGGAAACAGAACAAAACGCTGAAGCTCATTCAGATATTGTTTCATGTGTTTGAAAGTCCACCATGCTCGTCTCAAGCTACATGGACTCAGTAAAAGTTGACAGTGTGTTGTCACCTTGGAGGCTTTGTCTTTGGGCAGGGTGGCCGGAGGCGTCTCGCTCGTGGCGGTCCTGTTGCTGCCGCCGTCCCCCTGGCCCTGGCTGAGGCGGGCCAGCAGCAGGCGGAGCTGGGGCACGGAGATGGTGGCGTTGTCCCCGTAGCGGGTCAGCAGGTCCTGGAGGACCTGGGAAGGGGACTGGGTCTGGCCCAGCACCCTGCCCAGGGGACAGAGGAGCACAGCCAGGGCCAGGGTGAGCATCAGCTGGGGCCGGAGGATGGTGGCGGCGGCGGCACGGCCATGATGTAACCGTCTGAGCATGGCTGGAGGGCCTGGATCTGAAATGGTCAACAGCACCTCAATGTGTCACGTATAACAACTATGGCAGAAAACCATCGTTCTCTTAAAGCTGCTCTGGGCAACTGAACACGTTGGGCTTCAACTTCAATACACAACATAATAATAAGAACTGCACCTTTAATACCCTGAACAACGACACAGACCACCAGGCACGCTGACGTTCACCAGCCCTCAGTCTGTGATTGGCCGAGAGGCAAAACATCTAATGCCTCCATCTTTCTCTGGACTGAGCGCTCACTGCTGCTGTTGAGACGGTTTTGTTCTTACGTTCTGATTGGTCACTTCCTGTGGGTAAGGTGTTCATACCTGACACCAGGTCAGGGTGGACGGGACACTCAGCTCCACTCTGTCATTTAGGTTCATGAGTAACGTCTAGCCTAGGGCAGCTTTAAGTTGCTGGGGAACAGGAAGCACCACCACCACCACCCATCACACAGGACACCAGGCATGTGACCGACCACCCCCCCGCTCCAACACACAGAGCACCATTCATCCCCCTGCGTCCTCCAGGTGAATAAGCTCCATTCATTTCTATGACAGACACTCACCTTCTCCTACCGTGGCCCTCTGTGGCGCTCTGCCTGCCCCGGGGCTCGGTGTGCCGCGGGACGCCCTCGGGTGACCTGGTGGCGGAGATGGAGGCCGACCCTGGAGGGAACAGCAGCGTCCTCGGGGGGGGCGGTGGACTGTGGAGGAGACAGATAAACAAGGTTACGACTCACCGGTGAAGGAGAAGGGAACAGGAGAGGACGGAGGGAAGAAGAGAAGCAGTGAAGAAGAAAAGAAGCAGTGAAGAAGAAAAGAAGCCGGCAGCAGCACAGTGTTTCGTTTACCCGTCAGCTTCCTGAGATTCCAGCTAGCTCTCTGGAGCACCATGCCAAACCCACAGAGCATTCCTGGTTGATTCCTGATGTGCTGCAGACCGGGAAGGCCCTCTAGCTAGCAGCAGCCTGTAGACTAGCAGCAGCCTGTAGACTAGCAGCAGCCTGTAGACTAGCAGACAGCCTGTAGACTAGCAGCAGCCTGTAGACTAGCAGACAGCCTGTAGACTAGCAGACAGCCTGTAGACTAGCAGCAGCCTGTAGACTAGCAGCAGCCTGTAGACTAGCAGCAGCCTGTAGACTAGCAGCAGCCTGTAGACTAGCAGACAGCCTGTAGACTAGCAGCAGCCTGTAGACTAGCAGCAGCCTGTAGACTAGCAGCAGCCTGTAGACTAGCAGCAGCCTGTAGACTAGCAGACAGCCTGTAGACTAGCAGCAGCCTGTAGACTAGCAGCAGCCTGTAGACTAGCAGCAGCCTGTAGACTAGCAGACAGCCTGTAGACTAGCAGACAGCCTGTAGACTAGCAGCAGCCTGTAGACTAGCAGACAGCCTGTAGACTAGCAGACAGCCTGTAGACTAGCAGCAGCCTGTAGACTAGCAGACAGCCTGTAGACTAGCAGCAGCCTGTAGACTAGCAGACAGCCTGTAGACTAGCAGACAGCCTGTAGACTAGCAGACAGCCTGTAGACTAGCAGCAGCCTGTAGACTAGCAGACAGCCTGTAGACTAGCAGCAGCCTGTAGACTAGCAGCAGCCTGTAGACTAGCAGCAGCCTGTAGACTAGCAGACAGCCTGTAGACTAGCAGACAGCCTGTAGACTAGCAGCAGCCTGTAGACTAGCAGACAGCCTGTAGACTAGCAGCAGCCTGTAGACTAGCAGCAGCCTGTAGACTAGCAGCAGCCTGTAGACTAGCAGCAGCCTGTAGACTAGCAGACAGCCTGTAGACTAGCAGACAGCCTGTAGACTAGCAGCAGCCTGTAGACTAGCAGCAGCCTGTAGACTAGCAGCAGCCTGTAGACTAGCAGCAGCCTGTAGACTAGCAGACAGCCTGTAGACTAGCAGACAGCCTGTAGACTAGCAGCAGCCTGTAGACTAGCAGCAGCCTGTAGACTAGCAGACAGCCTGTAGACTAGCAGCAGCCTGTAGACTAGCAGCAGCCTGTAGACTAGCAGACAGCCTGTAGACTAGCAGCAGCCTGTAGACTAGCAGCAGCCTGTAGACTAGCAGCAGCCTGTAGACTAGCAGACAGCCTGTAGACTAGCAGCAGCCTGTAGACTAGCAGACAGCCTGTAGACTAGCAGCAGCCTGTAGACTAGCAGACAGCCTGTAGACTAGCAGCAGCCTGTAGACTAGCAGCAGCCTGTAGACTAGCAGACAGCCTGTAGACTAGCAGACAGCCTGTAGACTAGCAGCAGCCTGTAGACTAGCAGACAGCCTGTAGACTAGCAGCAGCCTGTAGACTAGCAGACAGCCTGTAGACTAGCAGCAGCCTGTAGACTAGCAGCAGCCTGTAGACTAGCAGACAGCCTGTAGACTAGCAGCAGCCTGTAGACTAGCAGCAGCCTGTAGACTAGCAGACAGCCTGTAGACTAGCAGCAGCCTGTAGACTAGCAGCAGCCTGTAGACTAGCAGACAGCCTGTAGACTAGCAGCAGCCTGTAGACTAGCAGACAGCCTGTAGACTAGCAGCAGCCTGTAGACTAGCAGACAGCCTGTAGACTAGCAGCAGCCTGTAGACTAGCAGCAGCCTGTAGACTAGCAGACAGCCTGTAGACTAGCAGCAGCCTGTAGACTAGCAGCAGCCTGTAGACTAGCAGACAGCCTGTAGACTAGCAGCAGCCTGTAGACTAGCAGACAGCCTGTAGACTAGCAGCAGCCTGTAGACTAGCAGCAGCCTGTAGACTAGCAGACAGCCTGTAGACTAGCAGCAGCCTGTAGACTAGCAGCAGCCTGTAGACTAGCAGACAGCCTGTAGACTAGCAGCAGCCTGTAGACTAGCAGCAGCCTGTAGACTAGCAGACAGCCTGTAGACTAGCAGACAGCCTGTAGACTAGCAGCAGCCTGTAGACTAGCAGACAGCCTGTAGACTAGCAGACAGCCTGTAGACTAGCAGCAGCCTGTAGACTAGCAGACAGCCTGTAGACTAGCAGCAGCCTGTAGACTAGCAGCAGCCTGTTTATTTTTTTATTTCTTAGATGATCATTCTAGTGTCGGTGAACTAGAAACAGAGCTGAAATGTGACCGCCCTCTTTTCTAGCGTCCCTGGTTCCAGAAGTCAGTTCAGAGAATCCAGTTGATTCAGAAAAATGTAAAAAGAGGCGAAGGTACAAGACGGTGTACCTCACGTCTTTAAGAGGGAATGAACTACGTATCCCATAAGGGATTGTGGGTGATTTCATCAAGTCCCTGGTAGCTCATGTAGGTCAAGAGCGTCTGCTAAATGCCTCTAGTATAATATAAGCTGAGGAAGGCGAGGGTGATCTGTCCCACTGACACAGACAGAGGACCACAGAGAGGACAGACACACCAAGGAAAGAGGCCAGAGGTAAAGTGAGATCTCTTCCACATCAATGTTTCATGAGAGCAGAGAAGCGAGGTGTGAGGAAATGGACGGGAGTGGCAGCAGCCTCTCCCTGTTACCCAGCATGACCGGCGCCATGTCATGTTGACTTGTGGGTGTGGTAGATATTTTAATACTAAACATACAACCATCAATGAATCACCAACCAGACTGATCTTTAGTATAGTTACTGTAATGAAACCAGACCATCAGGAGACCGGCAGCCTCAACGCTGCATTTCACATTGTGGAGGATTTGGAGGGAAATCTGCTGGATTGCTTTACGGCACCAAACAGGAAGGGGGCGCTGTTCTTCCAGCGCTAACGGAGCTAAAGATGAAGAGTTTCTGGAGACGGAGAAAGAATAAAAAAAAATCACTTCCAAAATGTTGGTCCTCTTCAGTGACATGAAAGAGAAAACCCTTGACAGCGAAAGCAAAGATTGACAAAGGGGGAGGGATGATCCCGACGACCAGCCGGTCTCAGACAGAAGGAGACCGTGAGTTCAATGCCACTCACAGACAGCATCATCCTCCAGGTCTGTTTTGACTCCACACTGGGAACATTATATTATCAGTGAGTTATTGAGATGTCAGGTTTTGCCGGTTGGGAGCGCCAATCCTACCAATTAAAAAGTTCATTTTTAATTAATGTGACACGTAGCACCGGTAGATCCAACCTCACGGGTTCCTCCGCTGGTCTGGGATCAAACCCCCCAGAACTCACTCATGTCACTGTCTAGATAAAAGAACAAATTACAGGTGAGTGGACCCACTTTCCTTTAGGACCTACGACCTAGAAAGACCAGGACTCAACAAAAACGAAACAACTATGGACCAAATAAACATCTTACCCGATCAAGGCCGTCTTCAGCCGGCTGGCAGGTGACATGACAACGGCTTTGACAATAACCAGGACTTGGACTGGCGACTAAAACACCGTGCACTCCTAAACAAGAACTCTGCTCGGAACACTGGTAAACAAAATAGACTTTCCCTTGGTAAAACCTCGGCATGGCTTAATGTCAGGAGGTCAGGCCAGCAGGTGTCACTCTGATAAGACACAAACACAGAGATTAGCTCCTCGGGGCCAAGGCCTATTGCTGTCTGGAAGATAGGAGTTGGTGGGAACAGACTGGTTGTCTGCATAGCAGCAGGACCCTGAACCCATCTTGAAGACATCGGTGGAGTCCTCTGCCGTGTTAAATGTGAGCTTTGCTAGAGAGCCGGCGGCAGAAGAGAGTGGAGAGGGTGTGAACATGTTTAGTCACAGTCTGCCAGGCTGCAGGCCCAAAGCATGGCGCTGATCCACTCACTGCTCGTCCTGCCTTCCTTCCACTTGTTTTTCTTGCTGTTTTTTTGGTTGGAAACAAAATCACAGAGTGGCACAGACAGGAAAGTGCAGGGACGAAGCCAAGCGGCAGGCAGGAAAGGTACTTTCTGTTTCTGACAGTCGAACACGCCACTCACCCTCATACACTATTATATTACTGCTGTCGCCTGGCGATCTGAGCACTGGGAATCAGTATGATCTAGTGATTACATCACAGGAAAACAAACTGTTCTTATCAGCTCTGTTGTTGTCCCTCTCTCTGGTACAGCACCCATAAAACCACAGCCTGCTGAGAAAATGTTCCCTGTCATAATCACCTTCATCAGCTGACCGAGCAGAAAATCACCGAGGACTGGGCACAAGTGGAAAAACCAACAGGAGCCCCGTCTGAGACTCAACCGACAGGAAGCTTATCCATTACAATCTGAACACATCTGACATCTTTAAAGTGTTTACAGTACAGGAGTAAAACAATACAGCTTGACCATCTATCACAAGTTATACAAGACACAGGTTTCAAAGAAAGTTGTGATATTTGTGAGCCATGTGTTCCAAGATGGTGTTCTGGTCACGAGCCCCATCCTGGACTGGACTGGTTTAGGACCGGATCCCACCAAGCTCTGTGCCCCTTTAAGCCGTCCTGCATGTCCGTCCCAATAAAGAACAACTATTTCTATTCTGCAGCATACCTGGCATGCATAGAGAAACCAAACACAACTTGCCCTTTTGTGGATCTTTTATCGGCTCACTACTTTCTTCACTGTCCTCTTCTTGAACCAGACTGCAGTTTGGTGAACTGCCCCATCACCGACCACCTTATAGTGATGGAGGAGTGGGCGTGTTGGGCACTCATCAACAGACCTACTATTGTCCAAGGCCCATAATTATCATTTCAGGTGATCTCACCAAGCAAGACTATTATTAGTTGGGACAGTAATGGCCATAGGCATTATGTTGGTTCACCAGCCTTTAACCAAACTGCCCGTCCGTGCAACTCAGTGTAATATTATAGGGTTTAGACATGAGCTGGTTTGGCTCCTCTCCCTCAGCATGGCCACTCAGTGACTCTAGAGAAGAAAGGTCATGTAGCTGAAGGGAGAACAGTGGAGGGACCGGACTGTTCATCTGTGCATGCGTAGTTTTGTTGTATGTTTCTATTGTAGGAAAATTGCTTGTTGCTCAAGGTTGTTTATCTCTCTGTGTTTGACGCGTGCGCGCACACGCAATCACGCACACACACACACGTAATTAAACTGCTGGTGGTGGTGAAGGTGATGGAGAAGATGAACGCACAAACCAGCAACAGTAACATGAATGTAACTTAGCTACATTAGCTAGCGAGCATATTGCTAAGACTGACTAAAACCCCCGATAGTCCAGAAGAGCTAGCTAACTAGCGAAACCAGCTAGTTTAGCCACTAGCTAGTTTACCGTTAGCCAGTCTACTTAGCCTTAGCTTACCCAGTGATGCTGTTGGGGCGGGGGGGGGGCTTGACGTCAACTCCTTCCAGTGTTCTCTTTCCGTCAGTTATTTCCAGACAGATATATCACGTCCGTGTAAAATGACCGACACGGATGGCAGTGGCGTCCCTGTCGCTCCCAAGTCACTTCCAGAGTCAGACGGTTTTCTGTGATCCATTCAAACAAACCACAGCAACGTGTGAAGGATGTGGGGCATTTTTGGTGACGTTGACGATTCACATTCACCGCCCCCTGTCGTTTTCAGGATCGCCCCCATGCGGTCGACAGCAAGTACTGCAACCTGTCACAGATTTATGTTTGGACACACTTGACTGTTTCTCATGATCATTAATACATTCTAAAGGCTTATTCTTAAATCCTTGAAGTTAGTTTCTTAGACAAATACAAATCGTGAAGTTGATGCCTATGTATGCATTTCTTTTCAAACCTACAATTTTAATCTTAAAAAAAGTATTTTTGAAATGCACCCCCAACAAATAGTTTTCATTTAGAATTTGAAATTTAGCCTGGAAAACACATTTTCCAACCCCATTTTCCAGGTTTTCTATGACCATATTATTACTATGACTATTATTATTACCGAGTGAGAATCGCTTTTATCTGCCAAGTAAACAAACTACACAAGGACTTTGACTTGGTGCAGATACATGACAAGACAGTTACATAACATTGAACAACAATATTGGACTGACACACTTGATGTCAAAACAAAACATGACAGAATCACATATATATATGATAGACCTGACAAGAAGGGCCGTATAGCAGGAGGAAAGCACTGCTGGGGGAAACTGAGTCTTTGGTAGTGTAGCACAGTAGGAGGTTATAATTACGGCCATATGGAATAAACAACGGGCTCGTCCGGGATTTGAACCCGGGACCTCTCGCACCCAAAGCGAGAATCATACCCCTAGACCAACGAGCCACTTATTGAAACTCCTCGTGATGTCATAACGGACAGTCCCTTTATAAGATTGCTCCTTCTGTAGTAAAAGGAAAAAAAAAGTTGTCCGACTTGCCGGAGGACAGCGCATGCGTAAGGTTAGAGCCTGGCATTTGCAAACCGGAAGACGTATATACATACATACATTATGATAGGAGGCGGGGATACTTGCATCAGACAAATACCTTAAAGTAAAGTGAACATAATTGTACAGTTTTGACAGCTTTATATTATTACTTAATATAACTTCGTTGATCAGAGGAGGGGCATTGGTTTTTTGTTTGTGAACTTGCATTTGTGAATATGGCACTTAGCGATTAATAAAATGAAGTTTATTCAGAAATAATGCTTCTCTTCTTCCTTACCCTGCTCAGTAAACCCAACATCACATTCTCCCACAAAAGTGAAAAAATATAGAATATTATTAATTATTAATAATAAACATTTTCCCATGGAAAATATTCGCCTACTCCCGCAAAATAATAAAACACAATAAAACCCTTTTCTACTGGAGTGATGATTCGCTAAGCGGAAGTTGTTTTGATTGCGGAAGTGTACAGATGTTTGCGCAGCCTGTCTCTTGTCATTTGATCTAGCTATATGTAGGCCGCTGGAGAGTTCAGATCACAGCTTGATCAGGTAAGAATGTAAATAAAACGCTTCAGTGTTCGCTAGCTCCTTAACTGGACCAAACTTCGATTGGAAATCGACCTGGCTTTGCTGGTTAGCTAACAGTTAGCGTAGCTAACGCGACGTCGGTGAGCAACATCAATCAAATAAAGCCTGATTTATGCTTCTGAGTCCGTATTGCGTGATAATGTTACATGTCAAGACTCCACAAAGTGAAAAATCTTTTTCGAGATGTTTTGCGATGTAAACAACCATAAGGTTATCAAATAAGATGAAAATTTGCCTACCACCAATTTGCGCTCAAAACGGTCAATAATCAAGTTTATCAATTCTTCCTTTCAACGGTTTGAGTGACATGTCTTGAGGGCTCGTTTCCAAGGTAACTCGTATACAAAATGTTGTAGTTAACCGTTACCATGGATTAGCGTGTATGGCGATAACTAATAACAACAACATATTTTATCGTTGCTTCTTTGTTTTTTATTGCCAACTCCTTAAATGTCACCAGTTGTTTGGCTGGTCACTAACTGTCCCTTTATCGGTGCCACACCTCATGAACTGAGGTTTGAATCCCAATCGGTCTTCTCTTGACATATGTTGTTGCCGTTAGCAGTACCAGCTAACTAACTAAGAAACCACAGAAGACAAGCTATCTGTTAGCTTGCTGGTGGAGTGTTGTCACATTTATCTTTATTTTATCAATAAGTGAACAGTATGAAGTCATCAGGTGATACCACATAGTCCCAGCAGAGTCCAGCCCATGAGGAGGGCCACAGCTTGTGTCTTGTCTGCCTTGAACACAAAGTGAATTATTTTCTTAAATGGAAGAATGCTGTGTAAGAATCAGATGGTATCCATATCAAGTGTGAGTAAGGTAACCCAAAATGTGAAGTCACTGATTCTGAATGTGAAGATGCTTTGAACAATAATGAAATGAAAACTTTCTAGATATCAAAGCAAATACTATAAAGAGCAGTAATGTAAAACACTAATTCAGAAAACATTAAAAAAAAACATCCAAGACCAAATTTCTATTAATAAATCTAGGCTGCCTAAGGTTTTTTCACAGTACTGTACATGTCTAGATCATGTTGCAGACGCCTCAACACCATGTTAAGGAGTAGATCCTGCTGACTGGATCACGTGTGGTCTGTCTTTGTAGCGTACCAGGTCGGGCTGTAGTCATGGCAGACCACACTGACGTCAGCCTGCTGCCGGAGGAGCGCGTCCGTGCCCTGACCAAGAAGGGCAGCTCGGTGGAAGTCAACGACGACGTGCCGCCCCGCCGCTACTTCCGCTCCGGCATGGAGATGATCCGCATGGCGAACATCTACACGGAGGAGGGCAACACCGAGCACGCCTTCGTCCTCTACAATAAGTATATCACGTAAGTATGTCAGGGTTTAATTCTGTACAGCGTCTACAGGGGATGGACATGACTGACTGAGCTGGTGACTGATTGGTACTGAGCTTTTTGATAGGTTATGGTTTATTGGCTTAGTCCCTTCCTAATCCGTTTTCCAACTTGGTTTAGGTTTTAAGATATTTCCCCATCAAATACAGACTTCAGGGACCAGATTCACAAAACGGCTCCTAAGATAGATCATCTGGATCAAGGTTTTTAAGAAGGCTTTCATGTGCAATCCCCCACTATTTTATTAGTCTCTTCTCTTACAAACCTGTCTTGTTTTCTTACTGACGCACCTCTCAAATAGGGTTAAACCGCTCAGACATTGGTTACTGCCAAAGGCCTAAGAAGTGTGACTGTCCCTGAATGCCACATACAAATAACAATAGCAACAAGTTATATAAGATACAGTAAGTTAAGACATTAATACTGTAAAATACCTTTTCACTGCAACAATGTGAAGGCTGGTGGAAGGTTGTCTCTTTCTGAAGAAGCGAAAATACTTTTTGAAGAAATATCAACTTTTAACCTTTTGACTAAAATTACAAAAAATAGCACTTAAGAATATTTTTTCCCTTAGAGGATTTTGTGTATCCAGACCCAGATTATAGTTGGAGTTGAGAGGACGTGTGCAGACCTCCCATAGGATCAGTAGTTCTGTGTTAAACAAGGATAATTGATTTCAGTGAATTTAAACAGTTATTCTGACTTGTTATTCAGAATTCAGTTATTCTCCTAGAAAAACAGGGTGTGAATCCAGAGCGCTTTACAAGCTTTACAACGACATGAAACAATTGAAATAAACTGTATTGCTGAGTTTGCTTAGCGATGGGAGATTCAACACAGTTTGGTCATAACCAGCGTGTCTTTAGTCATCAAGACAGTAAATAGACAGGAAATGACCTCGATGGTGAAGAGACACTTTGATAAGATGGCGCCTCCTGGTACACTTGGTACCGGGACAACAGTCCAGTAACTAGACATCACTATGAAGAAACATTCAGCACTGAAGGACTGAGGAAAGGTTCAAATATACTTTTTAAAGATGGTAAACCAATAACCTTCTCTAATAGATGAGTGACATTTGAATCTGGTCAATAACAAAAACAAAATTGTGGGTTGACTTTTGAAATTTTGTATTTTTCCTCCTTTTATTTCACTTTAACTGTCTGCCATGATTCTGAACCATAAATCACCACCAGTGTTTTAGCTGCATGCTCAATGCCATCGTGACATTTTTGAGCAGTTAATGTTTTGTGGGTTTTGAGGGTTTGTTGTTGTTTGTTTTTTGCCCAGGCTTTTTATTGAGAAACTTCCCAAGCACCGGGATTACAAAACAGCTAACATTCCTGAGAAGAAGGACACGCTCAAGGTGCTCTCCCTGTAGTTAGCTCTGTCCTGCACAACTGATCATAACTACTTATAACCTGTGGATGAAGCGTTCGGGTTTAATATGTCCGTCCTTTCCTTTCTCTTCCAGAAACTGAAGGACGTTGCGTTCCCTCAAGCAGAGATCCTGAAGAAAGCTCTCTTGAGGGGATTTGAACAAGAGTATGCACAGTACCTTGTCAAAAAGGTAAACTGGGTCTGCGTTGACACCCGTTGTCTTTCCACTGCTCTGTACTGCAGATGTTGTAAATGTGTTGTGGTCTTGATGCTCAGAAGGCGGAGGAGGAGGTCCTGGTGCGGGAGCAGTCCAAGCAGCGAGCGCTGGACGCCGAGCGGGAGCGCGTGGCGGAGCTGCAGCGCCGCCAGCGGGAGCAGGAGCAGTTCAGCGCCTTCGAGGAGATGATCCGCCGACAGGAGCTGGAGAAGGAGCGCCAGCGGGTGGTCCTGGAGTTCGCCACGCCGGGCACGCCTCCCCCCGAAACGCCCCTCCTCCCAGGCATCCAGGGCCCCCCGCCGTCCTATACCGTCTCCCCCACACCCCCGCAGAGCCCCGGGGACTTCGGTAACAATCACCCCCCCGCAACCACCGGCACCTCCGCCACCGCCCTGCCCACCTTCGACCGCTCGCTGAAGCCCGGGTCTCTGGCCAGCCCAGGGAACAACAGTGAGTTCATCTTATTCTCATGCTTCGTTTCAGAACAACAAGAATCAAACTTTTCCAATCGACGTTTATTCTGCTGCATGTTTCCCAGATACGATGGATGACGCCCTTCGGCAGTTGGCAGTTCCCGCCGAGCTGTGCCGGAGTTTTCTGAGGCTGGCGGAGGCCAACACTAGCCGAGCCGTAGAGACTTGTGGTATCCTGTGTGGAAAACTGGTAAGACTTTGGAAAAAGAACCGACAGCTACTGGAATGATTGGATAACAAGCCCCGGGGGGAGTGGATCCCCGAATCAACCTAACGGGAGAAATATCACCGAGAAGTAAAAGTAGACGTTTTCCAAAAATTCAACAGAGCAGATCTAGTCTGGTCTAGTTTTCATCATGAGTTCTTCAGATCACTGAGAATGGATCCTAACAGATCATTGTGCTTACCAGTGTTTAATGGAGGGAACATCTCAGCCAGTTCCATGACATTTCCTTTTACCGATTTAACCGGTTTAACCGGTTTAACCGGTTAAACCGGTTAAACCGGTTAAACCGGGCTATGAGTGTGTGAAGGGCGACGGTAGCCTGGGAGGTTCAGTCATGTGGAGTTGATTGAAACTGAGACATCAGCTGATCCCAGACCCCCCCGGGATATCACAACATTTCTTAACTATTAACGTCCATTTTCCTTAAAGCGCCGGCCCTTCCTTTGTCTGTGATGACCCACAGGAACCGGTCCCTGGTGAACTACATCCTTACTGTGTGACTTGTTTTGTCTTGCTCCAGACCAGGAATGCGTTCACGGTGACCCACGTCATAGTGCCAAAGCAGTGCGGCGGACCCGACTACTGTGACACAGAGAATGAGGAGGAGCTCTTCCTGATCCAGGACCAGTATGACCTCATCACGCTGGGCTGGATCCACGTGAGTGACGAGCCGCGGTCACGGGTCGTATCACGCCCGCCTCTTAACAGTAACACTATCTAGCAGCTGGTTCTGGTGTGGCGGGGAAACGCTGCTGCTGTCTGTTCTCAAGATAGAAACCTCTTGGTCTTCAGTGACGCTCTCTGTCTCCTCCTGCTGGTTGGTTCTGGATCACAACAACAGTAACCAACAGTAGTGACCAGCAGCTACAGAGTGATTAGAACTACAGAACGTATGATGATAACTGAGGTCCACAAGTGCAGTCTGGGTAAAATAATGATAATAATAATAACAACATAATGACCTGTATTGTTTTCTGTGTGTGTGTGTGTGTGTGTGTGTGTGTGTGTGTGTGTGTGTGTGTGTGTGTGTGTGTGTGTGTGTGTGTGTGTGTGTGTGTGTGTGTGTGTGTGTGTGTGTGGAACATGTGACCTGACGTCTGACCCCCCTGTGTTCCCAGACTCACCCCACCCAGACGGCCTTCCTGTCCAGCGTTGACCTCCACACTCACTGCAGCTACCAGATGATGCTGCCGGAGGCCATCGCCATCGTCTGCTCACCCAAGTTCAACGAGTGAGACACAAATGTTTCTGTCATTCAGTGTTTCAGGAAGATTCGTCTGTCTGTCCGTCTGCTCGTCTTGTTTGTTCGTCACCTGCGATAAGTCGCACACTGCTGATCGGATTTTAACGAAACTTGGGGAAATGAAGCATCTCTGCGTTGCGTTGTGGCGTTTTTAAAATGATACTGACCGGTTTTATCACGTGTATTGTCAGTGTGTTGGTCAGTGTGTTGGTCAGTATGTTTGTCAGTATGTTGGTCAGTGTGTTTGTCAGTATGTTTGTCAGTGTGTTTGTCAGTGTGTTTGTCAGTATGTTTGTCAGTGTGTTTGTCAGTATGTTTGTCAGTGTGTTTGTCAGTGTGTTTGTCAGTGTGTTTGTCAGTATGTTTGTCAGTGTGTTTGTCAGTATGTTTGTCAGTTGTCCTGAGTCCTACTGTGATGTCACATTGTGTTCATGTCGTTGTTTCAGGATTGGCTACTTCAGGCTGACAGACCGCGGAACACAAGAAATCTCCTCATGTAAACAGAAAGGTTTCCACCCTCACAGCAAAGACCCGCCCCTTTTCACAGTGAGTACCTTCTACTATGTAGAGACATACCGTTGTGTTGTCTGTCTCCTGTCATCCAGTCAGTCAGGCAGGAGGCTGTACGTCCACTAGAGAACATTACGTTTGATGAGCCTGGCAAGCCCTAGTGAGTATATTGTCAGTGATGCTGTATGGTGGTGCCATGCGACACCTCGACCCGCCTCTACTCTGCTTGGTGCATTAATCCCTCTTTGCGATAGGAAGCGACAGGGATTATGGGATATGCAGTCTCTTGTCCAGCACTAATACTACTAATCACCTCAACCATGGTTTCATTGTTTACGGTAATTAAACCAAGGTACCATTTATTTTAAAATGCTGCACATAGCACTTTTAAACATGCAACATGTTAGATTACTAACCCAAAGTAAAATGTTGCTGCTGTCAACGTTTGTTTTGGAGTTCACTGCATGTGTTTTGTTGCGTTCCCTCTGTAACAGTAAACCTGAACTACAATAGGCAGTCTGACTCTTGAAGGGACTTAGATCGTTGTTTTTAAATTGTTCAATCTGAGTAAGTCAAATCTTTGTAATCCCTCTCAGTATTAATGCTGTAGCCTTTTTCTGTATTATCATTTTGCTCCGATGTAAACAGACTAACCTGAATCTGTTTCCTCCTCCAGCATGCAGGACATATCACCATCACCAACGGCACAGTGTCCATGTTGGATCTGCGGTGATTTTTTCCACCGCTCCACTCTCAGACTGTAAACAAACATGCAGATGTCTTATTTGGGAAAACACTCTTCTTTTTTTTTTTTTTACCGAGTGAATACCGGCCGTGGTTCTGACCACACATGGACCTGAATTGTTCTCAGAGGGAACAACGTTGTGAACTTTTTTGCTCCGTCAACTGTCTTGATATTATTGCACTTTCCAAGCAAACAACTTCTATCCACCTAATGGACAGGCAGACCTCGTCAGCTCCCCCTCTATGTGCTCTAACCTTACCATAGATGTTTGTCAGTAACCGGTAACTAGTTGAAACGATGTTCAGCTCTGTTGGATGTCTTCACCCAACCTTTGTTTTATCATTTTCTAAAAGTTGGGCATGCCTGACAGATACGTGCCAAGGATGAGAGGATTCATTTGGTGTCCAGTAACATTGATCATGAAGTCTGACTTTATCGATTCTCTCTATTCTTTTGAATTGGTGTTTCCTTAGTAAGTTGTTGAAGATGAGTGCTAAGAGAAATGAAAGCCAATTTGAACTCAGGTATGCAGGCAGTGTTTCTGCTCTGTATTATATATTTTTGTATACAACAAAACATCACTCCATTGCACCATTCTTCATCTAAAAAGATCCATATTGAATTCCTACTTATCCTGAATCCACCTCTTCTGTTTGTGTTTTGGGAGGGAAGTCTCAAGACAGGGCTCTGCAGAGTACCTGTACGACAGTGTCCACGCTTCAGAAGAAATAACAGGCATTTTGAATGTACCTTCTACTGTACATTATTAACACCTGGCCACGGTTCACGCCTAACCGTTTCTGTTTGCTCTCTTCTCTTGTTAGAAGTAAATAATTAGCCATAATTGTGAGAAAACCTATGTATTAAATGCCAAGACAAATTAAATTCATTCTCGATGTCTTTGTTCTGCTATGTTTTTGATTATTTATGTTGGTATGAAGTTTTCCCAAAGGGATGCACAGCGCAAAATCAAAGCACAGTAACAGATGAGACTTTTATTCATTCTACTTAAGATGAAGGACTAATTTCAGGGCACAGGTCGATTGTTAGTTAAGATAATCAATAAAAATGAATTGAATGATGCTTTAAACTTTCAGCTCACACGTTAGTGTTTGCAGCCAATTTAAGGTATGGCTACTGTCCAAAAATATTAGGAAAAAAGAATGATTGTTATTTTTATTTCCTATAGAGGGCAGTAAAGCGCCGTAGACTGCCACAAATTACGCAGAAGAAGAAGAATTTCTACCGGAACTCTCCTCATACATAAACAGGAAGTGCGAAGCAACAGCGTTTCTGTTTCTTCAGCGTCAAGCGATTTAACAGTACAAAAACAGATTCTCCTTTTAAATCTACACTAACTTTCAAAATGGGGAAGCGCCAGCATCAAAAAGATAAAATGTGAGTGACAAAGCTAGCGTTAGCATTCATTACAAACGAAAAGTACTTGTTATTGCTAGCTAGCTAACGGTAGTTGGCTAACGTTAGCTAGCTTACCTGCTGTAAGTTAAGCAGTGGCGATAAAGGACTCATTTATCCTTTACCTTTGTCAACTACAGTCGTTTGTTCGAAATAACGGCAACAAATGCTAAAGTATCTAAGCAATATAACATACGAATAAGAACTGTAACAAACTGTCATATAATAATACATTTTAGAAGGATACACAAAGCAAAACGATAAATGCTATTCTATCTGAATGTTGTAGTGGTACCATAGCAGCTAAAAAAGTACGATAAGGTCTCTACAAACTCACTACCAGTACCACTCAGTCCCTGTGGGTAATAATCGTAGAAATGTTATAGTGATTGTGTGACCGGGAGTATTCTTATATCTACATTAGGGCCTTGTGGGTTGGTGACATGACCACTAATTGCAGCTCAGGTAGATTTCAGTGTTC
Source organism: Hoplostethus atlanticus (assembly GCA_034670405.1). NCBI lineage: Eukaryota > Metazoa > Chordata > Actinopteri > Trachichthyiformes > Trachichthyidae > Hoplostethus > Hoplostethus atlanticus. The sequence goes on along the minus strand of JAXDDX010000042.1, from coordinate 2,126,789 downwards.
CAGTTAACAGCTAACGTTACATGCATGTGACTCAAGTTAGCAGTGTGGGCTGCTCCTAATAGACCTGGCCTTATGTCATGTTAGTTTGCTTTACATGTTTACATGCTATGGTGTTTATGTACATGTTTCTCATTTCAACTCTAAGATTACTTCTCAAGCATATTGTAGGACACCATGGGCTTGATCACCCAGGCGTATCAAAGTCAGTCTAGTTTTTGCTTACCAAGAAAACATCGAGTGCCAACAAGCGAATGTTCTGAGCAGTAAAATAAACTGTTTCCAGCGTCAAAGTCTTGGTTACAGTTGATTGTTCATTGAGTTTGGTTTCTCGGCTGCTGAAGGGGCTGTGTCAAGCTACAGGCTCAGGTCCATTTGTGTCTGATTGTTGTACGGTGATATTTCTGTTTGAAATCAGGAGGGTCAGCCTCCCCTTTTGGCTTTTGATGGTGAGGTTGGAAATGACTAGGTGAGATGTTAAGGGTTAGGCCTATTTGTAGGTGCAGTGTGAGGGCAATGTAGGTGTGATCAGTGATGAGAACAGCTTTCGGAGGGAAGGAGGTGTTTCAGGGCCACCAGAACCTCCTGTTCAGCCTCCTGGAGGTGCCTTGGGCCTAATTCAACCAAACATCAGTGATGGGAGGTGAGAAGGCAGATATATAGGCACTTACCCTCCATAACCCATAGTTCAGTTCCATCAGATCCTGTGTTTTTGGAAAGGCCTTAACAGTTACATAGTTATTGCAGTTCAAAAGGGTGACTAGTAGTTCTCTTACCTATGTTGAATGCACTTATTGTAAGTCGCTTTGGATAAAAGCGTCTGCTAAAGGACTGTAATGTGATGTAATGGTGATTTATAAATGTGATTTTGATTTGGTGCCTCCTGACCCACTGGTTAATTTAACACAATATATTGAGATTAAGAGTAAATAAACTGTATAAACTAGCAGCTACAGAGAAAAAAATGAAGAACTCTGAAAGTCCTTTGTTCCGTGGTCATTTTGATCATCATGGGTAGAAGCTCATCAAATCACATTTATCTGTACAGCCCTTCATCACCTTCCAGTCTCTAAGGCTTCACAGCCCAACATGAGAAACAGTAAATGGTTAGTACACGACATCCCCCAGCCTTGGACCAACAGACGACAAGGAAAAACTACAAAACCTTTTAGGGAAAAATGGAAGAAACCTTGGGAGGGGCTACTCAGAGAGGGAGGGGCTACTCAGAGAGGGAGGGGGCTACTCAGAGAGGGAGGGGCTACTCAGAGAGGGAGGGGCTACTCAGAGAGGGAGGGGCTACTCAGAGATGGAGGGGCTACTCAGAGAGGAATCCCTCTACCAGGACGGTTGGGCTGCAGTAGATTCTGAGTTTGGGCATATTTTCTTGAAGAATCTCCTGCTTGCCACTTTATGGATTCTTGCAGCCTCAGATCAAATTTACTGTGTTATGACATTACTTCTTTAACCCTCATGTCTAATATTTGTATTGATTGTCTTTTATTTATTGTTATTTTATTGTCTTTCATCTTATTTCTGTTTTATCTCCTGACAGGTACATCACGTGTTCGGAGTACACCAACTTCTATGGAGGGAAGAGAACAGGTAGTTTAGTTATCCATCATGCAGACAGATAACACCAACGTTTGCTGGAACTTTCCATTAGGCTTCTCTAAATGTTGTATTATTTTCTCTACTGCTGTATTGTATTGGACTGTATTGAATTTATCTGGAGACAACTCGGTCTATATTGTGTTGTCTGTTCAGTCTGTACTGTAACTGGACAGTCCTCTCCATGTGTGGAAATAGTGCCTGGATATTTAGCAGCTTTGTTTTAATTTCTTTTTCCATTTCAGAAATTCCACAGGCAAACTTTAGACGGCTTCCATTCGACCACTGCAGGTAAGAAACAGTTTGTTTGCGTGCATTTAAGATGGGCTGTGTCACGTATTCTTCACATTCTGCAGATGTTGTCGAAAGATGTCGTTGGTATTGGCCTGAAACTCCCCAATGTAAAGACTTGATATTCTTCCAGAAGTGGTAAATTCTTGTCAGCCAGCCTGTGTGGTGATTGAACCCTGCCCCTCCAGCAGGGGGCGACCTCAACAACCGCTAGGCAGTCCTGCTGTCCCAATAGACGCATGATAATCCAACATTGCTCAAGACGTTTAAATGAAAAGACATATCAACATATCGGTGATGAGTGAGTTGACTTGTTTTTTACCATTTGTCTCATTTTGACTCTTCAGCTTGTCCCTTCAGCCCTTTGAGTATCCCGTCTGCACGGTGGAGGGAGTCGTCTTCGACCTGCTGTGAGTAGAACCGAGGTGTTCAGGCTGTGAGAGACCTGGTGACTGTCAGCTGTCATTCAGTGTTCAGTTTCATGGGAGCTTTTTGAGGTGTGGTTGTCCTCTTCAACACGATGTTAATGTCACACTGAGGCAGATTAATAAACCGGTTAACGGATGCCCTGCGTCACTTTTTCTAAAACAAAAGAAGAGGAAAATTGTTAAAGCCCCAACCTTTTGTACATGATTGAGGTTTTACGACCTTGTAGCTCAAAAGCATCTCCGTACTGTGAAGCCTTTAAACAGCGTCCACTTCCTTCCTGTCTGCCTCAGGAGCATCGTCCCGTGGATCAAGAGGTACGGTACCAACCCCATCTCTGGAGAGGTGAGGAAACAACGGGCATCAGCATCTTGTGTCCAGATGTGTAGTCCACAGATGGTTCTTCTTGAGACCGCAGTGGTGGTTAAAATATTAGCCTGCGTATTTTACACTTCCTTCATAGGTGTCAGATTTCAAATACACACATTTTTATTTGAGCCCAGTTCATTCTCAAAAGTCAGGCAGGGGACCAAACCTTTTATGAGACCCTTTAGGGACCCACAGGATCTATTATCCAACTAAATCTTTTCTAAAGTCTGAAGAGAAAATGAGTGAATTGAATGTTCCTTTCTGATCCAGTGCAGTTTTTATTCTGAGCCAAGCAAAAGAAAATGATGCTGTACATTAACTAGTTAACAGTTGAACATAAAGCTAACAGACAGCAGCGCTGGTTGCCATGTTGGAGGAGTCTTCAGAGTCTCTTCCTGCTGGTGATGATTCCCTGTTAACACCTCTTTTTCTCTCATTTCCCACAGAAACTTGAAGCAAAGTCTGTCATCAAGCTGAACTTTGCCAAGAACAATGACGGTAAATGTGCATGTGTTAAATAACATAACAATTACAAATGGGGGGGGGGGGGGGGGGGGGGCTTTTAGCTGATGCTCACAGCCAGAGCGACTTAGAGAGAGCAACAATAGAATAAGCTTCAGTTCCCGTCATAACAGGCAGCCGGTAGTAAGGAGGAGGAGATGGAGAGTAGAGGGAGTTTTATTTGGGATCAGACCAAGTAGAGGAGGAAACTGTGATTCAGGGGGGAGAGGGGGGAGAGGGTGACGAGGTACGACTCAGGATGAGTTTTCAGGCTGTGGCGGGGGAAGGGAAGTGACCCTGCTGCCCTGACTGGCTCTGGTTTCCTCTCCGGTCTGTTCCAGGAAAGTACCACTGCCCCGTCCTCTACACCGTCTTCACCAACAACTCCCACATCGTCTCCAACAAGGTCACCGGCAACGTGTTCTCCTACGAGGTGGGTGAACTCAAACACACCGTCCCAGCACTGACGCTCACACCAACACGTCTCCTGACACCGATCGATGTTTGAATTCTTGGACACACACACACACACACACACACACACACACACACACACACACACACACACTATTGATTTCAGCACTCGAGGTGCTCAGCCCACGTGGGTCTGTAAGAGACCATCATGTTGAATTATGTGTAAAACCAATATATTTGTAAACAGGCGGTATGACAGTGTACAGTATCATCCACCTGTTCTCAAACATATCTTCATAGTCGCCTGACCAAAAGGAAACGAACAGAAATATAGGTCACGTCCTACTGGACACTAGATCAGACCCTTTGGTTTTTTAGACGAGTCTCCTTCCACTCAGGCCGTGGAGCAGCTCAACATCAAGACCAAGAGCTTCAAAGACCTGCTGACTGACGAACCCTTCACCCGGCAGGACATCATCATTCTCCAGGCGAGTCTCTGCTTTGCGTTGGCCTGCAAAGTTGAAAGTGCACGACTTGGAGGAAAGTCGTCTCGGCTGAAAGAGCGTTTGATCTTGACCACTGTGGTGTGTTGCCTTCACAGGACCCCACGAACCTGGACAAGTTCAACGTGTCCAACTTCTTCCACGTGAAGAACAACCTCAAAGTGTTGGATCCAGGTGAGTCCAGTCCATTCTCTCTACTCTAGTCCATCGTCTGTGTGGTTTTGTATTGCGTGGCACCAACACTACCGGTGTATTTCAGTGGGCGAGTGTGGCACTAGCATTGTGAAGGTCAGGGGTTCAACTCCCACTCCCATGCAGCCACGGTGCTGTAACATGCTTCGTCCATCAGCATCGATCTATTCTCAGCCTTTCTTTCCTCTTCCTCGTTTGTTCCTGGCACGGTGTAGATGAGGAGAAGGCGAAGCTGGACCCGGCCTACCACCTGAAGACCACCAACATGGAGACCCGGGAGACCCTCGCTGAGCTGTACAAGGACTACAAGGGGGACCAGCTCTTGGCCTCCACCATGAAGGAGCCAGAGGCCAAGAAGACCGACAAGCTGAACGCTGTGAGACAAACATGATCGCACCACTAAGCTTTCCCTACAGCGAGTAGTTACAGCAGAATCCTGAAAGTCACAGAGATGATAAAAAATATCAAATGTAAAGAAACTGGAAGGAAGAAAATCCAAAATGATTTTATTAAAGACAAAAGATGTGATTGAACGTTGGTGGAGCCGCTGGCAGTAGAAGCTATTTGGATGACCAAATGATAAAACTTCAGTCAAAATATCAAGGACTAGCCTAGAGGTTGTAGGGAACCTGTGACCTGAAGGTTGCTGGTTCAAATCCCCAGACTGTCAGATGTGACTGTAGCTGGGAGGTTTGTCTACTCAGATAACAGCCAACATTCAGATGTCCTGAACTCCTAAAATCCCTCCTGGCTGATAAAACAGAGAAACTGTTGGGTGGCGGAGGAAAAAGTTTCCTGTCATGGTTTAGTATTTAAGAGTCTCTTTTGATTTGAGTCTGTTAGTTCATCCAAAAGGTCATTGCACTGTCACAGCTCAATCTAGGTGAAGATGATGAAGATGAACCATCAATCTTTACTGGTCAGGGTATAAGGGGATTTATGTTCTCAGATAAACAAAAAAAATGGAAATGCAGGTAAATGTCACATCCAGAAATACTGAGAAGAATAAAAAGAGACGGCTTAGTTCACTAGAGGCCAAATAAGATGAAGGTACGATCTGTCTGTTAGCCGTGGCAGTTTGGGAATGTAGGAAGGTTGTTCAGCAGGTTGTTGACCTGCATCACCCACGACGCTAGCACAAACACAGCCAGGACTCCTGCGGGAGGAGAGGGGGAGGAGAGGGGGAGGGGAGGGGGAGGGGAGGGGAGGGAGAGGAGGAGGGGGAGGGGGAGGGGAGGAGAGGGGGAGGAGGAGTCTAGTGTGGTGTAGTGATGACGTCGGGACAGCAGAGTAAACTAGTGGTCACAGAGCATGTCCTTCAGCTGGAGGTTCAAACCCCTACGAGCATCTGTCCTGCTGAAGTGTCCTTTAGCAAGACACTGACTCCCCTCCAGAGGTGCTGCTCTGTAGCTGACCTCTGACCTCTGACCTCTCTGTGTAGAGGACAAGCGTAACGAGAATGTCCCAGCGGGAATCAATAAAGTATCACGTTATGATCATATTTAGTTTTTTGAGATATTGGAGACAAGAAGTTTTCATGAGTGATAGACGATCAGATTTGTCTGATCACACTAATCAAATAAAATGATGATCAGAGTTTAGAGGTTGAGTTGAGTTCAGTCTGAAGTCTTTTCTCAAGTAGACATTAAAAGTGCAATATTAAAACGGTGCACAAGAGGGAGCCAAATACACAATATGTTATTGTGGCAACATTTCACATGACTGGAAACCTGCGTCCAGGAGAGACCAACCAAGGAAGTGATGTAACCATAACAGCTCTGTGTTACAAGAATCAACCAGCAGAACGTCAACATGTTCATCTCATGTTTAATTGGTACAAAGCGTTTGGAGCTTAGAAACACTGCAGGTAGTACAGCAGTTTGATACTGTTTATTTGATGCCGTCTGACGACCTACTGTCAGGTGTTGTTCCTGGTTTCACTGGTAGGAGATGCCGGCCGACTGAGACTGCACGGCGCCCTTCCCTGTCCATCTCACATCCATTTGCTGTCTGTAATAACTGGTTGAGTTGATTCAGTTGAATGGAACCAACACTTCTCCTGTAGTCAGTTCTTGTTTGACGGCATGTCTCAAGCTGAAACGTTCCTGTAGATGCTCTTAGTTTGACGCTGCAGCAGTTCACCGCCGGGGTGACGTCCTGCCAGCCTCAGACAGAACAGGGAATATAGGTCAGAGTCATGCCAGGTGAAGTCTGCTCCTTCATCCTCCTTCACCACAACAACTAGAGCAGAAGAATGCTAAGCCCTGGACTGTGGAGAAGACTGAAGCTCTTCTCTCCTCTTTCATCTGGCTGAGTTACGTAACTCCTCCAGTCTGACCACGTTGTTGTGGTATTTTGGCTGTTTCATATTTTCTGCTATAATTTCAGCACAAAGCACCGTGAAGCTCTCCGATGCCTCGTCATTGTGAGATGTCAGAAGCCTCTCCAAGCTGTAGTGGGGGGTGTGCTGGTCCTATAGTGGCTGCAGAAGTTAGCATTAAGCTAGTTTGAGCTTAACGATGGAACCAGCTGAGCACTTGGCAGCAGCGTGGCGTAGTGAGTAGGGAACCCATGCTTCAACTGGAGGACCAGTCCGCCCTGCTGAAGTGTCCTTGAGCAAGACACAGGAAACCATGGGGATCAATGTAGTAGTAGCAGTAGTAGTAGTAGTAGTAGTAGTAGTAGTAGTAGTAGTAGTAGTAGTAGTAGTAGTAGTAGTAGTAGTAGTAGTAGTAGTGGTGGCGGTGGTAGAGGGGCAATAAATAAGGTTTTTTCTGTCCCATAGCACAAAGTAACCGATGGGGATGACTCAACGATTACTTTGCCTCACTATGTAATCATGTTACATAGTTGGATGTTATATAGACCCTGTCTGTTAAGCTTTAACACCTTGTGAGGTTTTACGATATTATATCAATATAATAAAGGATGTTGACATCGAGGGAAGTGATTTAAAAGTAATAATACCACGATTATGAAAAACACAGATGGCAAATTTGTGCAGGCGAGATGAAAAAAACCCCAAGAGACTTAAAGAACATTTCACCTCAAAGCAAATCTGAGAACACAAAGACATCCAGATGTGAAGCAAAGATCCAGCTGGACTGGATCACAGATCACAGATCACAACAGGAAACAGCAGAACAACAAGGTGCACAGTGATCATCAGTGGTTGGTCACATTTCATATCGATGTAACCCACAGCGCTTTACAAACATGGACAGTCCAGAAATAAGAACAGGAGAAGTATAAGTACATAAAGTATAAGTACATAAAGTATGGTTAATAGCGTGAAGATGTAGTTTCCTCTTCCTCTTCCTCTCCCAGGCTCACTACTCCACAGGCAGAGTTTCAGCCTCTTTCACGTCCACAGCCATGGCTCCTGCAACCACACATGAAGCAGGTCAGTGAACGCCTCACACAAAACTTCCTTGGATTGTCAAGAAAAAGAAACATTTACAACTTTTTTTTTAAACTACTGTTATTTATCCAGGGAAGATTGACTGAGCATGTGCACTCCTTTTTCCTGCTTCATGCTCACATAGTTCAGTATTGTCACACTGGGAGCCCTGAGCTCCTCTGGAGTAACGTTCTAGTTCAGTCCACCTCAGAAGGTGTGGACAGTATGAAGACTCAGTGACTGGTTCAGGTGTAATGTGTTGCCCTGGTGGAGAAAGGGATCCATACTGTAGCTTTTCTGCAGCCATAACCCAATAAAAACGCTCTCTCACTAGAAATGTGTGTAACAATCCTAAAATAAATAAACTTCATGTTGTACTTACAAATGCATCATTATTTCTTAATGTTTCTGCGGTAGACGCCATCGCAGACGACACCGTGCGTTACCGGTACGTGAAGAAGAAAGGCTACGTCCGTCTGCACACAAACAAAGGAGACATCAACCTGGAGCTGTACTGTGACAAGGTATGAAACATCAGGAGGTCAGACGGTCCTCATCACTACCTGGTACGCTCCGGGTTCACAGGAATGAGGCGTTTAAGTTCATTAGCAATTGAACATGGTCTGTGGGTGTTAAAGGTTAAAGTGATGTTGTAGATTAACACACTATTCTTTCTGAACGAGGCTCTTCAGGTGAACACAGGATGGGATGTTAAAGTCAGCCCTGTGCAGCATCTCCCCTGGGCGGCCATGTTTCTGTCCCGGCAACGTCTTTTAGGTGGAACGGGGTTTCGGTGTGTCTGCCATTGCCCTCTCTACGTTGAGGTTGAGGTGTTGAGGTGTTGAGGTGTTGAGGTGTGGGGCCCCTAGGAGACAACATGTTTGATCTTTGCCCTGGTAACTATGGGCTATTTCTGCTGCGTTTTCATTGGTTGCCTAGCTGTCGAATCAGAATAATGAGGGGAAAGTTGCATCACTTAGACCCCCCCCCCCCCCCCCCCCCCTCCCCCCCGTGGTTTTCACTCAAGATTGCGTCTCTATTTGTGGCCCACTGTTTATGAATTGATGAGTGTTGCTTGGCTGTCACATCCACTCTCCATCACCTCCTGGGTCCTCCTCCTCGTACCGCTGCCCTCATTGTCCCCTACTGGGGTGAAATGTGAGGGGGTGGCGGTTGGAGACATGTAGGCTAGTTACTGGGCCCTACCAGCTGGAGCCCAGGTAGGTTGCAAGTGTTGAGTTAATAGATTATCCTCAGAAGGTGTTCTGTCAGAAAAGCTGACAGCATCCGGTTTCCTGGCTTGATTACTTTTCCTGTTCTTCCATCTCACCAGTTTTCAGTCAGAGGTGTTCCAGTGGTCAGATCAGGGTGAAGAATAACCACAATAAAACAGGAATCAATCAAATCACATTTTATTTGTGTAGCCCTTCATCACCCTTCATCACCGTTACAGTCCCAAAGGGCTTCACAAGCCCAAAGTATGAAAACAGTAAATGCTTAGTTTAGTTAGGTTAGGTTACAAGACATCCCCCAGCCTCCGACCCTCAGAGGACAAGGGAAAACAGAATGGAAGAAACCTTGGGAGGGGCTACTCTGAGAGGGAGGGGCTACTCTGAGAGGGCGGGGCTACTCGGTGACAATTCAGTGGAGAAAGTGTTCTCATTGGTATTTTCTCATCTCATGTAGCTCATGTTGACTGTCTCTCATCTGCATCTCTCTGTTGTCTGTGAAGAAAGTGTCTGTCTGTCTGTCTGTCTGTCTGTCTGTCTGTCTGTTGAAAAGGGATTTTCTTCTCTGCATCATCAGACGTTTCCATGCTGATGACCGTTTTAGTCACCAGGCATTTATCTGAATTGGATTGCATTTTAAACCTTCTCAAGCCAACACACACTCAATTAACCACCATTATAAAGTTGACGGTTAAAAACCCAGGACCAACTGGGACCCCCCCCCCCCCCCAGCCAAGTGCTGTTCATACAGTTCAGACATCGTGGTTCATTGTACCAGACAGTCTGTCAAGTAGACAACCTTTGTTTGGAGGTTGGAGGTTTCTGTTCCAAAAAACAATTTTCTGGGTAAAACAGTGAAAGTCAAGTCACCAAGTCACAAGTCATTTGTGCTTCATAAAGGAACAACAGGAGACCTGGAGACCAACAGCAACATGAAGAAGTCAGGAAATGGAACATGTCAGCAAAACACTCAACTATCCCCCAAGGCCGCTGACGTCAACACCTCTGTGTTCTCAGTCAACTTCAAACAAAGCTGTCAGAATTACGTTAAATAAATACTCCCCTGTTGTTGGACCAGCGTCTGGCTCCAGGGCGAGTCTGGTAGCCAAGCCTCTCGTTGGAACGATCTCTTTTCACTAAATGTTATCTATTTGTCATTGAAAGGTCTTGGGCATCACCCCCAACAACACCCAACACACACTCACCGTTTCTAACGTTGCTACTGACTCACAAGGTAGACCGGCGGAGTGTGTGAACAACTGATCGCTCATTTGGCCAATTTACAGACTTGTGAAGTAAATCCCAGAATTAGCAATTATACGACTCCCTGTTGAGCTGAACAACAACGAGCTGATTGGATGGCTTGAACCAGCCCGCTCAGCAGTTCAGAAACTAAACTTTGTCTCAGCGTTCTCAGTTTGCTGATGAAATGGGTTTTTTTAACCGGCCACCTCTCTCCTCCTCCCAGGTTCCCAAAGCCGGAGAGAACTTCACCCGGCTGTGTAAGAAGGGTTACTACGACGGGACCGTCTTCCACAGGTCCATCCGCAATTTCATGGTGAGCATCAGCAAGTCGGCCTGAAAGGGCACAAGGACCTGAGACAGCCATGTGTCGTGTCAAAGCAGGGACGTAGTGGGAAATAAGAAGGTCGCCGAACTTTGACCTCTAGTCGGTGATCGTTATGACGCCAACACCCACCAATATTCCTTTTTCCCATAAAAGTCCCGATCTTCATATAACTTGGAGTAGTTTGATGCTACTTTCTGTGATGTGATTTACCAATTTAGAGGATGAAGTTTTTATGTCAGCTTAGTAAAATGGGTTAACTTGAGCAAGATCCTGAAACCCTACCTTCCTCCATGCAGCCATATGTCTAACTGGGGAACAGGTGGATTACCCAGCTTGCTCTCTTGCTGGGTCATATTCATTCATTCGCCATTTTATTGCCGTTTAAAGGCTGGCCTTCAAGGCTGCCACTCCCTGACTGACTGAAGTGACTGAAGAGCCTCCGGGGGACTCCAGGCTCCAAGACAAGCCTCACCGTTTAGTGTTTCAGCTCCGTGGCTTTCATACGTTGTGCTGAGCTGTGAAATGTTTACCCGTCACCCGTATTACTTACCAACGCTCAGGAGGAGAGAGCGGTGGCCTGGGAGAGAACAATAGTAAGAAACCCTTCAAAGCAGTGTGGGAACAGAAGGGGCCTCACTCCCCTTAAAGCAGTTCATCACTTTGCGAGTGAAATTAGTTTTTGCTTCTGAGAATTTGACAACGTTGGTATGAAAAGGCCCGGCAGACGGCTAACCCCGAAGGCTCGTCTGAGCAGCTGTTTACCGTTGAGACGAGGCAGGTGTTTTACATGGGAGTCTACCCGGTAATGAGACGCTTTTAAATCTTACATCTGATCCATTGGTGGCCCCGCTGAACCTCCATCCTCCCTAGGAAGGTTTCTAAACAGGCTAAACAACAGCAGGTTTGAGCTGCTTAGCAGGACTTGCAGGAGAATGTGTGAACATGAAGCAAGCTGATGTCCTCGACTACAGATGTGGCAGCTTACCAGAAAAGACATGGCAGGAACATTAAAGCTGCACCTGTCTTATCAGCCTTCATCACAGTGAAGCTGTCCTGGTCCCCTGATCTGAGACGCCACGGATTGGCCCTCTTTGCCCAAATGACATCCTGGTACTGTAGTGTGGACACTAGCAGGGAAATCTCCGCCCACAGGAAGTGACGAATCCAGACTTGAGAGCAAAATACGACCGGTCTGCGGTCTGTCCAGACGTTGGGTCGCTTCGTCTCTCGTCTCCTTGGTTTCCTTTTGGTATGAAGCTTCACAGACCAGCCGGCTTGGTCAACATGAGCGCGCTGTGTGCAGATTACTGGGGTCATGTTGCAGGAATTCTGGGTATTGAAGTTCAAAACAGTTGCACCTTGCTGCCATTTGGAGCTGTTTCAGCTTTGACAATCTCTCAAACTGTAGAAACAGTAGAAACAGTGTCTGAGGAGGTAGTCGACAAAGATGAACTATATTATCAAGATGAGTACGTTTGTTTGACTCGTGTGTTTACTTGGGAAATACTAACTCATATGTCTGGCAGGTTTACTAAAACAAATATCCATCATATGAAAACTAAGAATACTACTAAGTATCCAACCTAAAGGAGACGTAACATTTGTGTTCATGTTTTGACCATAAAATCTATTGAATGAGAAGCAGAACAATAATCTGCTATAAAAACAGGAAGTATAAGATCCCACAGGGACTGTTGGATCTTATGGATGGATGGATGGATGGATGGATGGATGGATGGATGGATGGATGGATGACAAAAGGAACGATTCTCACATTGTTGCTGCTTTACCTGCTTTATCGTAGAGCTGAACCCAGATCAGTCCTGTTCTCATGATAACCTCTGGGATCCAGCAACTGTACACATTACTGTACATGAAAATCTAACAGAACATTTTTGTTTCCAGATCCAAGGAGGCGACCCGACTGGCACCGGTACAGGTGAGTCCAGACTCAACTCAACATTCTCCCAACATTGTGAATTACATAACACCGCTCTAGTGAAATATTAATAGTTCCTTTTTGGAAGCTTTGTGCCAAAACCGCTGGCAAGAGAGACTAAATATACCCTGTACACACACACACACACACACACACACACACACACACACACACACACACACACACACACACACACACACACACACACACACACACTGCTGTAAATGGAAGAGCAGCTGAGTGGTCTACAAAATAAAAGCGTTGGTGATTTGAATCTTTTCTGGAAAATCTCAAAGAATCAACAAATAAAACTAAAATCTGCTAATTGTTTTTCTGTGGCTGATGAATATATTTTATTTAGACACTTTGCAGATAATCAACCAACATTCGGAGGTTCTTTTTTGTTTTAAAAATCTATTACTGATCTGAGATCTGCTAGCATGTGTCCACCATGACAGAGTTATGAGGGTGACTCCTGGTCTGGACTGAACCTCTAACCTTTAACCAGTAGAGGACATTCTTCTTCTGGACCGATGTTGGTAGACGTGGTTCTGCCATGTCAAAGCGGTATTTCACCTTGGCAGAACATCATTTCATCTGGCGTCAAGAACATTTGTCCTCCACAGGCGACGGCTGTGATGTTTTCTCTTTTAGTCTGTAAATCAGTGCAACACATCCGGACGATATCAGTCAGCTTCCTCTCTTGTTTGTTGTCGTCCTTCTTCAAGAAGTCATTTTGCCTGTTCACAGTTATTGATAAAGACGATGGAGGGCGCAACCCTCTTTTCCTCCTCAAGTCCTTTAGAGCCTCTTTCATCCAAACCTGTTCAGAATGGATACGGGAGAAGACACTGATGTAAATTCACTTCCTGACATTCAAAACCTCAAACGTGCCGACGAGCTGCCCTGTCAAGCATTTAGCAGATGTAGAGTGAAGTTGGATTGACTCGGCTTTGGTGTTGGTTGGTTGGTTGGTTGGTTGACATTAGGATCATTAGGACCTAGGAAGTAACTGTGCCACCCCCCACCACCATCACCCCCCACCCCCCCCAGTAACATCCAGTCACACTGAGGGAAAATGTCAGAGTTGATAAATGATGCAAAAATGTCACCAGGGGAAGTTGATCACTGACACACACACACACACACACACACACACACACACACACACACACACAGGACAGTAAAACCCCTCAGGGCGACAGAGCCTTCCTCCCGGATGCTCTTAATGATGATTCTTCATGGTGAAGCCGACCTGGAGAACGACTCGTGTTCAGAACGAGTCGCTCTTCGTCTGACTGTAGCATGTTGCTTTGTTTCAGGTGGTTCCTCTGAGGTTTAGCATCTGCTGCCGATGGATGTAACACAATAGTGATTCAACCTGTACTCTGTTCATGAAAGCTTCCACATAAGAAAAGAGCGCCACCTACAGGAACTCAAACTCCCTCTTCTCTTTCCAGGAGGAGAGTCCTACTGGGTGAAGCCTTTCAGGGACGAGTTCAGGCCCAACCTGTCCCACACCGGCCGCGGGGTGCTCAGCATGGCCAACTCCTGGCCCCAACACCAACAAATCCCAGTTGTAAGATGTTACTTGAACTGCCCACCAGCCCGTCCTCTCCCTCTCTCGTATCAACCACAAAGCTAGGAAGTTGGTCATCCGACACCGGCTCAGGGACAAACGTTTCTCTGGTTCTGGTCCTCCCCGCCTTTCCTGAATTTCCTGTATTTGTCTCTTAAGCCGGAGCACCACAGGTGAAGAGGAAATAAAATTCCTCTCATCCTGTCAGAATGAAATGTTATATGTTGAGTCTTCACACCGATATCAAGACTTGTATATGTTGAGTCTTCACACCGATATCAAGACTTTTATATGTTGAGTCTTCACACCGATATCAAGACTTTTATATGTTGAGTCTTCACACCGATATCAAGACTTTTATGTTGAGTCTTCACACCGATATCAAAACTTTTTTATGTTGAGTCTTCACACCGATATCAAGACTTTTATGTTGAGTCTTCACACCGTTATCAAGACTTTTATATGTTGAGTCTTCACACCGATATCAAGACTTTTATATGTTGAGTCTTCACACCGATATCAAGACTTTTATGTTGAGTCTTCACACCGATATCAAGACTTTTATATGTTGAGTCTTCACACCGATATCAAGACTTTTATATGTTGAGTCTTCACACAGATATCAAGACTTTTATATGTTGAGTCTTCACACAGATATCAAGACTTTTGTGTGTTGAGTCTTTACACCGATATCAAGACTTTTGTGTGTTGAGTCTTCACACAGATGGTTGTTTTTGACGAGTGTTTCATATATTGTATAAATTAAAGTAGTTAAGCAAAAGAAATCTCAAAACTGACGAATCCAGTCAAAATGACCATTTTCACCTGAGGTGCCTCTTAAAGTATCAAACCTCATGTCAGGACTCTTGTGAGTTAATGAAAGTAGATGTATGTCCTTTCACAGATCTGAACTGTATCCTGGTTGTTTGAAGGTTTTGTACTAACAGTTTCCTTGTTCTGTTTTCTCTCAGCTTCATCACGTTTCGCTCATGCCCCTACCTAGACAGGAAGCATACGGTGTTCGGGAGGTAAGCCTCTTTGTTTTTTGTATTGTGTGGTGATTATTATGAGTCCAGTGTTTTTGAGCAGCTAGAAGCAAACGTTTCCCCATCGTCTTCCTCCTCACGGAGGCAGGCGGCTCGGGAAGTGACAGTCTGGACATGAAGTTGCTCAGTGCTCAGTTGGGTCAGTCTGTCCCTCACGCTCTAAGGCTGCGATTACACTGTTTGTTTTCTTTGGTCTAAATCAGACTGGAAAAGTCGACTTTGTTGCATGTTTGTATTTGTTTTTTAGGTTCACAAGTGAACAAATGTCACATGGACTCACAAGTAGATGGTTGATTGGTTGAGTTTTGGTAACCTGTCATCCCACCAGGTTAGAGAGTCCAAACCAACCTGGTTCCAGTCTGTCACTTGATCTACCATGATGGACTTGTCTGCTCTTCTCTGGTGTTCATACCAGTTAAGAACACATGAAGAAACATCTGAACATGAGCATCAGTCCAGACTGAGGTTGTTCTGCTTTCCAAGCATGAGGAACTGCTGCTATCAGATGTCAACATCCTTCTCCTTATACCCATTACCCAACTGTTTTGGGGTCATTTCCTGGAATTGGTTCAGATTACGTTCTCACTCATAACAAACTGCAGTTCACTTGAAGGAGGACAGAGACACATTTCCAGTTTTGGTGCAGGTGCATGGCGCTAAACAAACTGAACAAAAGGATTTAACAACAGATTGAATAAACCACTCCATCATGGTTGGTGTGACGTTGTGACGGTCTGAGTTGTTTGGAGTACCAGGTCTTTCTCCTGACAAAGGATGCATACCTTGGACATTAAGGTCTCCAACATACACCTACAACACTAAATAACAGGTTCAAGAAACCAGTCAAAAGTCTTCGCTGCTTCAAAGCTTTGGCTATTCCACAGTGTCCAGTTTCTGTCTAAAGACTCAAGTGACAGATTTTAGATGATTCATTGGTGTGGACACTTCAAGGTCTTCTCCTTTTAACCTGATTCCAAGCTTTGTATCCCATCCAGACCCTACCGACTGTTTGGGACTGGTCAGTCCTCTGAACCTGAAGGATGTCAAGCTGACCCGATTTTCTTTTCTTGGTTCTTGACTGAGTCCTGGTTGAGATGTGGTGCCATAGCCAGCTGGTTGAACAACACTCTTCACACACTGTTATGCACCAAATGGACATGAAGAGCAGGTCGTACAGGATGTCCTGTTGAAGGCCCAGGACCCATATGTCCATATATCCTAAAACAGAAATTCCCTTACTGGGGTTCAGGGACCCCCAGGGGTCCACTTGTAAGTCCTTTGCATGAAGCGGTTCGGGATCCCCGTCCATCCTGGAGTCCTGAAGTCTTCAGGAGTATGGAGGCTGTCTTCCTCTGGTTCTGTGTGTGAGGGAGTGACTCCACCCGTGGTAACCGGGCCCCGAAGGAGCAGCTGGATAAAGAGCTTCCTGTTCAGAAAGCGCTGTGAGAACAACTCAGTCTCCACCAGATCACCAGATCACCTCCCCTCAGTTGTTTCCATGTTTACCCCGTGACACGACTGCACTCTGACATAGATGATGCATTTACTTGTAGCAGCATCCCATGGTCTCTTTGGTCAGAGGAATATGATGCAGCCTAAATGACTTTGAATGACCCAAGAGTCAGGGTTTAATAAATGTTTTCACAAGCTTGGTTGAAGACTCAATTCTGATTGGCCAATATACAGAACATATTCTATCAACAGACCGCTGTTTCACGGTTTGGTTGATTTCTTTGGATTTGGTTAGATTATTTTTGGGTTTTTTGCCTCCGTTGGCTCGTCGTCAGTAGAGAAGATGATAACAGGCCAGATTCGATTGATTCCTCACCACAGTGACTGGCGAGGCCTCGTTACTCCTTGGTTCCTGCAGACAGACCAGTTGGACCAGTTGGCTTTAGCTTGTGATGAAATGGTTTCATGTCAGATGATTAATGTCTTTGCCATCTAACAGGTGGGATAATATACAGCTTTAAATGATCCATTACTTGATCATTACCAGTGAAAACACAATCAGCATCACTAATTAAATACAAATTGATGAAATGGTTTTGATCCAACAGCTGTGATCCGTCCCTCATAGACTTCTCAGCATCCATTATTGATCCATCTGTTGGTCTGCTGAGGCTCAGAGACCCAGATGGT
This sequence comes from Hoplostethus atlanticus, assembly GCA_034670405.1. Lineage (NCBI taxonomy): Eukaryota > Metazoa > Chordata > Actinopteri > Trachichthyiformes > Trachichthyidae > Hoplostethus > Hoplostethus atlanticus. The sequence continues at coordinate 2,109,583 of JAXDDX010000042.1, read as the reverse complement.
TTGATGTCCATGACTCTTCAGCAGGATGGATGCTGCTGTCACGGGGGGTTGAACCCAGGGCTTTCAGTTTATCATATTCACCTTTAACTAGGACTGATGAAGATCAAAGTGAGGCCGACCCAAGTCTCTTGTTGTTAGACGTCTAGTCATCGAGTCGTCTTGATAACCAGAGATGCTCTGCCATGTGTTTCCTTCTGCAGGGTCGTGGGCGGCTTTGAGACCATCACAGCCATGGAGAATGTGGAGAGTGATCCCAAAACAGACAAACCCAAGGTAAGGAGTGTAGTAGTAAGGAGTGAGAGTTAGTTGACCCCCAGAGCTTGATGGAGAGAAACACTAGAAAAGCTCAGAGCTGAGAAGCAAGTAGCCCTGAAGTCAAGAAATGACTTAAAATAATACCCGTAGTGGACAGACTAAAATCAATCTGTTCAGTGTTGAATGAATTATTGTGTCCAGATCCACATTATTACAAATTACATCGACTGTAAGGAAACATGCGTAACAAATGCATTACATTTTACAAGTTTTTATTATTTTCTTCAGATAAAATGTAAAAGATTTGTACGAAAAAGTTGTAAGAAAAGTTCCCAAGAAGTGAATCATTTCTTTAGGATTTTCATAAAAGCTTGAGGTCAGAATTTCTAAGCCGTTCAATAATGATCAGCGGTGAATCAATATTGAGTTATTGATCAGGTTGTTTTGGATTCTGTCTGACAGTCGGAGATCAAGCTCCTGAGTGCCACGGTGTTCGTGGACCCGTACGAGGAGGCTGATGCCCAGGTAGGTCTCTGTCTGTAACTCGTACAATAGTGCCTCTTACCCAGAGTGCACCTGGTTGCAGTCTAGCCCTATCTGCTGAGCGTTAGTGGGCATGTGTGTGTGCATGGTAGGTATTAGTGTGTACATGTACCAGTCAGTCGCTGACACCTGACATCTCCTAGTTGAGGTTGTTTTCTGTCTCTTGTCTGTTCTGTCACTTCGTTCACTCTGCAGCTGAAAGTCTCCCAGTTCTATTTTCCCTCGTGACAGATCTGATGTTTCTAATCAGCAAAAAGCTGCATGGAGTTGATTTAAAAAATTATTTCTGATCTGGACCACATGGAAACGTGGTATAAAATTGTGTGGGGAAAGAAGCACAAGTTGTATTTGAACGTTGAAAAACAGAATTCGTCAGTGTTGCCATGATGATAACGAAATCCTATGTCGTTCACGTGAGACAACTGTCGCCATTTTGGCACCGCGGCGGCTTGGCTGAGCCGGCGTTCACATGGAGGACGCCGTTCATACCGTAACAGAGATGTGTTTGAGACGAGGAGGAGAAGCGTAGCTACAAAAACAAAGGCGGCATCTTTTGTTGTTACTCTGCATGAGTGTCTGTTTGACGTCTGATACGAGTTACATCCTAGAAGAAGAACAGGGAAGAACAGGGAAGAAAAGAGAAGAACAGGGAAGAACAGGGAAGAACAGGGAAGAACAGAGAAGAACAGAGAAGAACAGAGAAGAACAGAGAAGAACAGAGAAGAAAAGGGAAGAACAGGGAAGAACAGAGAAGAACAGAGAAGAACAGAGAAGAACAGGGAAGAACAGAAGAACAGAGAAGAACAGGGAAGAACAGAGAAGAACAGAGAAGAACAGAGAAGAACAGAGAAGAACAGAGAAGAAAAGGGAAGAACAGTCACCCAAAAACATCAGATATCAGCAGCATGAATGTAGCCTAGATGTGTCCTCTGATCTGGTGTGTGTGTGTGTGTGTGTGTGTGTGTGTGTGTGTGTGTGTGTGTGTGTGTGTGTGTGTGTGTGTGTGTGTGTGTGTGTGTGTGTGTGTGTGTGTGTGTGTGTGTGTGTGTGTGTGTGTGTGTGTGTGTGTGTGTGTGTGTGTGTGTGTGTGTCAGATTGCAGCAGAGCGAGAGAAGGAGCTCCAGAAGCAGGAGGAGGAGAAGCAGCAGGCCAGCCTCGCCCAGAAGAAAGCCAAGGAGGAGCAGGCGCCAAAGACCTTCAAACAGGGTGTGGGGAAATACATCAACCCTGCCACCACGTAAGGACACACACACACTTCGTCTTATCTTCATCTAGACGTCTCTCCACAGACTGCCGGCAGATTGCGTCTTATTTTACTGTCATATTGCAACAGATTTCATTGGAGTGTCAGGATCAGATTTGTTTCTTGACTGTATTTATTTGCCCTCTCTTCCTTATTGTGAGCGTTTTGGAAAGTGTTGTGTAGCCTAATCTTGAAGTTTAGGTTTCAAATCCAAAATAATAAGCGATCAAAAAGAAAAAAAACGAAGAAATTGAACGAAGAAACGAAGAAATTCATGCATCAACTTCCTGTCTTGTTGCCTTATAAACCCATAACCCATCACACAAGCTTTCTATGTTGTTGGATGTTGTTCAAAGCATTATTTCCAATTCTGTTTCCTTCAAGGAGATACTTGTTCAGAATGAAAAAAAGAAAGTATATAGTGTATAATATAGACTCAGTATATTCCGCTCCAACATGCCTGTTATCATGGTGTGCTGCTGTATTGTGACTGAGTGTGTTTAGAGGATCATGCTGCTGGTTTTCCTCCCTCAGCCTCCCGTCCTCCCCCCAGTCTCTCATGGTTCCTGTAGTGAACCATGCCGGTGTTAACGCTCTCAGCAGCCCGTCCCTTTTGTCTGTTGAGAAAAGTATGGGACGTTATTGTTGTGCTGTCCCGATATACATACAGCTACACTTCTTCTGTGGTTTTACACCATTTTAGTCGTCTCACTTATTCTGATATTTATCTCCATCTTTATAATAAAGAGTTTGTAGGGCCAGATGAGGAAACTGTAGGAGCTGTGCCCCGCTTCCATCTTCCTGTTCTCTACTGTAAACCCTGCTTATTGACATCTCTGACTTGATCTTTGGTCTTTGATTATCCACACTTTCTGAACACAGGAAGCTTTGTGGACCAGCAGCCCGACTTCCCCTCTGATCTGACACCACAAGTGTTCAGCTCACTTACGAGTGTTTTCATGGAAAACCTTTTGCCTAGCATTTTGAATGTGCACACTCACAAAAACGCCACTTCATTGGTAGACGTGGTGAGAATGCAAACTAGAGTCTGTGACGTTTGAATGTTGTTATAACTGGATGTTTTGAGTCAACATGATCAGCTGGATCTTTTAATACTTTCACAGCAATCAGGTTTTATTAGGCAACAGGACAGGAGTCTGATCAGTCATGTTCAGGTTCATCGTCTCATGATTGATTTTTAGATATAAAAATGGACATCAGACACTGTGGTGTGTTATCAAGAAGCAGACGACAATTCATGTTGTTCGTGGCAAGCGTTTTTATTATAGCAGTAATACCCAAGAGGACATTAATCACTGTGATCACAGGTATGGTGGAGATGCACTTCAATAAAAATGTAATAATGTAATAAACAACATCTGAATATGTGCTTAAGGTGCATAATGTCTTCATCTGTGTCTGTTCCCAAAGACCCGGAGGAACAGGTACAATGATAAATGTGTTCTGTACTTGGACTGATGCGTCGTCGTGGTTTGTCCGGTGCTGATCGTTGGTTCTTCTCATCCAGGAAGCGCTCGTCTGCTGAGGAGGGCAGCAGGAAGCGCTCGTCTGCTGAGGAGGGCAGCAGGAAGCGCTCGTCTGCTGAGGAGGGCAGCAGGAAGCGCTCGTCTGCTGAGGAGGGCAGCGGCCCGTCCACCAGCAGGGTGGCAGCCAAGACGTCTAAAGGCAAGACGGGCTTGGGCGACTTCAGCTCCTGGTAGCGTGGACTCGTTCCCCCGATACGTTTTGTATTTGAACTTTTTTTTTTTTTTTTTTACTGGCCAGGTTGAGCGTTGTCACTTTCACCCATGCTTTAATAGTTGTTTAGTTGTTGTTGTTTTTATCATGTCTCAGTAGTGTCGGGTCTCTGTCTTCTGAAACTATAAATTAAAGCCACTTTTTACAAAATAGCTTGATATTTTCAGTCATTTCATAAATCTTACATCAAGGATATGGTGTGTAACTTACTTACTGTTCTCTGTGAAACTGAAATCTTTGATACATTTCCATAATCATTTTTAATAGTGCTCTGCTGAAAGGCCGAGTTATACATCGTCTCTAATTGAGACACCCTTCATATAAAGGGTCTCTACTGGTGACCCGGTTACACCAGGACACACCGTCTCCTTACCCAAGCCTTGAACATTAAGATCGATTTGTTTTTTTAATGTTTTTTTTTTATTTCTGCTATTATGCTTTCATACATTTCTCATTCTCTGTAAGATTAAATTGACAAACAACAACAACAAGAGGCATTCCAGCATTGTGTTCTTGAACGCTTCTCATTCAGCTTCATTGTATGTGGAAAATTACTAGCTAGCTTGATAGCTGTTAGGTCTATTTGAAGTCTTCATCTATATGTTGAAGTAAAAATAGTTTCATATGTATTTGCCAATCTTGTGGGTAGAGTTTCCCACCCAGAATGTGACATGTACATACCACCAGAGCAATAAGGTCAATTTCAAACAAACCGCTGTTGTCATAAATGTAATCCGCATCACTTCCTGTACACATGGATTTTTTCTTAAGAAAGGCCTACTTAGAACAGCAGATGTAAAAGCGTTCACAAGATGGGTTGAGGTTCAATCATTGTTGTGTAACATAAATCAGCGATAGAGAGTAATATAATATTAATAAACTCTATTTGTATAACACTTTTCAAAACATAGTTTGAGACATCCAACATTTTATATCAGCTAGACACTCCCTGAGAGTGTCAAAGTCACTGGGATTTACAGGGAGATACAGCTGAGTGTCATCGGCATAACAGTGAAAGGAGACATTATACCTACGAATTATGTGGCCAAGAGGGAGCATTTAAATGGAGAACAAAATAGGACCAAGGATGGAGCCTTGGGGTACCCCACAGATAGACTGAGCTATAGAGGATTACCTATTGGAGAGATGGGATATAAACCAATTTAGAGCAGAATGTGTGATCCCAACAAAATTTATAAGATGATTGATTAAGCTGTTGTGATCGATAGAATCAAAAGCAGCACTAAGGTCCAGTGGAACCCGACTGGAACAATCACCGATATCAGCTGTAAGAAAAAGGTCATTTAAAACTGAGCAGTGCTGTTTCGAGCAGAAGCCACATTGGAATTTTTCAAATAAATCATTACTGCTCATGTACACGGTTAACTGCCGATAGACCATTTTTTCCAAGACCTTAGCCTGAAATGGGAGTTTAGAAATAGGACTGTAATTGCTAAGAGGGTCCAGGCTGGCCTTTTGAGCAGCAGCTGGATAAGTGCATGAAATATGACGGCACAAGGCCAGTAGCCGGTAGTTTATAATTACAATAATAAAAGGACAAACGGCATCAAAGAGCTCTTTCAGGAGTCTAGTTGGGATGAGATGTACATTTCATACAAGAAACAATTTCCAGCAAAACAGACATTTATATACATGAAAATGTCATGGATTGTTACTTTAGTCTCTGTGGTATTGGTGATGCTGCAGTAAACCACCACATGATTTATGGGACGCTGATAGCCCTAATGCTGCACCACTGGAATCTCATTATTTAGCTTTGCACTCGGCAGCAGTTGCTAAGCGTTGGGCTTTTACCTGAATGAGTACACCCTGGAGTATCCTAGTGTCTTCCCTGCCAGGGCTGGATGAAGAGAGGAGCTTTGTAAATCAGGGAAGTGGAGAAGGAAGTTGATACCCTTCAAACCATCGTCTCTACTACACCATCATCCTTTCCACACTTGGAGCGTTAAAACTCACCCGTAATGCACTGGGCAGGTCATTTGTTTTCTGGCTGTCCTGTCCCGCCCCGTGGCATGAAATGGACCGGAGCCAGCGCCGAGACCGAGTTAACTAATTGAATGAATAATTGAGGTCTGTGGTCCTTCAGAGCATTAGTCGGGGGATTTGAGACAATGGAGACAATCTAAGCAACCAGTAATTTAAGACAGTGAGTTGTTCAGCTTGCACTGTATGCACACTCACATGCTCACTCACATGCTCACTCAAGACAAGTTTCTAAGAGATGCTTAAAAATACACCAAAATGTATCTTGTAACAAAATATGAATTCTCCCTCAACAAAAACAAAAACATGAGAAATGCATTTAGCTAAAGAACATTTTGTAATTTCAAAATACTGGAATACATATTCATACATCATCCCAGGACAAAGGAAAGAAGAATGAGACAAGGAAGGTATTTAAACTATCAAGTGATGTGTGTCTCTCATGGGAAATGATGATTAACCTCATTTTTATAGAATTGAGTTCCAGGTTGAGAAGAAGGACCTGAAGTCCTCCTGATGCTTTGTACACTGGGAGATCGTAGGATTGGATGTTTTGATATATTGTTTTCTATTGTTTTGTATGATTCGACTTGAAGAGTGAAGAGAAGGCTCCATTATCTGATGTTCATCATTCAGTATCTCAACAAAGTTCTCTCTGGTATCGTTAATTTCAGTTCAGTCAAGGACTTAAATCGCCTACTGTCCTTTAATCACTTTTTAAAGTTTTTAATTTAAATTTAAATTTTGTGTCATCACTTTTTGTATTTGTAAAATGATTTCGTAAATTAATGTATATGGGAGATCTCATTTTGATCTCAACTGACCCAAACAGTCAGTATAAAACCAATATGAACAAAAATCTATTATATTTTCAGAAATATTTAATTCATGCTTTTTTTTATGATTGCTTTTTCAATCATAACCCTTCTTTAATTTAGATCAGTTTCATGCTACTTGTACATTATGAAGCTACCTCATTACGACAGGTGGGCAAAATGCTGTGGTCAGGGGTGTAGTGGAGGTTTACATTACATCACATGACTAGTATTTATGTATTTTACTTAGTGCTCTCCTAGAAGGCTCTTGTTACAGATGACTTGAGGACGTAAACCCCACCCGTCCTTGCTCAGCAGCATGTGTGTGCAGGTGATGCTCAGAGTGTTTCCTGTTACTGTGTGCAGGTCTGGCGTGGTGCGTCCTCAGAGCCGTCCCTGTAAACTGTGCAGCAGCACTTCAGCCTGTAATGGTGTTGATACATGAGCTGTAGCTGCCGGAGCCTTTCGGTCCAGCCCGGCCCTCGTCGACTCCTTGAAGGAAGAATTCACCCTCAGACACTCTTGGCTGTTATGTATCATCAGCCTGTGATGGTCAGTGAGTCATGTTGTGATGAAGTGTTGTAATTTACCTTTTTATTTTACCCACTTTACCTCAACCTGCCTCTTCTTCAGGTAACGATTGTTTGTTTCCCAGAATGCCTTTCGACAACCCCAGAGAAGGTGTGAGCTGTGACCGGAGTAAAGTCAGCTTGATATTGGATATTGGTTATTCTGTGGACATTCGACATTCGTTTACTGGAAGAGGAAGAACGATTTACAACCAGTAATATACTGGTAGTAAATAGTAAATAGTATAGTATATACTGATGTTATGATTGTGTTATTGTTATCGTGTAATTGTCTTGTGGAGACTGTTGGTAGCCTCTGTCTCTCCAGTGGTACTTTTACAGCTGGTGTGTTTTCTCTTGTTCTGCCTTTTTGCAATATCGAGGAAATTTTATTGAAATTTTCCATTTCCATTCAGCATTTCTAATTTAATAAATCATAAGTTGGATGGAAACACGACGGTGTGATGCCAGGGGGGAGATATTTTTAATTCCTTGGTTTTGTAACGAGATACTCAGCATCCAACCTTTCTTTACATCCAGTTCAACATCCCCAGATATTTTGGAGGAATATGAAGTACTTTTTAAATCTTTCCTCTTTTGAATATTACCATGCAATAGTGAGCGGATGTGCTGATGCTGTATGAGCTGATCTCTGATCTGCTGTCCGATGTTCAGGCTTTTTTCTCTGTGTTGTGACAAACACAGAGACATGAACACAGTCAAGAACAATCAAGAACACAGAAGTAAACGCTGCGTTCACTAATACTCATCATCAAGATCAACATCAGATCCTCCTGACCTCCATGTAGCAGCAACCCGTTCATTAGAGCCCTTCTAAAAATAATAGAGATCAATTGTTGGTTTCAGGACAAGGAAAACAATCACCCATCTTAGGAAAGGGGGTAATCATCACGCCCCCCCCCCCCCCCCCCCCCCTACACAAGCAAGGGCAACGGGTTCATTTGAATTACATCATAGCTCTTTAATCTGAAACATTGATGATGAAGAGTATCTCCATCCTGACCGAGTCTTTCTGTGGCAAATCTTTACGTGCATCAATTCATAGCCACAGAGCTTTGAACTGTATATGATTTATTGATACAATTACTAAACATACTTATACTAATACTAGTTCTTTGAGTGATACTGAACATTTCAGTATAGCAGAAAGGCCTTCTGGGTCGCCTCTCTCCAAACGTGGCATTTGAATGGTTTTCATCAATCAAGCGCCTCCCTGGGTTCCTCTGAGCAAATATCAGCAGAAACACATTTTGGCAATGAAATAAATGAAATAAAAGCCTCATCATGTTAAAAGAGCTCTTCTGTGTTTCAATTATAAACAGCTTATTGGCGAGTGGATGTCTCCCCTCCTAATTCATGAGAGCTGTTGTTCAGCCTCTTCTTCCTTTCTAAATGATTATAGACATATTTCCAAACATGGTTGGACTACATGAGCAGAAACCCAGTTTTAAACATTGTACTGACTTTTTACTTAGAGACACAAATGGTCTTCTAGCTGCAGATGCTGGTGAAAGTTCAGTTCTAGTTGTGTTGACACAGTTCATCATAACGTCTTAGAGACTTTGGTGAACACTGCTCTCAATTAGTTTATCTCTCATCTCTCAAACTAACAGTTCTCTGTCAGTGCAGGTGATTCTTAATCCTCCCCAAAACAATGAAGCTGTGGAGTACCTCAAGGATCCATTCTGGGTCCTATTTTGTTTTCTATCTATATGCTCCGACTTTGTGGAAGAAATTATGTCTTAATCACTGTATCTTAACCTTTCTGAGTAATATGATTGTGTTGTACACATCTCTAGTGTGAGGAGATCCTATCTGCTGCAGTATCATGTGAGATGTATCTACCTGAATGTCTTGCTTGTGTGAGCCCAGACTGAAGGCCGATCCCGAGACAAAACCTTCAAGAAACCTTCAACACCATACATATTGTTCAGTCTAGGTAGTAAATAACCTTGTAGATGTTTAGAAACTACCCCCTCCTGTCTTTCCCTCTTCATCATCACTGTTCAGGTAGTTCTCTACCCTGTGTTTGGATCTCTCCTGAGCTCAGCTTCAATAAATATCCTCAATACTATGACTCGAGGACTCTTGTTCACCAGAGGGTGAATAGAGGTTGACTCTCTGTCAACCTCTGAATTTATTCAACACACTTGGTCATATAATTCATAGACACAATATTTCTTTCCATTGCTGATGATCCAGCTGTGTCTGCCTGTAAACTCCAGTGATAGAAGCAACCCCGATCCCCTGAAAGGTCTAGCTGATATTAAATGTTGGATATCTCAGATGTTCTTCAACTAAATGAACACAAAGCGATATTTTTCATTAGATAAGTTATTGTGCGACCTGATCATCTATGATGAGGCTTTTCAGACTGATCCCAGATCATATTTGTGCTTTTGAGTAAAGAGAGACCAGTACTCTCATTTCACTGTATTGATGGAATAAACTGTTTCAAGGATGAGACCAAATCAATATTCTGCATTGTTGCAATTCACTTCATGATGAGTTCCACTTTACTTTCGCTAGAAAGCAGAAACAGGAAACACACAAACACTTGATGCTTCTTTTGTGTTGCTAAGCAACACAAGCAGTCACTGGTTTTGAGTATGAAAGGACAGATCAGGCAATTTGATGGTTTCAAGGGACAGGACAGCATGAACAGGTTGAAACCAACAATGCTGCATTTCATATGTGACATTTTGGACTATTGGGAACGATCTAGAAGACCTCCAGAGGCTCCACCAGTTCACCAAACATGATGATGACATGTCATATTGAATAGAAATAAGAATAGAAACATTCAAACTGACTGTTTCAACACCAGGAGGTTAAAGGTGTAGCACTTTAACATCAATAAATCATTACCACTTTAATTTTAAGTTGTTATCATTATTGTGAGAATATGAAGAAAAACAATCTGTGAAAAATTCCACACAAACATTTCCCTTCCACATGAAGCAGCACAGAGAGCTGAACCTCTGGGCTGCTATGGTTACCATGTACCACAAACCATCCTCACTCCAGTGGTGATGCTAACTCAGTTACTATTACTAGTACTGATGAGCTGCTCAGTAAGATGTTCATTATTATTAAATTACATTGGGTAGTATCAGAGTTACAGAATCTTTTGTTATCATTATTATCAATATTAGTACATCCCCCAGTAATGTAGTGTAACAGATTACTACTCCCAGGGAGAAAGAAGTAAAGTGATTATTAAAGTAAAGTAATAGATTACATGTTTGGAGTAACAAGCCCATCACTGCCAGTCCATGAAGCTTCTCCATCTGCTGTTCTCCACACCCGGTGTCAGGGAGAACGTCTTTACCGGGAGAAACCAAACTCCACCAACAGAACATCCAAGGAGGAAGACGTCACAGTGCTGGACACACCACAGTGAGTCTCAATAAGAGAAACCCAGAGACGGATTAATGCACGGGCCGACGGGGCCGGGCCCCAGGGCCCCGCCCCTCTGAGGGCCCCCAAGGTTTTAGTGAAATTAAGTCATGTGATATACGGTTTTACCGCCCAGTGATTACCCCCTTCCATTTAAATTATCATTACGAGTTTTGATATTGATTACGATAATTCTCAATCATGGTGGCAAAATGATATTTTTTCCAATTGCATGCCAAAAAGATTTCTGTATTATTTAAAATATGGATTCATTAGCACCAATGTACAATTAAATGTTATACACGTACAAACTGCCAACTAAACAACAGATTAAACATTTACCCATAACCCATTTTTGAATAAATTGCATCATGGGCCAATAGATTTGCTCTTGAGGATCATGAAGTACGTAGCTACGTCGATTGTATACAAAAAAAGAAAAATGGAGAAGAAGAAGCGTCATGCGAAAGAAAAATAAAACAGGACAAAAAACATGAGGGTTTTCACTTTAATAAGGTTCTGTTTGTAAATAAATTGCCATTTCAGAAAGAAAAAAATGTGTCAAAATGATTGACAGGTGATCTCAGTGGGAGGTGCAGTGAGAACCCCCACGGTGAGGCTGAGAGGATGGAGATGGACTTTAACCAAATGTATTTATGTGTAACTTCCTGTTGTCATACAACACAAATCAAAGAAAGACGCCATCTGTGTTGTCACTTCACTTCATCTGATGCGTGTGAAATTGTGAAATACATTCACTCACTTTGTAGAACATAAATGTCAACCAACATCCATTTGAGTTTTTTGAAGGGGTTGGCATCGCTCCTCACAATGTAATACAGCAACTCTCCAACGCCACGCCAAGCCACACCCAGAAACACCCAGAAACCCCCAGAAACCTCCCCCCCCGAACAGCAGAGGGGCAGTTTGTCATGTTAACATTAAGGAGTGATGGTAAAACCAGACAATACAAGACGTGTCTCATTGACGTGGGTCCTCTTCAAAGCGATAGCTGCTAATATGGCAGCAGAAATGAGTCATTCCTTGTTCTGTTGGTGCGTCAGCGGAAGATCTGACAGCCTGTTTGGTTCCTTCAGTTCAATGACATCACTCACCTCCTTTCTTATTGGATACGATACCTGTCAGCGGGATGGACTGACCAATGGCTCCTCTCCAGTGTACGAGGGTTTGGACAGGAGGAGTGTGGCAGATGCAGTGCTGTAGCCATGGCGACAGTGGATGCTGAGCACTGCCACGACTTTGTGTAGGCAGACTCTGAATGGGGATGACATCACTTTGGGAGACGGGAGGAAAACAACATCTCCTTCAGCGTTCGCATGTCTGCCTCTGTGCCCATGACGATACCGCCGAGCATCCCGTCTGACTGGACACACACTCATGGACAGATTTTGGTTCGACCGCAATGCGCTTTTGAAGGCCGCTACCCATATTTATGTATTGAAGCAGCCAACAGACAATATGTTGTGGAAATATTATCTTTAAATTTGACCAGTTTCATGCCAAACATTCACAAGGATTCAGTGTTTTGCCCAGAATTGTATTCTTGTCAGGGTGGAAAAGCCTCATTTAACATCATGGACACTGAAACTAGTGAAATTCTTTAAAGCTCTTTAAGGTGACCGAGACGTTACAGCCTTCAAATGAAACTTTATTTACAAAAGCATTATTGATCAAAGAAAATGTGCAAAGAAAATGAAATTTCATTGCAGGTTTACAGACTTTGTTCTGTATCTGTGGTCAGGAAAGAACCTCCATCAGATCAGAGGACGATATCTGATATGTAGTTAAAGGAAGACATCGGCCGACAGTCTGACCCCCCTGCTGAACAGAAACCTCTTTTCTGGTTCCTGTTGTTTTGACTCTTCTGCTGTTACCCAGGCGGCAGCATCGCTGTTTGGACCTTCTATACCTCTTCCTCATTGTATCTGCTCTCCTCTTTCTCTTTACCTCCCTCTCTCTCGCTCTCTCTCTCTCTCTCTCTCTCTCTCTGCCTATGACTCACCGCTCCAGGGATAAGAGCTGGCCCCGCCCTCACATGACATCAGAGGGCTGGAAATAGCAGCAGCATTAAAGCTTCCAGTCATGGGAGCCCGCTGCGAGCCCTGCACTCAGGACAGCCACTTCCAGCTAAGGACGAGCCGGGGAGGGAGGGATGGAGGGAGGAGGAAAAAAAACAAAGTGACAGGGGAGATAATTAAGTGACAGAAGCAACGAGAGAAAGGGTCGTTGGCTCGGCATCCTGCGAAAACAAATATCAGACGTTGAGGCTGTGAAACATTTCAGAGCAGCAATTATGTTCTGTCAGATAAAGTACTTGCACTTTCAAATCATCTCCGTTTTTCACCAGCGAGCTGGAAGATGTTTCACCATGTTGATGTTTATTGATGTGTAGTCACAACACACGGTGGACATCGACCTCAGGAGGCCTCGAACCCTCAGACCTGGAGCTAGCTAGCTAACGCTAACCTGCTAATTCATTAACTTAATTTAACCAAGTTTATTTCATCTAGTCTCCATCTTCATCTCTCAGCCTCACTGTGGTGTTCTTCACTGTGGTGTTCTTCACTGTGATGTTCCTCACTGTGGTGTTCCTCACTGTAGTGTTCCTCACTGTGGTGTTCTTCACTGTGATGTTCCTCACTGTGGTGTTCCTCACTGTAGTGTTCCTCACTGTGATGTTCCTCACTGTGGTGTTCTTCACTGTGATGTTCCTCACTGTGGTGTTCCTCACTGTGGTGTTCTTCACTGTAGTGTTCCTCACTGTGATGTTCCTCACTGTGGTGTTCTTCACTGTGGTGTTCTTCACTGTGGTGTTCTTCACTGTGATGTTCCTCACTGTGGTGTCCTTCACTGTGGTGTTTTCACTGTGGTGTTCTTCACTGTGGTGTCCCTCACTGTGGTGTCCTTCACTGTAGTGTTCCTCACTGTGATGTTCCTCACTGTGGTGTTCTTCACTGTGATGTTCCTCACTGTGGTGTTCCTCACTGTGGTGTTCCTCACTGTAGTGTTCCTCACTGTGGTGTTCCTCACTGTGGTGTCCTTCACTGTGGTGTTCCTCACTGTGGTGTTCCTCACTGTGGTGTTCTTCACTGTGGTGTTCCTCACTGTGGTGTTCCTCACTGTGGTGTTCTTCACTGTGGTGTCCCTCACTGTGGTGTCCTTCACTGTGGTGTTCTTCACTGTGGTTTTCCTCACTGTGGTGTTCTTCACTGTGGTGTCCTTCACTGTAGTGTTCCTCACTGTGGTGTTCTTCACTGTGGTGTTCCTCACTGTGGTGTTCTTCACTGTGGTGTCCTTCACTGTAGTGTTCCTCACTGTAGTATCCTCACTGTGGTGTTCCTCACTGTGGTGTTCCTCACTGTGGTGTTCTTCACTGTGGTGTCCCTCACTGTGGTGTCCCTCACTGTGGTGTCCTTCACTGTGGTGTTCCTCACTGTGGTGTTCTTCACTGTGGTGTCCTTCACTGTAGTGTTCCTCACTGTGGTGTTCTTCACTGTGGTGTTCCTCACTGTGGTGTTCTTCACTGTGGTGTCCTTCACTGTAGTGTTCCTCACTGTAGTATCCTCACTGTGGTGTTCCTCACTGTGGTGTTCTTCACTGTGGTGTCCCTCACTGTGGTGTTCCTCACTGTGGTGTTCTTCACTGTGGTGTTCCTCACTGTGGTGTCCCTCACTGTGGTGTCCTTCACTGTGGTGTTCCTCACTGTGGTGTTCTTCACTGTGGTGTTCCTCACGCCCAACCCCCCGACCCCTGAACCCCTGACCCCGCCCCTTCCCAGGGTCAAATCCCACCACCTGGAGTGATGCTGTGTGGAGGATGCAGTGTGGTCCAGCCTCTCAGAGAAGTAGGTCAGGAGACGAGAGAGTAACACGCACCGACGTACACAACCACCAACGCTAGCTCTTGTCTATCTGCAGCTGTCACGACGGCAGCAGTCGCCTCCCCCCATATCTCTCTCTCCTCTCTCCTGAGTAGCTCAATGGGTCGAGCATGGCACTAACAATGTAAAGGTTAGGTTTGATTCGCAATGAGGCCAGCCACTAAAATATGTATGTATGGTGGCGTGAGGTGCTCTGGATGAAAGTGTTCACCAAATGGAATATGCTATCCCCCCCCCACCCCCCCAACCCCCCCAAGCCCCCCCCTGCCCCCCCCATCTCACTCCTCTCATTCTTGGTATCATTAATAACAAGCATTTCTCTTCATGAAGGTCAGCAGAAGAATATTTCATTAAAGCTGCAATATCCAACTTTTCTCCTTGAGGCAGGAAGTGTATTGTAAGCACCCCCCCCTCCCCACCCCCCTCTCAGTTCCCGCCCCAACACTTGTCAATCATCTTGATGAACTGTCTACTTTGAAATCACATCCATAAAGCCACAACACACTGGAGACTCAGATGGCAAACAGACAATCTGCAGTTTAAAAAAAATAAAGAACAGTTGTGATCATTCTGTTCACCGTGTTCTTGAACGCGTCTTGCCTGCCACACGTTTGGCGTTGCTGTTGTTGAAATTGTTGCATGTTGCAGCTTTAAGAAAGAGAAAGAGAGTGTGAGATCACTTCACGGCTGACAGACTGATAGCTGAATGATCTTGTGGGTGCTGGAAGAAAGGCCGGCCACCTCAAGGGCATCAAACACGAGGCTGAGTGGGCATCAGCACCACGAGCAAGGAGAGAGAAGAATCACTGGAGAAACTCTGCAAGGCCACACAAACCCATCCGCTTTAGCATCTCTAAATATATGGACTGCTTTTGATAGATTTCGACGACAGCAGGTTTGGTCGCAGGTTTGGTCGTCCCTGTAGCGGCTCGCATCCAGTTCAAGACCCTGGTGCTAGCCTATAGGGCAGTGAAAGGAACAGCTCCTTCTTACCTCCAGGCTATGGTCAAGCCTTACACCCCCGCCCGACCACTTCGCTCTGCTGCCTCGAGGCGACTGGTTGCCCCGTCGCTCAGAGGGCCCCTGCGGGCCGATCTACACGGTCACGGCTCTTCTCTGTTCTGGCCCCGCAGTGGTGGAATGAACTCCCCACTGATGTCAGGACAGCAGAGTCGCTGCCCATCTTTCACCGCAGGCTGAAAACCCACCTCTTCAGGAAACACTACCCTGACTCTTCCTCTTAGCCTTGCCTATTTGTCGTCAATTATGTGTCTGAGCTCTTGTTTATTGGCTCTTGTTCATTTGATACACTTAGTTGTCTTAGCTCTTGTTTATTTGATTCTCTTATTTGTCTCATTTGTTTAAGATATAGTAGGTTGCTAACTTATTGCACTCTTACCTTAACACTAGTTATGCTCTTAGTTGCTTGTTTAGGAAGGAAATGCACTTACGATTTCTGGTGACTAGTAGTTTTCTTGCCTACCTATGTTGAATGCACTTATTGTAAGTCGCTTTGGATAAAAGCGTCTGCTAAATGACTGTAATGTAATGTAATGTAATGTAATGTAATAATGCATCAAGTTACATTCAAGGTCAGAGTTTAGGAACCTGCAGCTTCGGTTTGTTTCCTCCCTATTAGTATCTTATCTGAAGGTTTTGACTTGCTGGAATTGCTGCACAATATTGATAACAAGTCATGAAGTGATTCTTTGTGTAGATGAGATTCTAATGCTGCTGATTTGGTGTGTTTGAATATTTCTCCAAAGTGTAGCTCCAGTTGTAGAGATATCACCGTTCCTGGTTCAGGAGTCTGTGTGGGAAACAGTGGAGCCTCTTGTAGTTCTGAAATTGCAGCAATTTTGGTTTGGTTTGTCCATCACACAGGAAAGTAAAACCTTTTTTGACAAATGCACAAATTGAATCAGCTAGAACGCCTGGCTTGATGAGGTTCACTTGATGTTTTTTCCCCAGTTTCCCATGATCAAAGCTGTCATCTGTGTGTGTGTGTGTGTGTGTGTGTGTGTGTGTGTGTGTGTGTGTGTGTATTGTTTTTTCAAATTATCTTGCCATATGCTCACATCTCAAATCAATTCCAACGCTAACCTGCAACGAGGTTCCCCAGGGCATGTTCCATGAATTGGTGCATTCATTCACTCTGGACAATAGAAAGATGCTGCTCCGTTCTCATGGCAGCCTGATGGGTCAGTTACTGACAATAGATGACCTCACAGTCTTGGTTTGAAGGGGTTGACTGGGAATCAGAAGGTAGAAGGTTTAGGTAGTAATGGTGTGTGACCAATAGGATTTATGGATTTGTAACATTGACTAACGTGTTTTATTTATATATGACCTCTGATTACATGTTGATCTCTCTTAGTTTGTTTTTGTTTTCTCTGACACTGTGAAACATGCAAAACATAATGGAATAAGTATGGATAATAATAACAATAATAATAATAATAATAATAATAATTCTATTTTGGATTGATTGTACAATGTGCGAACTCTGTATCCTCTGAGGCCAAACTCATTTTTTCCATATGCACTTTACTCCTCATAAACAACGTGAAGTTTCTAACTAAATTCCTGGATGAGTCTGCAGCCCAGCTGACTCAGGTTCAGTCATCACCCAGGGTCTCCAGCCTTCAAATAAGATTAAAAATATATATTTCTGACATCTTGTACATCTTTTCTCAGTCTCACCTTTCCTGCTCTTTACATGTACATCTACTCCATATGTGATAGTTTCTTTACTGTTAGTTTCTGATCGTTTCTTTGTTTCCATTTGTTGCCTATTTACACATCCAGCTGCAAAAAAGTCAAATGAATTATTTGAGATTGCTGGTTCCAATTCAAAATCTGGTATCTGAACTCCTTTATAGTCTTACAAATTATCAGCAGTGAATTTCATGTTCTTGGTTGACTTGACCCCAACACTGCCTTGCCACTGCTGATCAACACATCTTGACCATGTTGCAGATGTTGGAGGAAGTACAAACTGCTCTTGGTTGGTTTATATCATACCTACTAAATAGGCAACTCTCACTGCTGCTCATCACAATTTAACTGAGGAGTACCTCAAGGTTCCATCCTGGGTCCCATTTTGTATTCTATCAATATACTAACAGTTGGTCATAATAGACATAATATCTCTTTAAATTATTATACTGATAATACACAACTGTGTTTTCCTAGTAAATCTAATGAAACAACAACAACAACATTATATAATGATATGAAATGAAAGCATTTTGTTTTTAAGCCATACCAATTGGTACTTTTGTATTACACAAATACTCTGGATATACAGTGTATTGAAAAATGTGTAGAATTACATAATTTGTGGGTTTTGAGCATACTGAAAAAACTGATGTCTCAAACTTGACAAATGACCCTCAACGCTCTAAAAGCTCTAGTTCACTTGAGGTCACATGACAGAGGACATTACTCAGGAATCTATATCAGATATTTCATATAAACTAGAAATCTGATGACTGTGATACTCTGAACGTCTTCCCAGGCATATTTTGTGACAAGGCAAAAATAGGCAGAAATTCTGTGGGTACCCAACAGACCTCTGCACCAAAAACCTGTTTAAAATGAACAAAATCATGAAAGACGAGTGTTTCAGACAACGACTCCTCTGAACATATTAGACGAAACAAATTAAATTACAGCATCCATTCCCAACATTCGCCTCGTCCTAAAAATGAATGACACAATGTCACGCCACCCACAATGCCATTGAAAATTTATTGTGATATCTGATAGTTTACATTAGAGTGAAAACAGACATGTGACATGGCTTTACTAAGACAGAATGCAAAGCAATGTAGTCAAATAAAAAGCATATAATATTTTTGCTTCTTTGAATTAAGGAAAAATAATAATAAAACAGGCACGACATACAGCCATTATAAATACAACATGCTTTAAACCCTATACTGTATTTTAACAGTCCAAAGAAAAGAGCTTTTACAGTCTTTTCCTTTGTATACCCATCCTGCCTTTAATCAACATCCTTTCAAATTACAACTAGAGAATAACAGAGCCCAAAAAGTGTGTAGCCAGTGTCACGAAAATAATAAAAAAAGTAAACAATTTTCAGCAGCAAACATCTACATTTGTCTTGCAGGCTGCTTTGACGACGTTAAAGTTCAGAGCTGACAGGATTCCTTCTTTGATTTGGTACAGCAGTTGAATCTCCAGGAGACACTCGTATCGAACACCATCCCTGGCGTCCTGCCTGCCGACCGACACCTGACACTGATGCATTTGATAGAACCTGGTTCATATTTGGTACACACCGACAGTGACACTGGCAACTGCTTTTTGTTGGTTTACTTTTATTGATTGATTAAAGGGAGAGTATAGAGGCTTCGTCACAAATGTCCCAGCAACCACGGCTGGCGCCATCATGGAGGTCCAGTGGAGAAATAGCTGTGCACAAATAATTATTTAATATATAACTGAGATGAAAATAGAGATATCTGTGTCTGTAGATCATCCAGTAACGTTCTCAGTAAAAGTGATCAGTGTGATCAGGTAGATTTGTCTCCAAATGTAGGTTACTGTGACTCAGTAAACTGTCTTGTCTTTAGCCCTAGTCTCTACTCCAAAACACTCTGAGTTGGAGCTGGAGAAGAGTCAGCTAGTTAACCTGAACTAACTGGTAGCTAGCTAACTAGCCAGCAGGCTAGTTTAGTTACTGTTAACATGGGACTACTAGCCACTGCTAACGCTAGCTTCTACTAGATACGTTAGCTAGTGTGCTAATCAGATGTGTTAACAACAAGACAGTGATGGTTGGCTGACCAGATGCTATGGTTAGCTAGCTAACAAGCTACATGATCTAAAAACAGACAGAAATTAACCATGTCTCATGAATTTTGTTGTGTGCAATCAGCTGTTCACATCCATTGCTGCTAAACGCTGAGGACCTCCAATATGGCCGCCAGCTGAAAGCCCTCCATACAAGAGACACCGACTGTGGTGGTGAAAGGGTCTTGGTAAAGGCTCTCCCTGCGACATGGTGGGAGAATCCAGCTCGCCCTCGACGTCTACATGGCTCAGCAGAGACCTAACCACCGGCCCGCTGAAGGGCTCTCACCACACTAACTCAATAAACAAGCTAACAGAAAAACTAAATCACTTTTCAACAAGCTAACCTGGCTCTCGACCTCACAGGTTACTGGGAGAGACGGTGAAACCAAACAGCTGCAAAAGAAACGGCAGGACAAATAAAACTCCTCCAAACTAAGAGAAAAAAAACATTTACTGAGGAAAAGCAACAAAACATTCATTTGCGCACACACACACACACACACACACACACACAGCCAGAGGTACACGCACACGCACACACACACACACACACACACACACACACAGCCAGAGGTACAGTGAACAAAAGTGCTTCAAGTTGGGGAAGTAAAACAACTAACCCAGTAGAAATACGTATAAAACCTTAAATATGTTACTTTATGTACAAAAACTGTAAGACGGGCCAATATCTCAGCTGTTATTGTCTTTATATTTTCAAGTAGGTATCACTGCTAACTATTTAGGATTTGCATTGTCATCGTTTTAGAATAAAAGGTCATGTGATCTGACTGACCTTGCCGGCAAAGTAATCAATCACTGCTGATTTTAAATCTCTCCCATCCCACCCTGCAATCATCTTTTCGTCATTGCCAATAAAAAGTTACCCAACAAGCCCCTGGGCAACGCTTGGTCATCCCACCTATTACAAACCATTTCCTCTTTGCTGTACTCTGAGAAATAATATATGGAACATCCATAGCTCATCTGTTTTTGCACCTCTAAATTTGAACATATAAAATATATAAGTATGTATACATTCAGGTTGGATAGTCTGTCCTGTCCAAAGAAAGGGGCGGAGCTCTACGAGGATTTGGCGAGAGTAATTTTGAGGGCCATTTTGAACCGGAAGGTGAAGACACATCGGTTCACATGTAGGTTTCAGAGTTATGCACTGCACAACAGAAAAGGGGAGGCGTTCATTTTTTGAAGAGGCACAAGATTCATACTGCTTAGAGGCAAACCAAAGACAACAGCTACGAAAAAAGTGACAATTCAGACGCTGCAATAAGCCAGACAAGCATAAAGTGCAAAACACCTACAAGAGTGGGAAGACACGGAGGACGGTCGAGGACAGCAGCCAAGTAGAAATGATCTTCCTCTCTTTGCTCTAGATCACAAAACATTTGAGGAAACCAAGAGGCAAAGGAAGGTGTCTGGATAATCCAATGTTATTAAGGGGAAGTGTCTAGATGTAACAGGTTGCTGCTAACGCTACAATCAAATCCTTCATTAACAGACACCAATTCACATTTGTGCTGCTAGTTCAAAACCATCCGGCTCCCACATCGGCAACTATCCCTCATTCATCTGTGAAAGGCCATAAAACAGAGCAGACAAACGTTTGCCTCTAAGCTTCTGAACCCAAGGCCTCTGCAAAGTGCAAACGAAGGTTCAAGTACGCTGTTGGTCAACACACACAATGCATATACACATACATTATATGCATATATACATATGTGCATGAGGATAAATATCAATATATAGAGAAAATCCATGTTCAATAACTACATACTATGAGTCTTTTCATAGTACTTGTGGATATGTAATCCTAGTATGTATATGTGTCTCTCATTGCGAGACAGTGGAGTAGTATAGTCTGCCATGTGGTTTCATGACATGTGGACAGTGATGTTCAGTTCCCCGGCGAGAATCTATTTCTGCTCTCGTTTCATTTATAGCACTGCTGCAAAATGGGACCAGCCACAATCGCATTTAGCCAAACACTACAAACATGTATATAGATGTATATATATCTATATATAAGTATATATCCATTTATGTCAAACAAATACTAGGTGCTGCTTCCGATGCTTTCTGGGTACTGAACAGTACCAGGAGGGGGGAAAAAGAAAATTCACAAGAAAGGAAAGATAAAAGGATAAAACTATAACGGATATAAAGTCTCACCACTGAAACCCATCCACTGTTTAAAAAGCGAGATGCTGCTACATATGTTTAACTCCATGAACCCCTGTCCCTCCCTGGACGACCCATTTGGACATCAGCAAAGAAAAGCATGCTCAGCTACAGGCACAAATACAGAAACCAAGACAGACGGACAGGGAAGGAAATGCTGACCAGTAACCGAATCCTCACCCAACCCAGTTCAAACTATAGAAAAGAACATAAAACATGAATTCACCCTCCTCTGTCTCTCTGGGGGGGGTTAGGGGTCTCCATTCACAATCACTTGTAAGCATGTATTGGGGGGTTGGGGGGTCGAAGCTCCGGAGGTCTTCCAAGTAACTGGAGGATTCCTGTGACGCCATTTCCAAGTTGCTCCTCTTTCTAATCGTCTTTTTTACATCATTGTTCATCAGTTTCACGATGAGCAGGTGGGTGTGTGCACGTGAAAGAGGCGAAGGAGGGTGGGGGGGGCGTGGGGGGGCAGGGTGGTCGATGGTTGTCGCTCCACAGTTCAATACAGAGCATTCAAAGGTCAGGACAGGGAGCCGCAGCATCACTCCCATCCGTTGTCCTTGATCATGTGCGCCAGCTCGATGATGAACTTTCCCTCTTTGTACTTTTGACTGCTCTCGAACGCGTGCTCCTGAAAAGACACAAGACAGGAAGTTACAGAGACACCACCTTAGTCGAGTCCAAGTCAGCCCCAAGACCAGATCCAGTCGAGTTGGAGAGAAGACCGGGTCCAAAGGGGCCAAGGGAACTGGTCCCAAGGTGAAGTGGTCTGGAGAACGAGGCTGGACTAAAGATCTACCATCACTTGGCTAAACACAGCAGGAACATCAGTTCAATTCAGTCAAACAACCAAGCATGAAATCACTTGACCATTTAGAAAGAAGCATCAAGAAGCTAGACTACTGGTGTAGTTCAAACTGGAACTCCATTGCCGTCTGTAATCGTGGTTTCAGTTGTTAAACCTGATATACCTTCAGCATGGTGGAGGAACAGCACAGAATAGATCAACAGTTCATCTTAAATCCAAAACAACAAATATAACAAGTATCAGGAAAAGAAAGCCGAGCACCAAGCGGTCATGATAGTATTGTAATGTTAAACTAGTCCAGCAGGTCTAGCAGGAGAACCAGGAGGGAATCTGCTTCTGCGCCTTTATCAATTGTAATTATTTGTCAAGTCTACTTCGCCTTGTAGGCCAACGATCTGCTGGCACGAACATTTCTAATTGTTTGGTTACTGAAGGGAAGGTGGGGGGGCGGGGCTTAAACGAGTTCCTGTCTGATATTGTGTTCAGTTATTTTACACTCTTCTATCGTCTTTTCAGACAATTACCAGGACAAGCCTCTTCAAAGTGGCCTGACATTTAATCACTGCAGTCTCTCGGAGGTGCTGGTCTGGGGCCAGCCTCTCGGCACTGTAATTACCTCACGCACTAGGAGACTCAAACACCAACCCTAGATACAAACCTGAGTAAAAGCTGCCACCGCAACTTTAACAAGCAATGTTTTAATGACTTTAATCACCTTGTTGCGCCGACCTGCAGCAGCAGCATTTGTCTCGTTGGAAGCCAAGAAACCACCATGTTACCACAGCAGAGCATCAAACACATGAAAGGGGAAAGTCCACAGCATCGAGTGACTTGAGAGGGGACAGATGGACATGAGTGAAAGGTCAAAAAGTGATGGACTTACATATTTCCAGCCCAGGGTGGTTTTACAGTTTTCACAGTAGATATCAGCCACAGCATGTAAACCTGTGAGGAGAACCCGCTCCTCCGCTGGCCCGCAGCCGACGTTCACCCTGAGGAGGAAGGCCAGGAAGGTCAGGAACATCTCACCAGATTTACTAAACAACACAGAGCTGTGGAAGGGCACGTTCACACCCGGCAGGTTGGGAGAGGTTTGATTGAACTCTGGAGCGTTTACTCCTTCGGTTCGGCTCATTGACATCTGACAGCCAGCGGTTCCTTGTGCTTGGAAAGCCTAGCGTGACAAAATGAACCGAACGTGGGAACGAGTCCATCATGCTCAGATAAGTTACAGGGACTGGAATCAGTTTGAGCCCCTGCTGCCAAAACCTCTAACCTGCTGGATGACAGGTTACCACAACTCTGGCCAATAAACCAGCTGCTTGTGGGTCCATGTGACTTTTGTTTACAACCCTGGTTGGCTTGTGATTGGTCAGAGTGACCCTGAACCAACCAGAGACCAGAGGAAACCAACTGTCGGTGTGATCGCACCCTTAGTTACGTGTTAATTCAGGGACTCATACTCACACTGAGTTGAAGAGATAGGCTCGTCCTTGACTGCCTTGAAACGACTGGAAACAGAAAACAAGTTGCATGTCAGACAATGAGCAGGCATGTGAGGACAGAATGTCAGCGCTGACACCCTGGGGTGCTTTTCTCCCGGTGACTGCTGTGCACATACATGTTCTTCCACCTTGTCAAAGTTCCCATACAGACGTTTGGTCGGAGGTAGGAAATAAAATGAGGCTCAAAGGTAGTGAGGGGGAAGACCAGAGGAACAACCTCGCCGAGCTGGGCCGTCCTCACACTTATTTAGTGATGAGGTTCAGAAGATCTACTGTCTATCAGAGACAAACTGCACTCAGCATCGACAAACCAGCTCAGTCTTCTGCATGTTACCGATAGACGTACACAAGACAAAATAATGATTTGAAAATAGTGTTAAAATATCTTTCAGTACTTTGTGTGGGTTGATCAAGACAATGCACTTCAAAGCTTGATGGGCCCCAGTTTTCTGCCCTTGTTTGCTCAATGTGAGGTTTATGGGGTGAGGTGATGTAAGAGGTGGGGGGGGTTCTCTTTGCATGGACAAACATCTAGTTTCATTCTTTACATCTGATGGTACAGATATATCTTTGCACATCACTCCCCTCCTGAACAACAAACATCAGCTAACTGGACTATTAAGTGTGTAATAGTTACTAGCTATACATTAACCAATAACACCAATAACACCAATAACACCAATCCCCACACAGCTATTAAAACTGACTGATACTAATATGGGATACTGTTAATGTCATCGGCTATCTTAAGACCTTTGCTTAGAAAATACCCACATGGTTGAGAATGTCAACCACTGCATTTTTTAAATAAGAGGTAACAAACTTTGAGTAACAATTTTTTTTACATATTTTGAAATGAACCTTCCATTTCTCCCTACTGCGTCTCCAAACTAACTCTATAGAGGGAATATGTACTAGCAGCCTGAGACCTGCCAGTAAGTCTGTACATGAACTTGCTGTATGTTGAGGACTGCAATGCTCTTACAGTGAAGACAGACAGCCAGAGAGACAGACAGCCAGAGAGACAGACAGCCAGAGAGACAGACGGGCCCCAATCGGCTTTGCTGTTGCAGATAAGGCCGTCTGCGGTCGAGGGCGCCGAGCTAATGCTGCCTAATAACTGACCAGCGAGTCTCCACAGGGGTGAACCCACCGGGCTCAGGGAGACGCTTCCTGACTGTCACAACAAACTGAGTTTTATTCCAGGTAATAAGAGGGAGGCTGGGTGTAGCCAGGTGCTAGCCGCTGACTCAGGGACAACAGGGAATATTCTAGGTTTTACGCTTCATATTCACAGTTCGTCTCTGATACAAGCGAAGCGTCACACACAGAGCGAGGGAACGAGGTCGGCGACAAGTCCTCCATATTGTTTAGGGAAGGGGGTGGGGTTACTCCACGCGACAAGGCCTGGGTGTCACATCTGTGGTTCACTGGGGCTTGGCTGACCGATCCTCCCTCCCTCCCTCCGTCCGTCTCACCGCCCCCGTCTATTTTTATTTTGGCAGTGTTATTCTCTCTTGAGCTTCACAGTAGATCATTCAGCTACAGGAAGATGTTTCACGTCCTTTAGGAATCCAATAGGAAGATCCTACAGGATTTATAAAAACCTGATAAGTCTCATTGGTACAGCAGCCGAGCAGCTGACTGGTGTTCTGTAGATCCTATTAGATCCTATCAGACGGTCTAATAGGCTCCTGAAGGATCGCCTCCAAAATCTGAAAGTGCAGCTTCAATCAATTCAGTTTGGTGGTATTCTCACAGGCTTTTCACTTCTCAGTCTGGTTATTGAACTCATTTTTTGCACTTTTGTTTTAGGACTTGTTTCCAAGAAATCAACTCTACCCAGAATCCTCTTGGCCACATGGGAACAAAACATTACACAAAGCAAGCCACTATTCACAAAACTAAAACTTTTCAGTTCAGAGCTACCAAATACTAAAATACAACAAAATCTAGATTCTGATTTATATCAGTATTTTTATGGATTACACCTCTGATGTCTGCAACATACAGTAGTGCAGCTTCTTATTTTTGTACAATTAATGTGGCTATTTAAAGCTATTTAAAGCTATAGCCCATAATACTGTATTAGTGGGATAGCAGTTAAATATTGCTTATGAATGTGTATCATGTATACTCAATAAACCATACACTGTATAAACTAACAGGCCATGTAGACCACGGGTGCATTAGTTTAATTGTGCGGTTTGTTTTAAGAACATTAATATTGAAAACGACATTTCTGTCACCGTCATCCTCCACATGGAGGTTGTGCCAAAGTTCCAGTTGAAGGAACAAAACACCAAAAGGAATTGATGCAACGGCAAGAAATGAAAAATGTGATCAAGCCATTACCAGGCTTTCCATCATCCTGGAGGGTGGGATCAAGCCAAGGTGCTGAATAAACCCTCGGGGGAGGCATACTGTAAATCCTCAGCATGCTGCCTGCATCTTCCCAGTCTGAGGCTTTGTTCACACTGCAGGCCTTCAGGCTCAATTCTCAATTGATACTCACATCAGATTTTTTTTTGATAACTGTTCATATCTATTGTAGGATGTAACCCATATCTGATACCTGTATGAACTGACAGCGAAGTTGAAAAGATAATAACAATAATAAGAACAATAATAAAAGTCGTCACATCTGTTTTAGCGACGCTTCTCCTGCTTGTTTCAAACACATTTCCGTTACTGAATTGGGGCGACTCACGAAATACCAATCAACTATTTCTCTTTCCTTCCATTGTTGTGTCTTATATCCATGCAGCCTTTTGCTGTTCACAGGATTAGACAACATCCCTCACATGTGAGGGAAAAACACTGGGGAGAATTTGGACACTTTCAGCTGCAGTGTGAACAGAGCCGAAGGAGGACCAGGTCAAGTGTGTACAGTCCTGGCCAACATTATTGGCAGCCTTCCATTTCTGAAATAATTGAAACAACATTCGTTCTTCACTCGTTCATCGATGGTTACAACAGCACATGATCAAACAATAAGAATAGAGCTGAGGATGTCAGACCGGTTGGTGTGAGCGGTGAAAAAACACCTTGCATGACATCCAAACATCTCAAGGCTGAGCTGGAGAGTTCTGGGTGATGGTTTCAGCCCGAACCATACACCGGAAGAAGAAGAACCAAGAAGGACTTTATGGTTGGAGGAAGACTCCAACGCTGAAAGAGAAACACAATCTATTTGACTGTACCTACAGTCAAATACGGTGGAGGTCCCATGATGCTGTGGGGCTGCTTTGCTGCCTCGGGTACTGGACGTCTTGAACGTATTCAGAGCATCATGAAATCAGACGATTTCCAAGGTCATTTGGGTCCTGGGTCCTCCTGCAGGACGATGACCCAGAACATCCAGAAGAACCAGGAAGGGTTCAAGAGAAAACATGGACTGTTCTGGAGTGACCAGCGATGAGTCCTGATCTCAATCCCATTGAGAACCAATGAAGACCTGAAATGTTCAGCTGGTCAAAGGAAGCCTTCAGACATTGAGGAACTGGAGGGTTGCAGATGAAGAGTGGAGGAAACTGGCAGCAGAAAGGAGCAGGAAGATGATTGATGACAAGAAACATTTGGAAGCATCATCATTGCCAAAGGCTACAACAAGACCAGAGACACTTTTCAATTTTGAAGCGATAAAAGATTATTTTATTTGTATTGTTATTGTTTGATCATGTGCTGTTGTAAATCCATAGATGAATGTGTGAAGAACGAACGTTGTTTCACTTTCCAATTATTTCAGGAGGTATTGTCCATTATCAGCTTAAAATGGATGGCTCATAACTTTGCACAACTTCAACACGGACACAAATTAAATACGTTTGTTGAGTTTGATTGCAAAATAACCTTTCCATTCCTCATTCTGGTTAGCAGCAATAGATTGGCTTGTTCAGACGCTTCCCATATTTTGCGTAATGGTTTAGGATTGGAGGGGTGCTGTATTTCCTCTGGCCAGTGTGCTCAGGTTAATCCTCTCTTTCAGCTGCTCCATCCCTGCTTGTCTGCTGGCATGCTTCGAAGGCTTGGTGCATAAGCTCAGGGGGAAAACAGTTTTATACCTGGCTCATGAGATTTCCACTCAAACTGCAACTGCAGGGAAAATACGCCAAAACCTACAAAGCCATTTTAGCATCTTCCTTTGTTGGTAGCACGGCTGAATACTGTGCACAATGTGATAACTTCACAGCATGTATTAGTGATAGCTGTCAGACATGGTCTTGGAGTGAGACGGCACAAAGCACCGCTTCAAAATTTCATATGGCAACCAAATCAAATGTGGACAGGGCAACCGGGCCTTGGCAGCATGTAGTGGAAAACACCAGACTACGGTGTCATCTTCTCCTAAGTAACATAATCGGCTTAGAAGGGTTGATGCTGAGGACTGGTGATGCTGGACTACCGCACACACAAATGCCAAGGAGGCGTGGCAGAGAATAGAGAGCTTATAAATAGATCTGTCAGCCATTGTGATAATTAAGATATCAGGACAGTAAAACAACATGCTGCACTTGGCAACAGTCAGGTCTGACAGGGCACCTTCTCATTCATTGAAATCATATTTTGTGCCCTCTAATAAAGCAGTACACGAACTGCACAACACAGATTATGACATTTATCTATTGTCTTCTTCCTGATTCCTGAAGTATTGACTGTGAATTAGGTAAATACAGGTATGTTGGCATTGCTACAAGTTTCAAGATAGTCTTGTTGAAGATCAAGATAAGTACATAGTAGCATTTGGCTTAAAAAAATACAGATGACCCATCAGTGCTGCTTGGAAAGGACATGGACATGTTCTAGCAGGTCAGGATAGTAAACCAAGGACCAGTAAGTTGTCAAGTAGATAAAGAAGAATCACGTCTTGCTGTGCTGGTAAGATTCCCCATCAATGGAGAAGACAGACTGTCGGTGCAACATCCTGAGGAAATCCGGTTACTAGCAAAGTAGGCTAATGAGGTCATTTGTCAAGCATGACCTTATGGCGTTCGCCCAATAAACAGGCAACACAACCCAGTGAACACTACGCAGACTTTTTATCAGCGGGGCACTTTTACGTGATACTTCATTGATACCTGAAGGGAAATCCTGTCTTCGTTTGCCCCCCTCCACCACAGGGAGGTCAGAGGTCAGCTACAGAACAGCAGTGAACCCTGGTCCTGTAGTTGGAGGATGTCACTATGCTGCCCTGCTACCCACATATTAAAACGTTGGACGGTAAGTTCAGATTCCATTAAAGGAATACACAATGATTTTCGGCAAATTAATCTCCTTGATCAAGTTAATGTTGCCTAACGAGAAGATTAAAACCAGTTATAGCTGCTTTAGTGCGTCTGCTAACACTTTTGAGGCGACGAGGCAAGCTTGTACTGGCCATGGACGTGAACGGTGCGTCATTGTTAGCATGTACAGGACGGGGTGTGTTACTGTCTTCTATCACGCAATGGAAGGTAATCAAAGAGCATTTTTGTCCAAAGTTGGTGGTTGGTAAAATCTTTAGGC
Organism: Hoplostethus atlanticus; assembly: GCA_034670405.1. NCBI lineage: Eukaryota > Metazoa > Chordata > Actinopteri > Trachichthyiformes > Trachichthyidae > Hoplostethus > Hoplostethus atlanticus. The sequence continues at coordinate 2,080,234 of JAXDDX010000042.1, read as the reverse complement.
GCCTGGTTGCTGCAGGGACTTCAAGACTGATCTGAAGTGAGAGATCTGAAAGTGACACTTTGGGGGATTTATCTCTGGTGAAGTTAAGGGGAATCCAAGTTAATATCAGCATTTTAGAGGGCAGTCGTTTGCACAGCTGAGACAGAACAAACCACGGGGGAAGCTGAAATTGCGCTAGCAGTGTGAAACTTGCCAAAACGTCTCGAGCAGAAAGATGGCAGAGTACATAGAGCGGTTTAGCTTCAATGTATTCCAAGAGGAAGACAAGAGGAATTCCTGCTCCACTGGCAGAGCAGAGGAACCATGGAGATCGATGTGATGTGACACGAAACAAAACTAAAACATCCTCAACACTTTGAACCTCTCCCACCGTGACCTCTGACGCTGGGCTCACTCACTAATATCTCTCGCATCCCATCACTGGTCTCTTAGAGAGCAACAGTCAGCACTCATTGGTCAGAGTCACCCTGACAGAGGTCCAGCACTTGCATTGGTGTACTTGGTTGAAAGAAAATGACTGGTGCATTACAGCATAACGGGAGTCTTGTGGAGGTCATGTCAATGAAGCAGGTTGTTCTAGATCAGAGTTCCTCAAATCCGGGCCTCGGGGTCCAGAGTGCCGCTGGTTTTCTCTCCTACCAGGAAGTTAACTGCAGTCACCTGGCATCCCAGGTCTTCGTCGATCCCTGATCAGACAGCTAGAATGGAAACTACCTGGCAGAATAGAAACCCAGCAGTACTCTGGACCCCGAGGCCCGGATCGGAGGACCACTGATCTAGATGGTTTAACTTCATTATCGGATGTCTACCATACTGGAAAATCAAGTCTAGTCAAGACAATTGAAGAGCACCTTTATACACTCTGACCAGACATTTAGACAGCCAAGGCACCAAGGTCTATCTTTACTCAGCACTCCCGAGCTAGAAAAGAGTCTCTCCTGCCGAACCCTTAAAAGTTTTCAAAAGCTTTTCCTCTTCCCACTACGGACTTCTGTCCCAGTCACTCCAGTCTAGGTGGAATCACAACCCAGGGAACAGCAAACCCTCAAAATGCTGTAATTCAAACCTTTTCATTCATTACACTAGTTAACATGTTGTAGTGTTGAAATTGTGGGTTGCATACATTCTTTAACCCCCATTTGTTCAATTCTTATTTCTAGTCCATTTTTCTTTCCTACACCCTGTTAATATTTGCTGCTGCAACAACCCAATTTCCCCACAGGGATCACGATACTTTCACCTTATCACACAATGTTCATAAATACCCTTTTCTGTTGTCACATAGTCTGTGATGTATTTCCATTAATCAACCAATCTCATTGGGCACCTGACAGGTTGAATGAGGTTTATGTGAGATAAGTCGCTCACTTTAGCCGAAGGCATAACTTTGATTTACGATGTTCTTCAACAATGAAACCCTGTGAAACTCGATTGTGCAGACTTTCCAACTCTGCATTACCATCTTGGGGCTAATAGGAACAAGACATGGAGCTATTTTCAGACCATGTCTTCCTTTGCATTAACAAGCTGTGAGTCTCCAATGTGTCCGAGCAGCAGGAGGTAAATGGATTTCAACATGGAGGTGGTCGGTGCGCGGATTGATCATCTTTCCATTTAAAGAACCAGCTCAGGTGTGTGTTTGGTTCATTTGATGATATATAAACTTCACCAAACCGACTGTACTTCAATTCATTTATCTTAAAGTGGAAACTCATTAAACATTACTTTGAACTTTTTACTTCCCAATAGTACAATAATCTCTAATCTACCTGGAGAGGCTTGACTGGGTGATTGCTTCTCCAGGTGCTCAGATTTCCAAACTCACCTTCTGGCCGTACTCTGGTTTGGAACAACAACCTGATTGCTAAATATGTTATTTTGACTCAAAGATATCAGATCATTCGAGGATACTTTCTCTTAAATACCTCAGAGAAAAGAAAAAAGTTACTGCAAGTGAAAGAGTTGGGGTCGTCCTACAACATGTTTAAAACTAAAGGGCAACACGCCAGCGGCCACAGAGGTTCTGATAATTGATAAAACACTAATAATTGTGTCAATGATGTCATAGGTTCAAGATCTAGACGACAGGGAGAAGATGTCATGTGAGCTTCCCTCTCCTCCAGGACCAAATATACAGTGAACCCTGAGTTAACAGAAGAAGCCTGGCCAGTGGCAGATCTGATTTTTATCTGTTACTATGAAAATGATTCTCCCTTCGGTAGCCGAGTGATCCGGGGGAAAGACGTCTCCGGATAAAAATAGCTTTTCCAGTGATGCTGAAAACACTGACCAGAAACAACCCAGTAATAATAGCAGCCGTGGCTGTCGAGCCTCCGAGAATTTACTAGCAGAAATAAAATACAGATGCAGGAGCAGACAGGTACAAGCGTTAGATATGGGATGAAGAAAATGGAACTGCTGTGTCCCTTTAGGTCCTCAGGGGTTAGAAACTCAGTAAATCCCAGATGGGCAACAAGCAGAGATGTTTAAATTTCCAGGTATTAGAACCCGGTCGTGTTTTGGCATCATGGCTCTCATTTATGATTTGATTTCAGCCCAAACATAATGAAGGGCGGCAAGATGGCCGACACGTTTACAAAGAGCGTTTTGTGTTTCCTGTTGATTTCCAGAGACGTCTTCCAGCTTCCAGCTCCAACTTCAGACTTCCTTAACATCAGTACCTTGTTCGTTCCGCCACAACGCTGTAAACTGTCGACATGTTTGCTAACTGTCTTGAAATGTTGGAACTGAGGACTGATTTAGACCTGACTTAGGACCAGCACAGAATTAAGACGTGCTGCACTGCTGCTATGAGGGTAGGACCAGACCTCACCTCCCCTCACCTCCCCTCACCTCACCGCTTCTGTTTAACAAACCTCTCATGAACAAAACTCACACAGAAAGACAATAAAACATCAGGCCAGCTGATTTCTGAGACAAGTTTTTGATAAACTCAAATTCAAACTTCTTCTTTGGTGGTGTATACCTTAAGATCTAAGACTTAAGGGACTTCAATTAGTTACAATGGGGTAAATAATAAAGTACCCAAAATAAACTGAATTCATTTTTATGGCTCGGTGCTCCTGCCACCAGGACCAGATAGCGTTCATGGGAATATTTTACTCTCTGATCCACTGAAACTGGTTTGATCTCTTCTGTCAGATGGGACATGAACGCACCGGCAAGACTGAAGGGGAAAATCCATCAAACACAATGTAATGCAGTATGTGTCTCACATCAGGACGTCATATCAACACATCAACTCTAGAATCCAGATTCAAAACATTTCCATCAATGGGAGACTTTATGGACTTTATGGACTTTATGGACTTTTGTCTGTAATTTTACACACAAATAAATACTGTCACAGTTTTTCACCTTTCATTATCAAGATAGTGTGGAAAGTGTTGGATCATTTAATCACTGATCCATCTGATTGATTTAGTGTTTAGATCATGTAGCTTGTTAGCTAGCTAACCATAGTATCTGGTCAGCTAACCATCACTGTCTTGTTGTTACCACATCTGATTAGCACACTAGCTAACGTATCTAGTAGAAGCTAGTGTTAGCAGTGGATAGTGGTCCCATGTTAACAGTAACTAAGTTAGCCTGCTGGCTAGTTAGCTTTCACTTTTACTGAGAAGGTTACTGAATGGATCTACAGACAACAATCTGTTCCAGGTTTCTTTCTGTGTCTCTTTTTCTTGTCCAGTTGTTATTATATATTATATATGTTGTTTTAGCCACTAATATATTTAGCCTATCCTCCACTGGACCTCCATGGGTGCTGGGACATTTGTGACCCAACTGCAAAGCCCCTATAGCTTTGTGTATAAATACAGACTGACTAGTTGAAGGTGGTTATGGGATGGACAGGGATGACTGGATACGTGAACTGATGCTTTGTCAGCATTTGATCCAACCTTGCAACGCTGCCATACCTTTGAGATGAGCTCATCGTGGTTGGCCAGATGTGCCCGGCAGTGAATGCAGCTGTAGGTGCGGTGGCAGGTAGGCAGGTAGGCCTGGAAGGTCTTGGACTTGGTCATCTTCACCATGTCAATCGGGCAGGGCTCTTCGCTGGTGTCAGGGCTGGCACTGGAAGAGTTGCAGCTCTGCTGGACTTGCTGACAGAAGAAACACTGGAAGATGCAAGCAAAAGCCGTCGTTGTTGTGGAGTGGGTGTGTGGCAGACTCCACACCGACACCACGGAGAAAATCAGACCTGCCGGGAGGGAGGGGACAATGAGTGACACGCCCAGACCTCCTATTTATAGCAGCATTCACAATACAAACACAGCTCATTTGCAGGGGCAATCATTTGATTACAATCACCTATTATATGATTACGATCGCATGTTGTTGACTACCAGGATGTGGTGATGTAACTGAACACTGACTGGTCAAACAACACCTCTCTTATTGGAGGCCACACAGCTTTCAGTTGAGGAGAAACACATTTCTTCTTCACTGTTTATGATATGATCATAAAAAAGTGCTTTATGTTTGAATCGTCCCGTTAGAGATATGGATGCATGGATGAGATAGTACAGCACTTCCTGACTTAGAGGTTATGTGTATTTATGTGTATTTATTTATTTCTTCAAAAGATATAAACTTCAAAAAACGTGTCGAATGGTGATTTTTATAATCTGTCTCGTCCTGATGACAGCTGTATATATATATATATTAAATAAAGAAGTAAAACTAAAGTGATTGCAGACTCAAACCAACCAGCTTCCTCCTCTCCACCAACTGGTCACCATTACTCACTTAGACCTCAGACCAGTTTGGCGACTTCCCTGTGAATCATGACTAACAACCAGAGGGGCGGAGTCTAGCCAGCATGACTTCACTCTCACCTTATTTGAAATAGCATCCTGATCATTGATCATTGGCCTGTTTTACCATTTCATATGATTTATTCCTCCAAAACTGGATCAAGTGGTGTTGGGAATCTTACTGACCTAAAGTCTACGTGAATGGGAGTTGTGACTCTTCTGGATCGTCACCTTTGTCTTCCCCTTTGAGCTGAACTCCCATTGGCTGTTGCCAGGATGACACTCAGTCTTGGCGAGTCTTGGACCGCTTCACACTAGAAGAGCCCAACCAGACTAACCAACCAGTTAGTCTCCAGCCTTGACTTGGTCTGGACAGCTAGTTTGAAGCTGCGCTAGGCGGGTTTATAAGGTCTTATCAGCCGAAATCACAAACTGAGGCTACAACAGAGAAAATAGCCCCCCCCCCCCCCCCCCATCCAGAGGAAGGAGGACTCACCAACTGAACCTGCTGCAGACCAACCACTACATTACATCTAGATCCAAGGATAAAAGGATTGTGCTTTACTGACATCACATTACATGATTTCTGGGTAATGAAGTACTTCAAACATCTCCGGCTGCTACAGTGCAGCTTCCATTGTGTGTGTGTGTGTGTGTGTGTGTGTGTGTGTGTGTGTGGGGGGGGGGGGGGGGGGGGGTGTTGCAGAAGTGACCCAACACACTGATGGAAACTTAATGTCAGTAAAAGTGCAAATGTGTCTTTAACTTTCACTTTTACAATTCAGGTAAATTAAAAGATTTGATGGTAGTTTGTCTGATTGACTAGATTCAACTAGTGTCTTCTTCCTCTTGGTCCCGCCCCCTTGCCTTCATCCAGAGCTAATATTGATACTACTTGGGTTTGAAGCTGCAACGGAAAGAAACAATAAAAAAAAACGCTAACCATAGTTAGCTTAGCATTTCAGTATTTTTTGTGAGCCGAGGATACCGCAACATGTCTACACAGACAACTACTTCTTTAAAGTGGTGATCCACAAGATCCTCTTTTTTTATCTTCATCTCTCAGCCTCACTGTGGTGTTTCTCACTGTGGTGTTCTTCACTGTAGTGTTCCTCACTGTGGTGTTTCTCACTGTGGTGTTCTTCACTGTGGTGTTCTTCACTGTGGTGTCCCTCACTGTGTTCTTCACTGTGGTGTTCATCACTGTGGTGTTCTTCACTGTGTTCTTCACTGTGGTGTTTCTCACTGTGGTGTTCTTCACTGTGGTGTTCTTCACTGTGGTGTCCCTCACTGTGGTGTTCTTCACTGTGTTCTTCACTGTGGTGTTCATCACTGTGGTGTTCCTCACTGTGGTGTTCTTCACTGTGTTCTTCACTGTGGTGTTCCTCACTGTGGTGTTCTTCACTGTGGTGTTCTTCACTGTAGTGTCCCTCACTGTGGTGTCCCTCACTGTGGTGTTCTTCACTGTGTTCTTCACTGTAGTGTTCCTCACTGTGGTGTTCTTCACTGTGGTGTTCCTCACTGTGGTGTTCTTCACTGTAGTGTCCCTCACTGTGGTGTTCTTCACTGTGGTGTCCCTCACTGTGGTGTTCTTCACTGTGTTCTTCACTGTAGTGTTCCTCACTGTGGTGTTCTTCACTGTGTTCTTCACTGTAGTGTTCCTCACTGTGGTGTTCTTCACTGTGTTCTTCACTGTGGTGTTCCTCACTGTGGTGTTCTTCACTGTGGTGTTCTTCACTGTGGTGTTCCTCACTGTGGTGTTCTTCACTGTGGTGTTCTTCACTGTGGTGTTCCTCACTGTGGTGTTCTTCACTGTGGTGTTCTTCACTGTGGTGTTCCTCACTGTGGTGTTCCTTCACTGCTCTTCCCAGAGATCACCTGTCAATCAAACAGTGTGTCCAGTACTGTGACGTCTTTCTCCTTGGATTTTCTGTTGATGGAGTTTGAGTTCCTGTAGGTGGCGCTCTTTTCTTTGTCTGTTCAGCCACGGTGGCTATCACTGCTCATGCTAACTACCCAGTTCTTAAAATGCATCACTTCCTGTCTCCAGAGGGTTTCTCCCAGAAAAGACAAACATTTATTTCTATGTAGCTTCGTGGATTATTACTTTACAACCGACATCCCCAGATTATCAAGACATAAAGTGATTCACACTTCTTGTCATCAGCATGTTGTAATCTAATAGTGTAAGAGTTGAAACTTCCTGCTCTGCTTAAAAACAACAAACATCTTAATCTTTAAAAACAACAACAACAACAACAACATCTTCACATATTTTTGGCCAGACTCAACGGTCTCGGCCTCACCAACGCCTGCACCTCCTTAACAACACAACTGGCCCTGCACCCCCGAGAAGGAAGCAGCAGAGGATCAGCAACAGGAGCTACCAGTTTCCAGTTGAGCACAACGTGCAGCAACAGGAAGCGCGGCGTGCAGAGAAGCCAGACGCCAGACACCAAAACAAAGGAGCTTCCGCAACTCAACAGGAAGCAGCCGTGATGCGGAGCACCGCTGGTCTGAAGAGGCTCGTCTGGGAATGCAAAAATGTAAAAACAAAAGCCACAGCTACCTTGGCAGCCCGCAGCCCGCCGCCCGCCGCCAGGGAGGACGGAGCTCTGCTCTGGACGAGGAGATTAGATTGAGTGTCATTGTATGGGATTATGTCATCTATATAAAACACCGTCCATCGTTAAAGAACAAAATCCCCTTTTAAATTAACCCAATATAAATATAGAGCGTAGGCCTGAGCGCGCGCACGCACACACACACACACACACACACACACACACGATAACAATTATACCAGCGGTTCCACTTCATCACCATCATCATGCGTAATGATTGGCTTTTGTACTGTACTTCCCATGGGGGGGGGGGGGGGGGGGGTCTCGCTCTCACACAAGCACGTGCACACACAGCATGTTATTATTGCCCCCCCCCCCACACACACACACAAAAAACAGCCAGAAAGTGACAGATGATGTGACGCACACCTCATGTTTTTGTTTTTCTTCATAAAAGGTCACATAAGGAAAAGTAAACATTACTGCAGAGCTTTGTTTGTTTGTTTGTTTGTTTGTTGCCTCGTGTCTTCATGTCTTCAGGTTATCAGATGCCACATGGTATTGTTATTAATCTCCTAAGGCATTAATGTAGCATGGTTCTTATTCCACCTATAGTGTCTGCATGGTATGTTCTGTATAGTATCATCAGTATACTACAGGACCACTAGCTCTCTGCTCCTCGCGGCTCCACTTGGCAACAAGTCAACATTTGTAATTAAAGAACATTATTTTAGAGCCGAGTCGTCTTGACAGGTAACGCAGCAGAGAGCAGCTGATGTTGGAGAACAAAGTGAAAACAAAGAGGCACCACATTGTGCGTCTTGGTAACCAGCAACAGGAAGAGAGTGGCCAAACAAAAGACTGTCAGCACTGCCTCCAGAAAAACACACCGCAGACCCAGGATCAGCCAGCCACTTGAAACCAACTGGAATAAGTTGATTTAAAAACAAAATAACATGCTTTGTAACGCCAGACCCCCCCACCCCCTCCCCCTTCCTTCCTCTCCAAAATGTGTTCATCCAACACCAACAAAGAGCTCGTGCTGGATCCATCCCTAGATCTAGTCTGGTCTGAGTACTCACCAATCCGGATCAGATGGGACCAGAACGCAGCTTGGTGTATGTGGCTGGAGGTGGTGTGTGTAAGGAAGGGGGGCTGGGGGGGGGTCAGTTAAATAAACGGGTGTCCTCGTCTCGTGGACCTCCTGGACGCGCGCTGGTCCATTGGGTGCCGCTGCTGCCGGAGGAGTCGCGTCCTTTAGGTGCTGCTGGGTGTCATTTTTCCCCACACAGTCTTTGTTGTTTCTTTTGTGTGCGTAATGGACTGGCCTGCTTACTTTGATATGGAAACGTCACCGTGGGAGGAGACGAAACTCTGATTGACACCCGCGGTTCCCCAATTGGCGAGCTGTGGCTCCCGATGCTGCGTTCAGGGTCCCGTTGGGAAATGTGTAAATACAGGTTGGTGAACACTACTTTGAGTGGTCTGTATTTTGGGGGTTTAATCTCACCGTGCGTTTTATTCTTTTTCTTCTTGGTTTATTTTTCAGGTTTTTATTTGGTGCTCATATTTTTATTCATCTTCTCAAACATTTTGTACATTTCTCTATAAATATTATTATTTCTTGTTTTTTTAATGCTATTCACCTCAGCTTTCAGATAGTAAATACTTCTTGAATCGTCAATATTTTCTTTATATTTTCATATTGTTTTAATTACACTACACTCAAAACAATAAAGGTTATTATTATTATTATTATTATTATTATTATTGAGAATACTGTTCATCTTAGCTTTCAGGTGGTTCATACTAATTGGAAAGTCAGGGTTTGATGATGACTTTTCAGACTTTTCTTCTGAATTATTATTTGCTGTAAAACTACTATAAAATTAGATGAATGACACATTAAACGCATATATGTTGAGTGTGAACAAGCTGAGAACAACTGTCATGGTCGAACAAAGTGAATTATAGTAGAATCTTCGAGAAAGTTTCAATCATTGGGTTTTCCAGCTTCCCAGTTGTTGCTTTGATCAGCAGAAGTTTTGAGCAGCGAATTATTTCCCATCCGACTTGAACGCAGCACATAACGCCACTGAGGGGAGGAGGGAAAGCACAGACACCCGGATGTGTAAATAAATACAAGAGCAGGGAAGATGATGCCTTAAAATTGGTCTTTTCCATTGTTATGCCCGTTTCCATTAGAGATCCAACACCATGTCCCTCCTCGTGCTGATTGGTGGAAGAATCCCATTTGGTCTCGAGACGTTTTCACATTTTCACTTGAATTGTCCATGTGACATTATTTCACAAATAATTCCTGAAATAATCATGAACTGATTTGAATGACGCATCAAATCCTCCCTTACCATCATAACATTGTTTAAGGTTTCCATTCAATTATCACAACAAAACTAGAATATTATAGTGATACCACAGGAAATAAAAAATAGCATAAAGCACGACGAGGTCAACCTAAACTCACCACTGAGTACCAAAGACACACTGTCAGTCCCTATAGGAGTATTCTAGCAGTATTCTAGCAGTATTCTAAGAGTATTCTAGCAGTATTCTAGGAGTATTCTAGGTATTTTTCCTGCGGGTCCTCTAGATAAACAACCAGAAAACTCTCCAGAGCTTTGCGCCAACAGGCTCACTCAATACATTTCTCTGAGTTGTGCCATATGAAACGAGGCTGTGCCCCTTTTTCTTTTTTTATATGTATAATAAAAAACATCGCAACGTGCCAGATCAACCTTGATGACGACCCTCCCCTCCGGTACCGTTCATGTTCCGGTGCTGCATCACCCGTCCATGACATTGGACTGGAATATCATGACACTAGAAATAAAGGGGCTGGGGTGTGATTGATGTTGATACCTACCCCAAACAACAGGCTGCCCGCTGTCCTGCCGTCGAGCACGAGCCTCCCTACTGACTGATTCACAGTCGATTTTCCTTTGAGAAAAACATTGTTGCCAACGCGCCGTGAGTCCGAGACCCGAACCGTCGCCTCACTGTGGACCCGGATCCGTGTATAGATAGACTCTATATCCTGGGCTGTCTGCATGGGAGGATTATGAAATAGATGCAGCGCCTTTCATGGTGTTTGTCAGCCGTTCACGTGGCATTAAGCCCCATGTTGACCGAGATATGCGAGCCAGAAGCATGCTGGTAATAACAGTGATGCGCGAATTTAGCTGAATAGGCATCGAATCGGTGTTTTGCTCTTGAACGCAACCCATCATGATGATACGATCACATTAAATGCAATTAAAAGTGTCCCTTGTGAAAAAGAGCCATAATAATCCTGCAATACATTTTAGCAGGATACAAACACACAGCAGAACTATAGTGATGCCACAGGAGATACACATACCATAAAGTACGACAAGGCCACTATAAACTCACTATTGAGACACTTTAAGTCCCTATAGGTATATTATAGGAGTATAATAGGAACATCCTCTTCGTTGGGGTCTTGCAGCACCGTCTCTCGCTCTATACTCACCCCCAAACACTTCGCCTCCCCCCTTGGAAAGGTGAAGAAAACAGTTTCTCCACTGAAGCTGCTCTTTACAACACGGACCGAAATCCAAACGCTGTCACCGTCCCATGCTGCGGCCACTTCACTTGGCGGAGCCTGTTCGGATCACGTCGAGTCCCATCAAGTCTAACCGGAGACACTGGCTCTTCAGCTGGACCGCATTTATGCTACAGACTGTGGAATCGTAAAATATGCATTTGATGCTAGATGGTGTCCGTCCAAACGGGCTGAGTGGATCCCATCGGTGTTAGAGAGTGTGCATGTTGCAGCCTGGAGTCGAAAAATAGTAAAAATAATAAGGAAGGCCTAAAGTTTAATTTAAAAATGTAAAATATAAAGCAACTTGCTGAACGGGGTTGCTCTCTCTCCGACACCAGACGACGCTCTGTGGCCTAATCCCAATTAGCTCTGATGCCGTTTGAAAAACGCAACAGACATTTACCGACATGAAACCTTTCAGGTGTTTCTACTCTGCTCGTTTTGTTCTACTTTTCCTTTGTGATGATGCGCTCGAGCTGCATACAGTCCAACTTCTACAAAGTGATATAAAGCAGCCTTTCTTTTTATCTGCTGGAGCTGCCTTCACGTGCTATCGGACATATATTTATTTCCAGTTCAGCGCACATGGGCGATCCAACAAAGTGGAAAATAAGACTGAGAAAGTAGAATTGTCTATGATAACCGAGGTGCCGCGATGTGACGTTTAGGGGGGATGTCTTGATGGACAAATGGCGGACAGCCTGGATGCCATGTCAACAACTGGTGGTAACAGTGATGTGTTTTATATGTTATTGTTCATATTCTATGTAAATAATGAACATTTCCATCCATTGCTTAGCTTTTAGTTGTCATGCATATACAACAACCTTTGGCTTATACATTAATTAAAACATCACTTTCCTTCACAACATTTCTACTCTTCATGCTGCCGCTGTCTCACAAAGTAGCTTTGTTAAATAAAACCATCAAATACAAATGCAGACATTGAAAAATCTACTTTTGTTACTGTCCATGTTGTGATTCATTCCGACCAAAAGCAATTGAAGGTATAAATCTTATTTACGAATTGGAAACTTGGAAGTAGGAGTTTATGAGCAGCACCTGAAGGCAGCAGAGGCACCCTTAGCTACACAGCCATCCTCTACAAATAGTGACCAATAGTTAGAAGAGTAATATCCCTCTAACCAATCCCTTGCGACGGAAGGCGGGCCTAGATATCAACAGCCAATCACCGCAGTGTTTCTGAGGACGGTTACTGGGTTGCGCGTTCGCGACGCCAGATTGTTTTTGGGAATGCGCGCCACTGAGACAGACACGTGCCAATGCCAACATTCCACACTGCGCATGCGTGTGCGCATTGTGAGCACGTGGTTAAAACGCAGCAGTAAACAAAGGCTCAGTGGAAGTCGGTCACGAAAAATGTGGCAACATCAGCGACGCGAGGGAAATAAAAGAGACGGATAAAATAAAACCTGTAATCGGTGACCATCACAAGACAAACATATAAATAAAGTTTGATTTTATCAATTATATTTATACTGTATTTTATCAAGTATATTTTCAGAATATCATCAGTGTATCCCTTTAAAACCGTATCCTCAAATAACCTCTCAGGTTCATGTGAAGGCGGATTAAAGCTCAACTGAGCGACCCTCGGAACAGTGAAGGGCCACTGTTCAGATGAAGACCGTCATCCCGACAGTGTTGTCTGCTGAACCTCACAAACAGAACAGGGTTTTAACACAACCCTGGAACGGCTCGTAAAACAGTCTGACGAAAGTTGTAGACTTCTTAGTCAGCACGACAGCGCCCCCTAAAGGACAGTGTGGTAGCTACATAATGTGTCTGTACAGTATGTGTGTTTGATGCTGGATTAGGAGGATATGAATGTAAGGATTTTTTTGCTGGACTTTTGGTGCCATAGTTTTACGTAATTTAGTTAGAATTCAGTATTTAATTCCTTTAAAATCAGGGCTCGTCTTGGTGTAAATAGCTTACAGCTACATAAACATCAAATATCTGGCAGGAAAGAATCATGTCTGTTAGTCATTTGTTTTAAGGATGTGATGTGATGTGCTCTATCAATTTTGTAATGCATTGTGTGTCGTATAGTCCTAACTAGTAATAGCACATGGCCTTGAATTGTGGATCATTTGATACACTTGGTACTTCATGACTGAGATGCAGGGGATCAATAAAGTATCCATCCATCCATCCGAGATTCAGATAAGGAAAAAAAGTGGGTTTGGAAGCTTTTTTCTAGCCTTTAAAGTGAAAAGCAGAATGGTAAAATGGTGAAGGGGCAAACTGATAATAGACCACATTTGTTTTTTTGAGTAATAGTTTTTATTAAGAATTTTCAGTCTTCTCATTGAACAGAATATTGTTTTGCTCCAAGAGACTTTTGATATTCTGTATGTAAAGATAATTGTGACAATGTGTACTGAATCTGTCTCAAATGTTGATTTTTAATATATATGGTTAGGTAACGTCTTTATAGAGTCATCTAATCTTCTGGGTCACAAAGTGAATTCAGAGATGTTGGATAAGGTACATCATATTTAATTAACCTCTAGTTAAATGTCATGGCTGCAAAAAATAAAACTCAATAAAATAAAAAACCCAGATATTTCAAAGTGGCAGTCAGTCTTTAATAGTAGCAAAGAAATGCTTTGTTCAAGTCAAATCCTTCACACGACAGCAAAATTAAACTGACCGATCAATTCAAACCATTTTTATGGCAGGTGAACAGAAACCTTTAAAATACAACCAAGGACCTTTTTCTTTCAGAAATGTCAACTACACAATTAAAGGTTTATACTGATCAAAACATACAGAGAGAAGTAGTTCAATTGGAGACAACTCAAACAAGATTAGTGTCTGATAGAAACATAACATTCATTTTACAATAAAAATATTTGCACAAAAACATCCCCAAAAAAAAAAAAAAAAAAGAGGCTCAAGGAGAAAAGGGTAACGCAAAAAATATAAATGTTGTTTTCATCTTTTCAGTACAGTCACAAATCACTGCGGTGGCAACAAATCTCTTTAAAATCACATAACTGAAAGAGCCCCCCCCCCCCCACCCGGTATGATTGTGTTCCTGTTTAAGAGCTATACTGCAATTACAAAACGGATTCCCGACTAAACAAAAGCTGCACATCAAATCTTGGATATCAAGACTATCAAAAAAGGCACAAATAAACAGACAAAGACTTCGGCAGAAGCTTATCATACAACAGATCCCCAGTGAGCCTCAGTGCCCTTCATGTTCCCACCAAACCGCCGTCACCGTCACCGTCACCGTCGACAGCCGGACCGGAGAAGCATTTGATGTTCTGACGGAGACGTAAGACAGGAAGTGCTAAGAGTATTGGGGCCGATCATCCGTTACAATACTGACGCTGAACCGATATTCGAGGGCCTGAGAGCAACAACTGACATTTCTCTCATAGCAGATTGGAGGTTTACTCATAAGAACATTTCTCAGAGGCAGAAATAATCTCATTGGTTGAGTTAAACCTCAATGGGCGGAGCCAAAGAACCACCGTTTTTTGAAGCACGTGTTAGCTAACTGGCAAACTTGGATGGCTAAGAAGGAAGGTCAGCTAGCTAACTATCTTACCTAGATAGCTATAGGCTAGTATAGCTAGTTTGACCTTGGAAGGTCAGCTAGGCTAACTAGCTAACCTAGATAACTTCAGTTAGTAGCAGAGCGCTAGGCTTCATAGTATTAGCTAGCTCCTCTTACATAGTGCCTTTTTCACTGGGCTTCAGCCTAGCAACAAAAACACTGATATTCTTTGGCTCCGCCCACTGATTAACTCAACCAATGAGATTATTTCTGCTTCCCGAGCAGCTCCGCCTCTGGGAAATGTTGGTGGAACTAAATCTCCAACATGTTGTAACATCTAAGCACAGAAAGTGAGATTCACGCTAAGAGTTTCACTTTTGCCTTTCAGGACTCGACAGCTAGCCCCAATACTTTTGCCACAGACATCATGGAAAATAGTTTTCAGCCAAGTCATGACTGATCAGCAAAGCAATAGCAGCTGGATAGTTATGAAATCAGCCGACAAATGCCTTCATTTGCTTCAAGTGCCAGTAGAGATTCTTGGAGAATCCATTGATGTAGATTGTGACCAATCTGCTTTGAGACGGTTTAGTGTCGTACATAATACTACTGCAATTCATTCATCAAATCACTCACATTACCAAATTAACAAAGGTGTTCCTTTTGAAGTGGGAGTGTTGTAACCCAACAGACAACAGTCAGGTGTACCATGAAACTGAACATTTGAGGCGCACTTGTAAACAAGTTAAATGACAACAAGCATCCGGTCGCTCGGTAAATGCTGTGATGCGTTCGAGTTCCTCTTGGGTTCGTTTTGTCCACAAAAGGTTCCAAATACACAAGTAACTTTTAAAGTCAGAATTTCTTTCATTTGAAATAAAATCTTGAAATGCAACAGAGTCTTCAGCCGCCAGCTACTGACGACTGAAGACGTTGGTCTGGAGTTCTGCTGGTTTTGACATCGCCAACCGCTACCAGCCTGAACATGTGCAATCAGAGCAAGACTTTATGAAACAAAGGACTAAATGGAAAACATGATCCGTCCTGTTTCTGTGTGGTGTATTATTTCAATATTAGACTGCCTGGATCCCATTTCTCCGATGCAGGGAACATCATGGTTTGTGATTATTGTGGCATAAATACAAAGTATGGTTATTCTCCTATTGCAACCACTACAAGACATGTTTCAGCATGCAGATGGAATCGGAGTTAATCTATCAAAAACGCAAAAAGCTACCGAACAAATAAACAACAGCAAGAAAAACAAACCGGCCGAGACGACGCGCCGAAGCAAAGAAAGAAACAGAACGTAAGCACCATGTGATCGGAAGTGATGAACCACAGCGGTAGAAGAAGAAGAGCCGGGCGGTCCGAGGGGAGCTGCCCGGCTATGTGGCACTTAACATCGTCTTTGTATACAGAGCTTATAACAGTCATGCAAAGGGCACAGTATTATTCTAACAAGGCGACAGAGAGAGAGAGAGAGAGAGAGACAGAGAGAGAGAGACAGAGACAGAGACAGAGACAGAGACAGAGAGAGAGAGAGAGAGAGAGAGACAGACAGACAGAGACAGAGAGAGAGAGAGAGAGAGACACCACCGAGGAAGAAAAGGGAGGCACAACAATAGTTTGAGTTCTCTGTGATGATTCAAATCCTGACGCGGCGTTTTCCCCCGTATGAAGAACATCCTCCTGTACACACCGGACAGTGCTCCTCGTTCTGCAGCCCCACCGTGAGAAACAACACCGACGTTCAGCCACCTCAACATCATCAATTCATCTGATTCATCTTCTGTCATCTCTCTTGCCCTTCCAATATTTTAAGACTCTTTCGGGGTTTCAAACCAACGGAGCCGAAGCTCCTCAACACCTCAGGACCGAGTCTGACTGCTCATGTGACTTCATTGCATAAATCCGTTGATCTAGTTAGGGGGTTTCTTTTGGAGAAATCACCACGTCCCTCATCAAGGTACGACAAAGGTTAGAAAATTCAAAAGACCTTTTAGATGGAGACTCTGATCTGGGGTGTTTGTGCGAGGTCGGCAGAATCAGAACCAGAACCACAACAACGGCACCAGAAACACAACAGCTAGTTTATCACTGTCATCTTGAATAGGAATCGCCAGAGCCAAAGCCTTTGAGACACACAAAAATGTTTATCTTGGCTTAAAAACACAAAATCACCTCCACACTAGAAGCCATGATGTGACCCCGCCCCCCTCGCCTCCGAGTGAGCGCTAGAGTTAGATACAGAGAGAGAGAGACCGATTGATTGATTGATTGATTCCTGACGCCGTTCCTGAGCAAAGTGGACTTGACGAGCGAGACCCAAGGAATCCAGGTGATGTGGACGACAGGAGAGGAAATAAAAGTCTAAAACCAGAAAACCCTAAATCACAGCAACAGAGTGGAGGAGGCGGGGGGGCAGGCAGAAGCCAGTCCAGCATCACCTGGGGAGGAAGACAGCTTCATTTAAACAGGTCAATAAAAGATATCCAACAACTCTTAGATCTATGTACATTTATTAGATCAGAATAGAACTGCAAAAACATTCAAACCACACAATAGAAATACTTGTATAACCAAACCCTTCTTGCAAAATTTGCACAAAATGCATCCAATCCAGAACAGATAAAATGAATGAATGTTTTTATTATTATTTCCTTTTTTCTCTTCTTCTCTGGGTTTAAACTACCCTAACTACCCTAACTACCCTGTTACTTGTCCTTTCTGTTTTGTCCACTAAGTCGATATCATTTGTTGTCGCTTTAGTATTTGTTAGTTTGTCCATATTGTCTTTGAATGCACTAATTAGTAATAAAAATATAAAAATAAAAATCAATTGACATATCTCAGTAGTGACTCTATCCAACTAGGACTAGTTACAACGGTCCAGATGGTTACTAGACCTTACTGGTCCATTCATACAGGATTCATAAAGATTTGACATCCTTTCCTTGACTATCTTCCCAGGCGTTCCTGGAGTCCTGGTGAGCTGATATGTGACCGTAGAGATGAAATGTGAGTCTTTATAACAGCAGAATGTATTTTTTTGGGCTGTTATTTGATTTATTTCTTCTCTTTTTCATTGTTTTTCTTTATTATAATCTTTTTTTTCTTCTGTCTTACTGTATTAGTGCTTTTTATTTAAATACTTCAAAACTAAAATATTCAAGACAACCTTTTATATTTGCTGCTCTTTATTTCAACTCTTTAGTGGTGAGTTGTTAAAGTAAACCCAAATGAATCAGAGTTGTTAAAGCTGAACCAACTCGAGGAGAGTGAGTTATATCAGATTAGTTTGAATCAGGGGAATCTGGTCCAGAGACACCTTCAGCCTCCTGTACCCTACTGAGCCACACACTAGTCTGGCTGTGAGCTCTCTGGATCTACCTGGATCTACCTGGATCTACCTGGATCTACCTGTGTGGGATGTTAGGACCGGAAGCCCGGCTGGAAACGTGCCGTTTCTTGAAAGATGAGCTCCTTCAGCGTCTCTTTGGGCAGGTCGTCCAGCTCCATGTCAAACTTGAACGGGGCTTCGGCTACAGGCTGCAGACAGACAGATGGACGGACGGACATGATGGAAACGTACAACAGAGCAGCTAAATGCTCTGCTCTTTAAAAACTCGGTATCTTTATATTTTATTGTCATGTTTTTTCTGCACCTTCTTTTATAGTTCTTCTTGTTTTTAAATCATCCTTTTCCTGTGTAAAGCTCTTCAGATCGCCTTGTTGTATGAAATGTGCTGTACAAATGCCGACAAGTCAACAGATCTCCACAAACAGGAGATAAAATCATCACTTGCAAAAGATGATGCATCCTCGTTCAGGATATACCAAGCTGACACCTGACCGCCTCACCTCATCTGTAGGGTCGTAATATTGCTCCAGGTAGGGGTGTGCCAGGGCCTCCTCCACCTCGATCCTCTTGTGGGGGTTGAAGGTCAGCATCTTGTCCAGCAGGTCCAGAGCTGCAGTGGAGCAGGAAGGATGACGAAGGTTGATTCAGACGGTTCATCACAGTCAATAACAGCAACTACAACAAGTTCACCTTCCCACTAGAGGGCACCAGTGCATCTACATGGTTCATTTTTTTAGGGGGACTAAAATATGTGATTTTGTCTACAGGACCATCGATGTGAGGAAAGTGAAAGTGTCTCAGATCAAGTTGTTGGACGACCTCCAGACAGCACAAACCCAGACCAGCTCAGACCAGCGAGCCTCGATCATGAACAAGTGAATTAAGGCTTCCAGAGATCTGACTGAAGTCAAAAACACTTCAGGAGCAGATTTAAAAGCTAAATTAGGCTGAAAGGTAAAGTTATATTTTTTCATGTTAATGTTCGTCTTCACCGTTTGACAAACTAATAAAAACCATAAAAGTGGATCAGAAGATCTTTTAGGGTCCAAGCCTGGGGTGTCCAGTACCACCATTTATTATTTTGATATTACAGACGTTGTGAAGCCAATCAAATAAAATAATTGAGATTTGACTTAAACTTTAAAGTAATCTTTACTTTTTCTTGTGTGTTACTGTAAAGTTTTATTACCTCTTTTTCCTGTTAAGCACTTTGTAACTATGTTTTAAAAAGTGACACACAAATAAAGTTGATTCTTATTATGTGTCTGACTGAGTATTGCTGTTCTTAACCTGAAAACCCATTTCATGTCCCAGGATCATTTTCTGGCGATGTGGAGACAAAACAACCAAAACAACCAAAATTGTTTTGTGCATTTAAAATAACACAAAATTACAAGTTAAGTTCGTCTCACCACATCGTCATCGACACGAACGTCTGGAGTTCATTTCCACTCATGACTACCGCTCTAGTCACCCCTCACTTGGGCAAGACAATGTTTTGCCCTTATTCCCATAATTCACGGTTGACGGGCCACAGTGTCGACCAGACTGCACGCGAGGGCGGGGTGCCACCCAACACAGGGACCTGACGTCCAGGGTTCCCACCGTCGCCCTGATGTCCAATTCCACGACTTTTCCACGACTTTTCATAACTAAGTCAGAGTGCTTCCATGACCTGCCCACTTTATTGCTTCCTGCTTTGCTAATGTTTTAATAAAATAGGTGAAGAGTCCGGCTGAAAACCATCTAATGTAGTTAGTGTGAACCAAGTCGGGTCAAATTCCATAATATTCCCTGAATTTTCCCAGAGAATCTACCAAATTCCCTGACTTTCCCTGTCTGGAATACACCGGGACTCCCACGTCATGAACTGGCAGAGGGGTGAACGAACGAGGCCGGCCTGGCTCTGACCTTTGGGGTCAGCGTTGGGGAAGAGGCGGTTCCACGGCACTTTACAGCGCAAAGGCAGCGACAGCAGGTAGTTCCTGGCCTTGATGTTGATGATGCAGTTGAGATCCTCCTGGGAGGGAGAACCCAGGATCCCTGGAAAGGAGAACACAAATACAAAATATGGAGAGATGGAAGGAATAGGTTGTGAATCCATGAAGGATAGAAGAGCAAGGTGGTGACCAGGTTACAGGTTCTGTTGAAATTCAGTTTTCTGTTCTGTTGGTTTCCCAGCAGCAACATGACAGATGGAGGAGCAACATGGCCTCCAGCAGGACGGAGATACTTGATGAATTAATCTACAGACTGACAGATGTTGCTGCTGTCTAAACTAGGGTTCAACCCAGATGGGCTTTTGGGATGGGTCCATTTTCATGCCCAAAAATTCAAAAGGATTCAGTGTTGGCCTCCAGACTTTGTGAAAAGCCTCTGAAACAGCATTTAGACCATCATGGCACATTGAAACCCTCAGGTCTACTAAAGGTCTACTAATGAAATGCTTCTGGAGTTAGCAGCTCTGTAAGGCAGGACGACCCACCATCCATATGGAATGGGAATAACTCTAAATGCAGAATTGATTCATTAAAAAATACTGATCAATTAAATGAACTTCAGGTTTTGACAGTTGATAAATACTAAATACTGGCTATCGGCAGCTTCGATACAAAAAGCCGATTTGGGTCTTCAAAACCCAAATCAATGATTAGATTAGATTCAACTTTATTGTCATTGCACAGAGTACAAGTACTCAGAGTACAAGTACTGAGACAACGAATGAACCTGATTTGACATCAGTTAGACTTTCATTACCAACATCTTAGAGATAAAGTCAACTCTGAAGTGGAGCGAGACGTCTGATGAATGTGCTTGACGTCTCTCGTCTGCTTTAATCTTCTATGTAGGTCAGCCAGATTTAAATCTGTAGCAACTCACAGGACAACACTGAGCTGCATCTGCAACCTGGATGTACGAGTTTCAGTACCATGAACGTCTCTACTGTATTCTGACAAACCACAACCACCATCATGATGTAGAAGTCTGTAGAGATCTGTAATCAATGAGTCATTTTGAGACCCTTAACAGGCTGGAGTATTTTCAACATCAATACTAGTTGATTGTTTTACCACTAAGATGACGAGACTGATGAAGACTCATTTCATATCAAATGACTCAACAGTTGTTTAGTTCAACTGAAGTGAGTAACGTTCATCCTGTCTGAAACTAAACTCTCTGCATCCATCTCCTTGTCTATTAACCTGATTAGCTCTTCTGTTCTACCAGATGACGGCAAGCTTGATATTCTGACCATTTGTTCATTTTGCACATGAACAAAGACGATACTGTATTGTCGGGCCACGTGGTCCACCTGGCATCTGCTCCCAGTTCTCTCCTGTGGTGCTATACAAGTCTGTCTGGTTACTGAGCACAGTACAAACCTGTCACTCACGTTCCAAACAAGATCCTGTGATACTACTGACCACTGAGTGAGTAGTAGCCCAATACTACTACGAATACTACTACTATAGTATAACGGGAACTTTTACCCAAAATGTGGTTGAGCTGATCCAAGTAGTGCTTCCCAGGGAAGATTGGCCTGTTGGACAACATCTCAGCCAGGATGCAACCCACTGACCAGATGTCTATGGACTTGGTGTAGCCCTGACAGAGAGAAAAACAACAGTCAACAAGTTTAACATGGGTGGCCCCAGTGGGAATCAAACCCCCGACCCTGGCACTGTTGAGCTGCTACAGGGTGTCTGCAGGTTTCAGAACGCCACATTTAAGACCTTTTTAGTTACCTGGGATTGAATTTCAGACCAACTAAAAAACAAAATGAAGAAGCAACAAAATGACTTTCAGATGCATGTTTTCTGCACAAGCTTGACTGGAACTTCTCCAATGTCCCTGGGGGACTGAACAGTGTTCATCATAGGGTTGGGGTGAGGTGATTTCAAGAATTGATTAAATCAATGTTAGACGTCTCAGTTGCATTAATCAATTTGTGTGTTCAGACTAGTTGAGTCTATAATAGACAGCGGAGCAGGTCAAGGGGCAAGCTGCAACTAGAAACCACGGGGGACCAGCAGGCCGATGAACTTCCCCACCATGTTGAATTCAGGAAATATATCAAATACAACAACAAACAGGACCCTCACCTTGGAGTTGAGCATGATCTCGGGGGCCCGGTACCAACGGGTGGCTACATACTCCGTTAGGAACCCGGTGTGGTCGTGGTCGGGATCAGCAACACGAGCCAAACCAAAGTCACAGATCTGAGGGAAGATGAGAGACAGGGTGTATGGCTGAGGCGTTCAAGGTTCAAGGACAAAGTTGGACAGCATCAGTAATGCTGGATCATTAAGATTAAGCATAAACTGGAACTTCATTTAGCAACAGACAAACTGTCCCTCCATCTGCCTCCAGAAACCCATCCTGGTCGAACCCTAACGATGACTCTTTACCTTGAGATCACAGGTGGTGTTGAGCAGAAGGTTGGAAGGCTTCAGATCCCGGTGCAGGACGTTGGCGGAGTGGATGTACTTGAGTCCTCGTAGGATCTGGTAGAGGAAGTAACAGATGTGGTCGTTGCTCAGGTGCTGAGTCTTCAGAAGCTTGTACAGGTCGGTCTCCATCAGATCCTGGACAATATATCTGCACCGCGTTAAAGAACTTCAACTAATACCACGGCTGCCCTGGAACTCTGCTTCCACGCTTGGAAGCTGGAAGAGACTTAAAACACTGGTTTCATTCCTTTATTCTTGCACTGCCACAGGAGACTGAATTTTTAACTCAGGTTTGTGATGTTCTATTACCTGGAAGCGAACTGAGATAGTAATGAGAAAGATGGTTGTACCTGGGACACCACCTTTCTAAATCAGACGTCATATTAGAGGCTATACTCTTCATCCTAGAGTTGCAGATTTCTAATGCATTTCTTCATATTTGTGTTTTTATCTGTATTGTGCTGGATGTTTCAATGCTGATCTGATGTTTTCTAATCAGTGTGAACAGCAAAAAGCTGCATGAAGTCGCATTTTTTCAATTCCAAAAAATCATGTCAATATTTAATCTGTGATTTAAGAAAAACTGAAAATGCCAATCAAGAATATTAATACTCTAATGATTCTTTTGCTACTCGCTATCAAGGCTAGCAAACTAGAAAGACAACAACCAGGCTAACCGAACCAACAACACTGTAGCTGGGTGGATGTTAAAGACTATCATGGATGAATCGGATGATACACCTCTACATAAAATTTATGATTGACCAGTTTCTGGTACAATAGAGTTCACAAGATCTGATTTAAAATGTAGACAAGTACAACGCTTCAGTTAAAATATAACTAAGTAGTAAAAATACTGACTTTGAGAAAAAGGCTTCTCAATTACAGTAACTAGTGTCATTCACTACTTCCATCCTTGGCACATGGAAGCCATTGATAGTCCAAAATAATCTTTTGGAGTTCAAACCTTCTAAATACCTTCTAGTGAAATCTGTTTAGGAGCGAGGGATTCATTCCTGCCAAGTACCACAGGAGTAGACCCATTTGGCAAGTAGGAAGCAGTCAGTCATTCATCTTCGGTAAGAGTAAAAATACATATACTACATTATGAAGTGACTGGGCCCGGAGTCAAACATGACCAAGATACTTAACCGTTACTGTTGATGTTGGCACTGTGAAGAGCATCTCTGCCAAATATGGTGACAGGTGGCTGTTACATAATATATAATAATAAAATACTAAACTCAAACACTTCGACTTGAACTTGAATCGTTCAAGACTCAAACTTCACTAGTACGTTGGCATCTTGTATTCAACCATTTAGTTCACACTATATTAATATTATTATTACTACTACACCATCAAGCAGTTAAAGACCAGCCAGAAAGATGAATAGATGAACAGATGAATAACTACTGAAACCATTCAAAACATCGCCATCGGCGTTCAAACAGGCTCAAGAGGATACACGTCCTTCATCTGGTCGATGGTTGGCGTGCGGATGATGTCATTGATTCCGATGATGTTCTCGTGTTTGAAGCGCAGGAGGATCTTGATCTCTCTCAGGGTGCGTTGGCAGTATGTCTGGTGCTCGAAAGGGCTGATCTTCTTAATGGCCACACGAATCTTGTTGTCCCGGTCATAGGCAGAGCTGGATTGTAAACACATAAAAATAATTTTAAAAAATTGGAGACAATATTCAAGGAACAAACGAGTAGAAGTTTGCTGACATGTATTTAAAGCCGTCTGGGCACACAGGATATGCAGCATTACCAATGCATTTCTAGTAACTCTCTAGTCCTATCCAATGTAGGCTATACTCTGCTTCCTTTTTTTGAACCAGGAACTAAGAGTATTAATGTTAAACCCAGTAGAACTCCTACGTATATCAACCTTCTGTCCAGGTACAGTCGAAGTCTATCACCGATGATAACCACGGTACCTTAAGGGTGGAAATAAGGGCCGATGGAAGAGCATGGGATTATGTACTTTCACAGGCCCAGTGCTGACATCTCTACAATGAATGCCAATAAGAGCTTGTACGTCCTGATGCAACCCACTCTGCCCCGGTACATTTTTATATAACACATGTACACTTATTGCACTTAGTACAAACCTGCACTTCACCGAGGCCTCTTAGGGCGTAGGAGGGACCCAACCACTGACTACTGACTGTTTCCTACAGCAGGTAGTTTACAACAATCCCAGTGTGATGAAGTTCAACACCCATCCAGCCACTATATTATAGGAATGATGATGAGAATGATATTTGATATATATATATATATATATCACAATATAATTGTCAAATCACTCCAATGCACATTAGAGATCACGCTCTGAAGCCAGAAGGACGATATCATCTGCAAACACCCAAATGCCACCGAACCAGACCTCGGCTGCACCTTGAGTCTCATGCCCACCTTGAACGAGCTTGACTAAGGCCGAATCCCAATTCTCATTTTCACCCCTACGGCTTCGGCTTGGCCCTCGGAACAGAGTCACAAGGGGTAGTGGTTGAAATCTCCCCCTATGAAATGCTCCTACCGTTACCCTGCCAGTCTGCACTGGTATTAGAGGAGCCGGAACAAGTGCAGCAACTTCGCTGCTGAACTTTAGTTATATTTCGTCATTTGCCATCAAAGGGGGGAAATGCGACATGGAAATATGTCAAAATGCAGGACTGTCATGCACAAATCAGCCTAAAAACAATGTTGTAACGTTAACTAGCGAGGTAGAGACATCGGCAGATAATACCACGGTTAGAATATTTTTTAAATCTTTATTAACGAAGAAAATACTACATTTGTGGTTCACTTTGATGGTAGTGTAGCGTTCGCCATGATCTTCCAGTTGATTCGCAGGTCATTCTGGGAGATTTCTCCTAGCCCTCGGTTTGTAGTGTGCCCCTGAAAAACCTCCGTTTGGAGGGCCATGTAGCCCTATGTAGCCATGTAGCCCTATGTAGCCATGTAGCCCTATGTAGCCACGTAGCCCTAGACCTTCACCCTACCCCTCCATCCCAAGAGAATCAGGACACCCCTACCCCTACACGTGAACGCACAAAACGGAGGGGAAGGGCGAAGGGGTGAATTGGGATTCGGCCTTAATACCCAGAATGTGAACACAGCTCTCGCTCAGAGTGGATCGGGGCTGAATGGCCCTGAAGACCACATGTACGTATTCCCCAACAAGTTAAGCAGTTTCACTAAGAGAAAGTTTGCGAGGCTTTAGCAACCGCCTCAATGAGAAAACATCACCTGGACAGGGCCTTGCCTCTTGTGGGTTGGCAGAGCATGTTTGCATGCATGGGATGCCTCGGTCTGGCAGGTTCTCACAAGTGAATCTAGCAGTGAAGCCAGATCCTATCAAGGGGCAACAGGTTAATGTTCATAGCTCACATATCTTCATGTTTCACAATGGGATGCATTCCTGGTGATTTACTCTACATTTCCCCGTTCCAATCGGAGATCAAATATAAGGAGGAAGGAGGAAAAGGGAAGGTTTTAGGTCTGCGGTAAATTAAAAGTAAAAAGGTTGGTCAATTATCCATAACCAGACTAACTTAGCTAGTCTTCCTTTTGTGTGGAGACATGTTGGCTAGCAGCTCATAGAATATCAAATTAGTACTGCAGCACCCTGAACGAGGGCAAAACTAAGACTACAAACATACACAAGGCTGCTGCTTCTTGGGATGATGATCACCACTTATTGCTCTGCATGAACATGATGCCAACCCACATGACCTACGACCCTTAAGAGCACTGGATTGTGATTACGGTTCGTTTTCAATGGTACTGAAATTGGACGTGTTGGTGATTGGACTATTTATGTGCTGCTTGCGACTGTACCTGCTGCTGTATGTGTCACGCCTACATTGTTCAACTATTTAATTTCAAAAAAAGACTGACAGCAATGTTTTCTTTAACATCATGACTTAGATTGATATTTGAGGTGGACTCTTGCATGTGCAGACAGCTGCTTTTGCTTGAGGCTTTTGATGAAAAAACCATCACGGAGCGGAGCACCTGTTACGTATTGAACCACGGTACTTTTGGATCAGCTGACAGGTTCAAGTGTGTTTTAAGTCTGAGAGGCAGAGAGAGAACACGCAGCACACAGCAAACTAACAGGACGTCAAACACATTTTGTCCAAATCAAATTAAGGGTCCAGTACAAAACGTTCACCCTCCCTGCAACGAAACACCTCCTGTGTGCCCAGGAGAAGCCCTCGAGGTACAGACGTCTATCATGCACAGTATATTTACAGTACAACAAGAGAAGAATGAGTATATGCACAGTATATTCACGCATACAGTTCTAAACCTTTGATTTATTGGAGCATCCATGCCATATTTTGACTAGAACCAAAATAACCGGTTCTCTGATGCACATGAACACTACATTTCAAATTAATCATTTTGTCTAGCCGGTCTACATGAAGCAGGAGACTCAGTGCACGAGTCTCTCCATGTCTGAGGGCTGTGGTAGCCGACCACGCCAGCCGGCTGCTGCAGCTCCTCGGACAGTTTAAGCCAAATTCATTCAAATTTTAAATCATTTGTGCTTGCGCTTCCTCAACCCAACCTCCCACCTTCGATCGACTACAGCGATTTTATTTCAGCACACAAGAAACAAGAGCGAGTGGAACACGCCCACACAGTGTGATGGAGTAAGAATAAGAATCAGTTGCTATAGCGATGGGTTAGTAGGGGCTGAGATGTAAACACAAGTGTGCCGGCCTTCTGTGAGGGGAACATGAGTGACCTTCCTTTCCTCTTCTGTGAGAGAAATGTGTGTGTGGGAGGAAACAACTCTCCATGTTAACTGCCTGATAGCGCCGATCACAGAGAAGAAGAACATTTATTCACTAAACTAAACGTGAACCAGCTCGGCACAAAGATCCTAATCCTTTCTTAAAGCAGTCGATGCTTCAGGCTACAGCAGCTCCATGAGAACACACCTCCAGGTCCGATGCCAACACGGTGGGCAAAATGAATCACAATGCGTACGTCAGACTAAAATGGGTTTATTTGCCTTTCACCACTGCAGAAATAAATGCAGCTCAATTGAAACTTCACCAGCTACAGAATCTCACTACTTTCTGTTATTTGTTACGATTTCACAGCCCCGTTTGGGGAAGTTGGTAGTGTGGTCAGTCTTGGTCCACACCACGTTTCACCACGTCTGTTTGGGCAAGCCCCTCAGTTCCTTGTCTGCCCTCAGGCCTGCTGCAGCGACTTGAGGAAGTCCAAAGTACATTGGCTTCTGTGTGTAGCAATAATGTGCTTGGTGTGTTGAGTCTCCCTTCCCTTGCCGGCCCAGCCTCGCCGTTAGGGGGTGGACTGTAATATGAGCTAATGTAGTAGACCGACGCTCTGGGGTCAGGGCTGCGTTTTAGTAGACCTGACTCAACACCTCAAGCCAGTTGAAGTGACGTTCCCATTCCAGCACTGGCAAAGCACTGCAACGCTTTGTGGCGTTGCAAAGAGACTTGATGCTATGGAGGCTGTTGGAGCCCCTTGCTGACTTATAGGACTATTATAGGAGCTGTAGTAATAACAACCATCATAATGTCAAAACGTCTCCTGAACATGTCCTTGCTAAACTGATGACATTCAGCGTTGTGTCTTGCAGTCAGGATTAAGTGTAAGTGAGCCTCTTGGTAAAGAATCACCCAGATCAACACAGATGCTGGAGGCTCCTGAACGCAGCACGCTGCATTTGGAGAATCTGCTCTGAACTGCCTTTCCTGTTTCCTCTGCTTTGCTATTGTTTAATGAGCATGCTCAGTGCCCAGGAAGGAGGGCGAGGGGGAGGCGGGAGGGGGGGCTGTTACCAAGGAGACGGGAATACAAGGCTTTACACTGCAGCCACTGTGTTATGCAATAGGCTGTTACCATGACGATGTTGAAGGGGCTGGGCTGAGGGAAGAAGGGGAAAAGCTCACTATGCCAGTAGGCATTGTGTACTGAGCACACAAGAGAGCCCAGATATGGACGTTCAACGAGACGGGCCTCGCCGAGCCCAGCGCCTCGAAGGATCAGGGGACTGATGGAGGACGAGCTCCACAGGGGGTCGACCGGCTAGTGGGGAGGGAGGCTGTTGGCAGTAAGCAGCAGGAGAGTATAGTCACATTTCTCCAGTCTGAAATGTTTCATGATCTAAACCATCAACGGTCACCGTCAGGTTTTGGTGTCAGCCAATCAGAATCAAAGAGCAAGGGCTTCTTTCTAGACCGACGATCAACAATCATACAGGAGAAATCCATCAGAGGAGAGAGAGAGACCAACTTCTACACCGACAGGAGATAGACCAGAATGCAATGCAGCAGTGAGACATGTTGACGAGTGTTTTCTCCTCCTCCCCTACAGCGTCACCATCTCTCTCCACCAACATGTTCAACCCACAGTGAGTGTTGTTCTGTTCAGCTGATAACATAATCAGTGTTGGGGACGAGTTCATGTTGTTCCTTCACAGGTACTTTAGGTACATTTTACATTTTGTAACTACATAATATAATAACTACAAAATACATTTTTCACTAAACTGTAAACGTGTAAGAACTAAATGAGCAGCGTGTCAGAGATGAACTGAATCCATTGATGCAGCCATGAGTCTCTTCACTCCTGAGGTCGCTGTACTATCTACCATCTGTATATATATATATATATATATATATATATATATATATATGTATATATACACATCTGTCCTTCATCAACCTCTTTCTTTAGGCTCTGCTTTTTCAAACGAACACCCGTTGTGTGCTGTACTGTTTCAGTTGGGGCCATTTCTCTATTCTCATGGCTTCACGTGTCCTTGGCTAGCAGCATGTTGTGGGAGGCCGACAGCGGCTGGATTACACAACAGGCTGGAGATCAGGAGAAACCAGAAGCACAGTGAGGCTGCAGTCAGATGTTGTGCCGACATCCCTACAGAAACAGACGTCTGCTGGTTGTTCCTCTCTGCTGGACATCAGCTGATTCCTTAATTGCAGCGCAGCCATTGGCTGAACGTCAGATTCAATACATGTGATCAGTTGGAGTCTAGTTCCTACCGGAGAGCATGGACCTGGTCTACATCAACATCTGACTAAAAACACCTTAGTGATACTTTCCATGAAGCCCATATGAAATAGCAGATTCATTATGTTTGTTTAATTCTCTTTGTCTGGTCTTAAGTATTATTTGTTATTAGTGAACATGTTCTCAATAGTGTTAGTTTAACAACATTTAACAACAATAATTTTTTGGGGTACATAATGTTTTTTTAGCGGTTGGGTCAATTAAGCCAATTCAGATTTGTATTTCTATATACTATAATAAGAACTTTCCTTACAGTCGTATGTGGTCTTCAGGTGATACAATAAATAAACAAATAAATAAATAAATAAATAAATAAATAAATAATAGCCAACAAGATGAATGAATTAAACATGAACATGAATTAAAACTGGTGAAACGAGTGAGCGTACACCCCCCCCCCGCCCCCCCCAACACCACACCACACACACCACACCACCCACCCACCCACACACCCACACACACACACACACACATTTCAGTTTCCAACTATGGCAACAAGTTTAATGTTCCCAGCTGAGGAATGTACCTGAAGTACAAACTATCTGACTGAACTTAATGGACCACTTAGTTTAAAAGGCATGTTAACCCCATCGGGTGGATCTGCAGTGGAGATCGGCTGTGGCGGCATTTAAGATAAGTGCAGCAGATTTACCGTCCCTGAATGATTTTATTTGTTTTTTTGGGCCAGCCGCCACGGCGGACGCCTGAAGGTGCAATACAGCAGGCCTTTAAAACACATGACTCATCCTGTCTGTTTGTCTACCTGGAAGGAAGCTGCCACTCCTTCATGGACTTCATCCAACAAGGTCACAGACTCACAAACCAGTGGAGCTTCTACATTCAACCAGGTTCAGTTTAACCATTTTGCCTTCAGAAAATACTGATAATTGACTTTCCCTCCCGTTTGACCAAGGAGCACCGGGCACCAGGCACCGGGCACCGGGCACCGGGCACCGGGCTGGTGGAGGGAGGAACCGGATCTTTGCATGTAATTGTTCTTTTTCCTGGAAGGCAGCGGTTTGATCCAGTTCGATGCAGTTTGATGGTCTAGTAATGGATCAGTTCACGTCTTAAATTGTAATTATTGTGATTGTGCCAAAAGGGTTGATGCTGACTTTCAGACGACATCATCACCGCATCAATGAATGGCGATATGAACAGTGTGTGTTTCAGCGTGTCCCATGCTGCCGAGCGACTCGTCACCGGCCCGTCTTGGCAGGCGTAATCACACAGATTACACAAATTATATCTCCTTTTGAATTGCACAACAGGCTTTCAGAGTGTCAAGGCTCTCCTCCTCTCCCTCCGTCTCCCATTGGCTGCGGAGCGGTGGTGCTGATGTCAGAGGCAGAGAGGTTGCCGTGGAGATGGACGGCTCACGGCAGAGCGAGGCGGAACATCAGCCGCAGTTCGGCATCAGACGGGTCAAGGAGTCGAGATCCAGACTGGAGCGGTTACCAGACGACGACAGCCACCGCAATTCATTTGGCAAAAGGGTTTCATGAGTTTACCAGAGAAATGTTCTGTCAGTTCTGCAGACAGACTCCAAAAACAATGTCCACAATAAAATCATTTATTTATATTACAATGTTTTTAACTACAGAAAACTAAATGCTCTGGTCCAGTCCGGCTCCAGGGAGGTGTAGTAGGTTCACTCTGTCCTCGGCTCTCTAGATGCTTCTTTCCTCTTAGACGTTTAAAGCTGAAAGGCTGGACGATGACTATTGACTATCATGCATGTGGCTGTATTGGCATTTCCTGGTGATCGACCTTTTAGTGTGGGTGGGATTCTGAGTATCATGGGGGGGGGGTGATACAGCAGCAGTGACTGAGTGTGTCGACCTGAGGCTTGTGTTAAGAGGCTCAGTGCACCGTGCCCCCCCCCCTTAGCTGCTGGAAAGCAGCTTGACATGCAACAAAAACCACAACAAGTGGCTTCTGAAAACAAGAACAGGACACAGAAGAACTGTGACCGCAAGGCATGACTTTCAAAATACTGACTGGATATCTGATGATGCTTGTACTTGACGTCACTCATCGTGAGAACTTTGTTTTCCACAAACTACAAACAAACCTGACAGTGAAAACAAAAGCAGACTGCAACTGGTTCGTTGGTTCATTCTCACCTTTAGTTTCAAAAGGGAGACACATGAAAACTAAGCAGCACTGTGCATCCTCGTCTCTACTGCAGCAGCAACATCATCTCCTGCCTGAAGATAAGACGCCCCAGCAGAGGAACGTTGAGAATTTGCAGCTTATCCAGTTTATATCGCAATAATTGCAAAGCTGCCTCACTTCCTCCATCACAGTACTTGTATAGCGCCGCCTTCTTCTGGATATTGTGTCTTGTAGCTCATGGGCTGTCAGCTGGCCAGGAAAACCATCTGGACCAAAACGTTTTTACCATTAGGTCCAACGGTGCTCCTGCATTTCACACCAACTTTTTTTTCTTTTTTTTTCTTTGGTCTGAAACAGAAACATTTTTGTATCTGGTGCGTTCAGGTTCACACTGACCAATCACAAGCCAACCACGATTGTAAACAAATGTCAAATGGACTCACAAGTAGATTTTGGTGTTCATACCAGTTAAGAACATGAGGAAACATCTGAACATGAGCATCAGTCCAGACTTCACGTTGTTGCTAGGCTTCATGAGGAACTGCTGCTATCAGATGTCAACATCTACCTCCTTTTACCCATAAACCCTTGTTCTATGGGGTCATTTCCTGTAGTAGGTTCTGACTACGTTCCTGACAAACTGCACCACAGCTCTCTTTAAAGAGGACCGAGCTCTTCATCAATTCGGATGCTGCTGTTCTCACCTGGAAAAACGAACCCAACAAAAGGAGGAAACGCTGCAGAGTTCAGATAAACCGATCAGAACATGCCTCGTGTGAACGCACCCCAAACCTCTCACACACACCTCTGCACCTCTGCACCTCCTCCTCCAATAGATGTCGAAACACATCGCATCACTATCTCAGCTACTGCATTGCATTCTGGTCTATCTCGGCTACTGTCAGTGGAGAACTGGGTGTCTTTCCTGTTGTCTGATAGATTTCTCCCTGTAATCATGTTCTGATATCAGACTGGACATCGTCACGGTGACGGTCCAGTTCTCCACGGGAGGAAGAAAATATACCAAACAACAAAATGGGCCCAGAAATGCAAGAAGCGCCCTGGCTAGGTCAGGCGTAGCTCTTTAACGTATTCTACTATAATACAAAGTTGGAAAGTTTCCAATAAGCAATATTTTGTTGCATCCTTGTATTTGATTGGTCCAGATACCAACCAACCAGAACGTGTACAAAATAAACAACTATCTGACATGATGGACAGGTCTGGTGTTCAAACCAGTTAAGAACATATAATATCTGAATGTGGCCGTCTCTTTACCCATAAACCCTTGCGTTCTGGGGTTGTTTACATTCTCACCGCTAACTAATTACACCTGCAGTTCAAGGACCAAGACCCACATGTCCTGAAATGAACCGCTCCAACGTTTGGTGTGAACGAGCCCTGAACATGAACGGTGTTCCACTTTGACCTGTCTGACGGAGGAACCAGGGGCCTCACCTGGACCTCAGTACCGTCTCACCTGGACCTCAGCACCGCCTCACCTGGACCTCAGTACCCGCCTCACCTGGCCCTCAGCACCGTCTCACCTGGCCCTCAGTACCGTCTCACCTGGACCTCAGCACCGCCTCACCTGGACCTCAGTACCGCCTTACCTGGCCCTCAGTACCGCCTCACCTGGCCCTCAGTACCGCCTCACCATCCTCCGGTCTAAACCCAACACCCTGCTGGTCTCACCACAGAAGACTTACTACACGGTCTTGTTTAAAACAGACTCGTCATATTATGTAACACGATGTGCAGTTAAAGTAAAAGACAACAAGACTGATAAGAAACAGAGACAGAAGCTGAACATGAAATTGATTTCTCCTTTAGAGGCTGAGGGGGGGGGGGGGGGGGGGGTACCTATATGGTTCACCCTCCACATCCCTGATCTGATCTGAGCTTCACGGATGTGAAACTAAATTCCTTCACATCCGTAAATACCCATTAATCTATACTAGCTACTGCCAAGGAAAACAATTGTAGTAACCCTTAGAAGGACAGTACAGAAATATCACAGAAGAAAACTTTAAAACATTGTGCAGCTTCCAGTCAAAAATCACACCACAAAAATAAATCCTATAACTTATTGATACTAGGAGATAAAGAAGAACATGAAGGTCGCTACAGCCTCACTACTGAGAGGTCCTTATAGGAGGAGTACTACTACTACTACTACTACTACTACTACTACTACTACTACTACTACTAGACAGACAGAAAGAACCCACAAGTAAAGACTACAAACAACCATAGTATCCCTAAGGTAGAGTATTATAGGAATACTGAGGTGCGTCTTTTGATTTTAACAGCAACAATACAACCTGAAGACTTGAAACGAGCAGAAACATGGAAGATTTGCAAAAGTATAAATGTGTTTTGTGCTGCTTGTAATCCAATAACAAGCTCGACTACAGAAGTGACACAAGACAGTAAATAAAAGGGGGGATAACTGACTTCCAGTCGGTGATCAATACATTGCAAACATCCATCGACATGACCAAAAATCACTTTCAGAAAACCAGCCTTTTATCCTTTTTTCCCCTCAGCGGACTCCGTCTTTACACCCTAGTTTGACACCACTTACTAAAATGTATACTATGAACTTACACCGTTAAGATTCATGAAAACATGTAACAACTCTGTGGGTAAACTCTGCTCCACGTGAGTAAATAAAGTTGGGTAGCTTACCAAACCATCCCGTAGGCTCCCTCCCCGATGTAGGAGAGGTTGCTGTACCGAGGCCCGACGTCGAAGGCCTGCCCGCGGACCAGCTCGGCTCCCGACCCGGGGTTGGGGCCGCAGCCAGCAGGGGCAGATACCGCAGCTGTCGCCATTGTGAAAACTGGCTTCACGCGCTACCGAAAAAAAGATTAGAAAATATAAACGTGTGTCTCTCCGTCGTCGCTATGACTGGACCGGGGTTTACAGTATGGCCGCGGACGTCGGGACGTGTATGTGGAGATTTTTCCGCAAATGTGCGTTCAGCGCGGCCACACCAGTCATGCAAATACTGTGTTGTCGCAGGAGCGAGCGGAGAGTTGGCTGCTGCAGGAAATAACGGAGATGGTCATGTGACCCAAGTGCTGCCTTAAGGTGCTGTGGGGAAATGTCGGAATTACGGCAGTTTTATTCTGCTGCTGACACATAAAGTAGCTCTGTGCCACTTGACTTCCAAAATAAATCAATGACCACCCAAACAATACTTCTGCTACAGGGTCCGTTTTCTTATTGTTTTCGACCAAAAGCACTTGGATGTGTGACCAGTCATATTTACGACTTACAATCTCAGATGTAGGAGCTTACAAGGAGTACCTGAAGGCAGCACAAGTGGGTACTTGTTGAGTTTCAAAGGGAAAGGTTTCGTTTCTGAAACCACAGGTTGCAAAGCCTGGACTGTATGTTTGTATGTGCATGTGTACAGGAAGTCTCTTGACCTCAGCCTGAAATAGATGTTACTGATATAAATTCATAATATGATCAGTCAGCAATATCAAACTGTTGTAAGTTTACAAGGATAGTGTCTTTAGGGGGAAAGGCATACATTAATGCTTTTATGAAAACTTCAAAGTATAATTTATTTTTTGTTTCATTAGTCGTTACATTAGTTGTCTTATGAAGATCCCTGGAGGTCATAGATTACCCATCTTTTTATTTACTACATCACTGATTGTAAAGTTAGCCTTTGTACATAGATGGATGGATGTGCGTGTATATGTATGTGTATGTGAAGGCTACATCTTCTGAGAAGCATATGTGCTTGCTTTTGTTTCAGTCGTTCGTGAAAAATATCGTCCAAACTTTGATGGGTTAGGCCCAGAAAAAAATAACTTTTCATTGTGTTTCTCCCCTCAAGGGTCAAATCAACAGGTTTCTAGTATCACATGTAAAACAATCCCTCTGTTCCTAGAATGATCATGGAAGTGCTCAGCAAAGTAATAAAAGCTGGAGGGTAAAGGTCGAGACACAAGCATTTTCAGTGCTTGTGAAGGAGTAACCTTGTATTCCAGGAGGGTTTCTAGGGTTTTGAGTTTTATACAAGCAGCCACAGGCAGCCAATGGATGGGTGTTGACATAGGAGAACTTGAGGAGGTTGGAGACAAGGTGGACTGCAGCGTTGTGGTGTGGTGGGAGAAGACAGTTGTCTAGATGGGAGACGATCAGAGATTGGAAAAGGAGTGGAAAAGTCTGATTCAGCAGATATTGTGGAGTGCAAACTTGCAGGATTTTGTTTGTGGTTGTGATGCAGACGTCACATGATATTTAGTTGTCTAGTAAAGACTCCCTGTGCTGTGTCAATGGTGATAGAGGTCTTGCAGAGGGTAGGTTAGGTTAGTTGAGCTTGAGGTGGTAGGCAGACATCCAGCTGGATATGTCAGCTAGACAAGCAGAGATGCAAGCCTAACCCGGGTGTCAGAAGAAGAAAAGAGGGGTAGAATTGAGTGTTGTTGGCACAGCGACAGTGGGGAAAGTGGGATGTGATGACAGGCAAGAGATTTAGTGTAGTACAAGAAGAGGAGGGGGCCCAGAACCGAGCCCCAGTGGAGAGGGTATGCAGTGAAGGAGACCATGATTCTCTTCTTCTATTAGTTGAGCAAGTAAAGACAAGATTCATTCAACAGGTAATGGCTTACATCCGTTTGCAATCAGCCAAATATCACAAAGATGATTGTGTGCCTACTATTAGGACTGGAAACAGTTTGTTCATCTGCCTTCCAGAGAAGTCTGTGCTGAAACCAAAACCAACTATCTTTAATTGTAATTAATTTTGTTTTATTTATTAATTTTGTTTAAATTATTTTTTGTTTATTCGTTTATTTTTGCTGGGGTTAATATTATTATTATTGTTATTATTATTTTACTTTGCCCATAGGAGAATCTGTAGCATCCACACCTCTAGAGGGCGGTGTACATGATATTTTCATTATTTCTTTCCTTTCCCGAAGTGTGTCTTTAAGTGGACCAGAAATCTTCGTCGTCAAATATACAGCAGTTGGCAACAAGATCACTTCCGGTTTAGCAATCGCGAAACTCCAGAAATAAATATTGAAAATCCAAGTTGTCCTGAATGAGCTGATGCATTTTTTTTAGTTGATATCATGAGAGTTTAACATTCTACAACGTTCTACCTACTTTTAAAATGACACACTTCACCGTAGCTGCCCTCAGTGTAACATGTTAGAAAATCATTTAAAAAATTGAAAACAAACCCCAAAATAGTTAGAAAACGTGTTGTTTAGTAATTATAGTAATTGTGTTTATTTAAGAATATGATTTAAGTCAATATATTACATTTTCAGTTTTGAAAGGCGTCAGGTACTTGTTTAACACAGATCTAGAACATTTTTCTAACATTACAACTTTTATTTTGGAAAGGAAGACCGGAAGTTAAAAAAAATCTGCTGCTAGCTTGATACTGCCAAGAAAACATTCTAGTGTTGCCCTTGACAGACCCACGTGAGACAGTTGGTTTAGCTTCCGTAACCGGCTAGTCAGCTAACTAAGTTTAGGATAAAGAGCATCTGCTGGTTTTATCGTACGGCGCTGACCGCTGTCTTATATACCAAACTGTTTAGTCCCACGCGACAATAATGTCTGGCAACTCTACGTCACTGTTATCGCTGTTGCGTCGGTGTGTCGCAGTAAGGCAGGTAACGTTATCGACGGGGATCCAAACCAGGGGAAGCGTGTTGCCGGTCAGTTGTGGGTTCATTCAGACCCGTCAGCATCACAGATGGACAGACACAAGGACGCCCTCCCTGCCGAGACTGTCCCCACTTGGGTCCGCATTGAAAAGCAGTCAGTACAGTCTATGTAGTAAGGTACCCAGCTTTTTATTTATGGATATGGTATTTTAAGGGAAAGACACATAAATCAATGCTTTACTTAAATAAAGTTTTCCATGCAGCCATGTGGTACCATCCCAAAATGACCAGCTACCATCGAAGAATCAATTAATAATGTTTTCTTTTTCAGTATTGCAGAATGTGCATTTGTGATTGGTATCCATCTTAAATCTTCCCAGGGTGCATTTTGCTGGCTATATCTTAGGAACAGTTTTGAATGGCACCTCTTATATTATTATTAATACAGTATCTGTTAAAAATTTGCCAAATTATGTTGGGAAATACTCCCTGCCATTCAAATCTCACTTACCCACCTTTTTATTCACCACTACATCACTGGCTGTAAGTTCACCCTGCTGCCATCATCACCTCGAGGCCTTGATTCATCCTGGTGTTTCCACTCGATAAGCTAAAGGATCACATTTGCACTTCCTATCCTCCAGGCAGGGACCCCTATCGAAGATGACTACCCCCCGCTGCCAGCCTACCAGTTGGACTCTGAACCGGAGAGGAAGGAGGTGTACATCGTCCAGGCTAAAGGTTTCCCGTGGGCGTGCTCGGCCGAGGACCTCCTGCAGTTCTTCTCCGGTGAGCGCTCGGCTTGTACTGTCACTGTCCTGCACCAACACATTCACAGGTCTGAGGACAGGATGTGATCTACTCTGTGCAGAATGCAGGATCCGCGACGGCGTGAAGGGGATCCATCTCACCGTGAACAGGCAGGGGAAGCCGACGGGACAGGCCTTCATCGAGATGGAGCACGAGGAAGACGTCTGTAAAGCGCTGGAGAAGCACCGGCAGTACCTCGGGACCCGCTACGTGGAAGGTTCGACGCTTTGACTTCTCTAACGCTGAGATGATGCTCAAGTTGACCGATGTCAGATAAAAGCTCATCATGTAATGCAACAGCTTTACATTCCTTTGGCCGTCATATAATCTTTAGTTTTCCCAACTAATTGAAATAATTGAATGCAGATTTACAGTTCAAAAGAAAATCCTACTTTGGTTTAATCAAATTCAAGACCTTTTCCCAACTATTTAATAGCTTAAATATTTAGAACAACTCTTAATGTGAAAATCCCTGAAAGCAGCTCTCGCCTCGTTCTCGTCTCCAGTGTATGAAGTGACCAACAGCGATGCCGAGGCCATGCTGAAGAAGTCGGTCCAGAGTCCGGCCAGCGACGGCGTGGTGCGAGTCAGAGGTCTTCCCTTCAGCTGCACCGAGGCCGACATCAGCCTCTTCTTCTCAGGTAGCAACACGACGACTGGAGACCATCAGAGTCTTTAAAATACTATTAATAACTGTGTTCAAGACCCCTGACTTTGAGTTCAGACAATATAGTTTAAGACTTTTCCAGGACCTGATCAGAGTCCTACTGGTCGCCGGTAGAGGTCGATAAAGGTCATGGTGTTGTTTTTAAAGCCTTGTTATATCTCACCTCATGAAGTCCAAACCGTCCTCCAGGTTTTGAGATCGTGGAGGGCGGCGTCACCATCGTCCTGGACCGCAAGGGGAGGAACTCCGGGGAAGCCTACGTTCAGTTTTCCTCCCAGCAAACGGCCGACGAGGCGCTGCAGAGAGACCGGGAGCTCATAGGAAACCGGTAGGAAACCGTCTGACCCAGGACCTGGACCACTAGTGATGCTGGTTTACTGGATGATCTGGTCTAGCTGCTAGTTACCAGTTGGTCTGAAGGAGTCTGGTGGTTAGATAAACCCTATTTTCACTGAGCCGACGGATGCGAGGGTCTTGGACGTAGTAACTCATCAGTCAGAATCTCTTGTAGTATTTTGATGTTCAATGTGACAGAATGAGAGTTGAGACGTTCCTCAATACCTCTGATGTCAGATCAGTTTCCAAACCTGTTCTATTAATGGGTTTTTTACGGTGCCGTGGTTTCACATGAACCACCGCCGGCATCATTTCGATAACAGTTGATTTTCCAGTGTTATTGATCATGTACATCAACACCCAGGGAAGCACCGCTGATCCGTCAGGCTGCAGATTATCAAGGGACGAACGAGTCTCTAGTTTCTGGGGGAGAGAAAGTAGAGAAGACGGACCAAACAGGCACAAAAATAACATGAATGAAGGTTGAAGGTTGACAATAAAGGAAGCATGTTTACCTGCTGCATACAGCCTGATAACTACTGGATAATAAAGAGTATAGCACCAACATCTCCATGTTCTCCTTGTGGTCCTCTGGTTGTTTCCAGGTACATCGAGGTTTTCCCCAGCAGGAGTAGTGAGGTCCACTCCGGTCGGAGGAGGACGGATTCAGCCTCTCCTCAGCCCAGCTCCGTCTCCGCCGCCAGGAAGAGCATCGCTGCTGCTCAGCCGAACCCCACCACAGGTCCGTTTACTGTGAACCATCATGAGAACCAGGGAGGCACTCAGGGTGAACTCAGGGTGACTCAGGGTGACTCAGGGTGACTCAGGGTGAACTCAGGGTGAACTCAGCGTGAACTCAGGGTGAACTCAGCGTGACTCAGGGTGACTCAGGGTGACTCAGCGTGAACTCAGGGTGAACTCAGCGTGACTCAGGGTGAACTCAGCGTGAACTCAGTTCAACTCAGTTCCAATGACAATGTATAAATCATGGGCAATATCATCAAACCGAAGGTGTACGAGGATCTGAAAATGATTGATTTAGTTTATCCTGGTTGTAGTGATGCAGTGATGAGGTCATCGTTTATTTACCACTACACAGCAGCCAATAGTCCAATAACAGGAATCAATCAGTCCATTCATAAAGGTCAAATACAAGTTGACCCGGCTGGCCAGCTAGCGTCAGTTCAGAGGAGGTCTGATACTAAGTCTTACTTAAACTAGTACTATACTAGTACTATTATACTAGCTCCCACTCATATTTTACTCTGAAGGAGGACGGTCCTTCCAGTAGGAAATGAGTCTACGTTCAGCTGAAAGTGTCCCAACTCTTTTTTTTTTTTTTACCTCACATGTGACACGGATCTGATTTCTAATCAGTGTAACAGAAAAACCCTGATCCGGACCTCCTGGGTCTGTGATCTACACGTGACTCATCTTTGAACGCTCAAATGAGAATTTGTCGATGTCGCTTTGAGACAATATTGTGATAATTGTGGCGTCGCAGCGTCAACATGGAGGACAAAGAACCATATTTGATCTGAAACCCGACCTCTCTCCGACAGGACCGCAGAGCCCCGCCCCGCCGCCGCATCACGTCCATCTGAGGGGCCTTCCCTTCCAGACCACCGGAGAAGACATCGTTCAGGTGAAGATCAGAATCAAGAGATGCTGGTACCTCCTGGTGTTGGAGACTCGGTTTGATCGTCTTCCTGTCTCTCTCAGTTCTTCTCTCCTTTAGCGGTATCCAAGATCCTGGTGGAGTTCGGTCCTGATGGGAGGCCCAGCGGGGATGCTGACGTGTTCTTCACCTGCCACCAGGACGCCGTGGGGGCCATGTCCAGAGACAAGCTTCACATGGGTGAGTCCAGTCTGAAGTCACCACGAACTCTGGGTGTTATTCATCATCATCACTTATCACTGTTGTCATGTGAAAACCTCATCACTCCAGTTGAGGAGATCCTCCGACCTCATGAAACCCGTGAAAAGCTTCGTCATCAGGCTGAAACGAGGCCGTTGAGGAGGTCATCTTCCTGTCTGGGTGTTTGATATCCCCACTACCTTTTGGTTTCTAATATTAGTTAGAACAGTAAAATTCAGCTCAGGTGTTGAAAGTGCTTCAATTTACCAAAGCATCTCTGTCAGGCGGTCGGGAGGCTCGGTGCTCTCTGGTCTGAACTGTTCACTGTTAGTTGGTTTCACTTATTTCAACCATTTTCCTCTTTTCAGACGGGCGATACATCGAGCTATTCCTGAACTCCGCACCAGAGACCAATGAAGGGTGAGACATGTTGAACTAAAAAACTAAATTCAGCAAAATGTAGGCCTCATGCTGCGTTGATGAGGTTTCTGAAAATGAGAAATTCCAGCCTCCTACTAGGAAAAAGTGGAATGGCTCTTCCAAGTCAGAATTTCACGTAGGAAACTCGGCAGGATTTCTCAACCTCGAGGTTTCCACACGTCAGCGTGGCTGGATGCTCTGGAAACGCTCCACAGCATCACTTTTAATGTTTACTATCCTCAAAACACACTGGAGTTCACCTCCAGCAGCACATGAGCTTAACTCTGAGTGGTGAACGGTCAAACATAAATCTGAAATGTCAAGTTGAACTTACAGTCGCTAACATGCTATGTTAACTAGCTAGTTGGCACTGCTACGTATCATTGACCTAACAGCTGCTGCATGGGGAACCGTTGTATTTTCTCTTGTGGGCGTCCAGGTTTCTTCCCTGCAACACATGGAGGTTGTAATTACAGCCTACCAGCAGATTCAGTTCAGATTTCTGACTTTCATGAACGCAGCATAATGATGACTTGGCGGGGTTTAATGTCACTTGTAGAGAAAAATGTGTTGCTTTGCTTTTGAAAGGAGGTATGGTATGGTTGGGTACTGTGGCTTGTGGTGGATTTCTTTAACCGATCTCTTATCAAATGTTTAAGTTAATATTTTTGTTCAGACTGATTTAATATTTCGTTATCTGCTGCAGGTGAATGCTTCAACACAGATCCTTCCACGAGACGACTGTATTTATTTTCCCTGGAATGACAGGAAACGGAGCAATAAACATTCCTGGTGTCTGAAGAAACGTGTGAATTGTCTCCATCTAGAGGATCAACTTAGGTATAGTTTACTGTAACTAATGGTTACTTGGGGTTACAACCCCTTGGTTGATGTGGTGTGGTGTGGTCCACTTCATAGACGTCCTTAGGGCTGCTGTGCTGCTCAAAGATAGTTCAACTACTCAATAAATCAATAGGAATAATCTTGGTTTAAAAATTGAAGTTGCAAATAAGAACAACAGTACGAACTTCAGTTCACTCATCAGGTCCCAGAAGCACCAAAAGGTCATTCCTCTGTATCAGGTCATGTCCAGATGGTCACTGGTCTGAACTGACCTGATGATCCATTAATACAAACATCTTAATCTGATATTTCATTTGGGAGTTTCCAGAATTAGACAAGACATGAAAAGCAGCAGGGAGGGAAAATGGTGGAACGTGGTAGCAGAAAGAAACTGACAACAGGTCAGATTTGGTGTTTGATGGGAGAAGGACCTTAATGTTTATTTACTAAAACAAAATGAGGATTTCCCACTAATCAGACTGGTCAGGAACGCCCCATGACTCCTTTCCTCTGGTATTACCAGAGAAGTTTCAACTAGTCACTAAAGGACAGCTTAGTGTAGTCAGTACTACGGATACTCGCTGTCAGCCGCCACTCATCTAAAACCTGTTTCTCCAAAGGGATGCATACAGAGATCCTACACAATAAAGGTCCCATTAGAGACGGTTTCTGAAAACGGCTTCATGTTGAGTTGTTGGTTGCAGCAGTGAGACAGTGGAATCGAATCCCAGTAAAACATGATAAAAGTTTATTGTTGATCAAAGAAGCATTTACATCTCATGTGTTAGTTTTCTGTTGCTCAGCTTTAATTTCCTCAGACGATTAAAAATAAAAACAGCAAAGTTAGAAAGAGAAACCCGTCTATTTAAAAAGCTCAAACTAAAGATGAATTCTATTGAGGATAAATCACAAGCCAGCTCGGTCGCCAGACTGGAGAAGTTAGTCTTCATCTGGTGACGCTTCATGAAAGATTGTCCATTATATAGTCAGGAGATGATCTTAAATTACTACAGAACACAAAGCACTTCAGAGCTAGCGGGTTAGAGTAACGTCTCGGTTCATCCTTGACATTTCATTTCCAACCAGATTTCAGAGGACCTGTAGATCCTCCAGATCAACGCTTCCCGTGTTTCACTTTAGATTTTAAAATCGAGGTTAAAAATAGTCAATTGACCTTTAATACACTAATCAATGATCCACTTGGTGGAAAGTCAGTTTTAAACGTGTCCATGAACAAGATGATCAGTCTGCATGTTTTCACTCCAAGCTAACAGCTGATTTCACCGACCTCCACTTCCAGGGTGTCTGGAAATATAAAACCATAGACTTAGTAGAATATAGGTGTGACTGGGCTGGTTTCTCACTACAAGACCTGAAACTAAGAGTTAACTTGCTGTAATTATATTAAAGACCTTTAAGGCCTCGTTCAGATCACATGATTTAAGACCTTTAAGACCTGCAGACACCCTGAGGTGGAGGACTAGCGGTGAAATGAGCGGTAGTGTTTTGGTGGAATGAAAACCTGCAGCCTCCTGGCTCTCATGGCCGGAGAGCTCTGGTTCAAAGTGACTAGAGTCGAGGCCCCCCGGGTCTGTTGGACCCCCCTGGGGATCTGTTGGATCCAAAACATGCCAAACACATCTTGAGTCATGAAGTCAAAGTGCCTTCTTGCAGTGCGATTTAGAAATCAATGCCTTTGGTGTTCTTCTTGAGAAGGTCCCTACATGTCATCGTATTGTGCAGGAAACGATCTCTTTAGGTGGGAGGTGTTTCAGGGCGGGGTGGAGGCGTACTGCTGCAGCAGCAGGGCGTAGCAGGCGTCACACACGTTCTCCGGGTGGATGGAGGAGGGTAAGGGCAGCTCGTTGGCCAGGCAGCTTTCACAGAAAACCCCGCTGCAGTTCTTGCATTGTTTCTAGAAAGAGGAGAAGCAGTGAACATTGTCCAAGAAGTTCAGGTGAGACCGCCAGACTCTTCAATCTGGATTACATCTGAGACACAGTGGACGGGTGACTGAGAAAGGATGTTAATACTTGAGACCACT
This sequence comes from Hoplostethus atlanticus, assembly GCA_034670405.1. Classification (NCBI taxonomy): domain Eukaryota; kingdom Metazoa; phylum Chordata; class Actinopteri; order Trachichthyiformes; family Trachichthyidae; genus Hoplostethus; species Hoplostethus atlanticus. Next base: position 2,036,124 of record JAXDDX010000042.1, on the reverse strand, counting down.
GTTTGACTCAACGTCCCCGGGGCCGCCTCTGGCCTGACGGGGGCCCGAAGTGGAATTTGTTGATACCACATTAACTACATCATATACACTAAAATATGTAATTTTGGAAACGTGATGTAGAATGAGTCTATTCTACCAATAGATATGTCCTGTCCTGTCCTGTCCTGTCCTGTCCTGTCCTGTCCTGTCCTGTCCTGTCCTGTCCTGTCCTGTCTGTCTGTCTGTCTGTCTGTCTGTCTGTCTGTCTGTCTGTCTGTCTGTCTGTCTGTCTGTCTGTCTGTCTGTCTGTCTGTCTGTCTGTCTGTCTGTGTCTGTCTGTCTGTCTGTGTCTGTCTACCTACCTACCTACCTACCTACCTACCTACCTACCTACCGCTATCAATCCATCCCCTCAATCCATCAATGCTGTGTCTTCATTTTACCAAAAGGTGGCAACAACATTTTTAATAAGGTTTCATCATAGGAAATTAAATAAAATATACTATTTAAAATGACAATTTTACTGGTTGGCCAGAATGGGCCCCTGTGCAGGGAGGCGGGGCCCCTCTCCAGGGAGGCGGGTCCCTACATGCAGCTTTCCCCGTTATTTTGAATCTTGGCATCTGTACCGATTGTACAGGTGATGAAGGTAGACTGAATAATGTTTTACAACAAACCAGTTAAATCTGAACTAATAATAATAATAATAATAATAATAATATTTTATCTGATATTTTGAAAGGACCTTTTAACAGTCATGCTGGACTGTGTTTGTTTCCCATCTGTTCTTTTCAGACGGTGAATTATGTAAGATTATATCTCAAAATATTCTCAGTGGATTGGCTCGGCCCGGACCGGACCGGACCGGGTCTGGCAAACGGTTTCAAATAAAAACTAGAAACCAATTCACCTTTAATGTGTTTCAAAGTTGGATATAAACAACAAATTGACACGTTTTTCAATTTTTGTGTTTTTGGGTCCCAAATAATGTGACACCACAGCCTCAGACGGATCGTGGCACCTGAACAGCTTCTTGATACTTCGTTGTCATTTGTTATTATTTGAACTCTTAAAACCTCATATTTGTACTCTACTATATACATAACACTTAGTTGCAAAGTGTTTCAAGTTATTGAGTTAAATCTCTCCATAGGCCTCATGATGTGTCAGTAACTCTCAGACTAAATGAATCAGAGGTTTTGTGTTTCCTCTTTAAAACACAATCACACCCTCCAGTGGTTTATAGAGGCACTCAACATTGTGAACCTTTATTGTGAAGGACGGTCTTGAATGGTCTTCCATTCTTGTACCTTGATCTTTTGAATGGAGTCCTCCTGTTCACACAGAGCACAGATGGAAGGCTGACTGATCTCCAGGAACGACTCGTCCTGGACAACACAGAGAAACTACGTTAACTACATCAAGTCATCAAGTCACAGGTCTTTGGTCCTGGCTGGGCTCTGCCTTTAAAGACAGGTCAATACTTCTTCATGATGAAACTATAAAGATGGCGCTTGAGTTGATCAGAACATAGAAACCATAGGAACAAGATCAAAATGTGACTTGTTCATTTATTTGTGTCAACTCAGCGTCTATGTATAGACTTGATGAATCAGCTTTCACAGTAAAAGGTTGTTTTGTGTCGTGTTGATGATGATATGGACCTACAGTACGGTGCAGTACGGCATCCCACGTTTGTATATAAATTTGTTCGTAAATGTTTATTTTTTCTTTTCTGCATCAGTGTTTTACATTACTGCTCTTTATAGTACATTTTGACATTTAGAAACTTTCATTTCATTATCGTTACGACTTTTGCACTGTACTGTAAGTTAGGTGAAAGTGAACATTCGATTTCATGCATCTTGGACCTCACCTGTTCATCCTCATTTTGTGACAAGGACCTTAAAAATGGGAGGAGAAGAAAAAGTAAAAGTAGTTATTTCCCCAAAATATATTTCCATGTCGCCCCTGTGCAGTCTAACGAATTCCCATGTCATCACAACTCACATGTTGGAGCTCAGACTCGTTCTGTCCTCCAGCCCCATGCGAAGCTGATCGTTCCTTTTGACTGCTTCTAATTCCTGGAGGTAGTGTTGTACAAGTACACAGAAAGTGTAAAAGGACAAAGTAAAGATATTCAATCCAACAGGTTTGCCAGCGAGGACGGTTACTCTACCCTTCGTATGTCCATGTGTTGTCTCTGGCTCTGGGTGCTGGCCTGTCTGACTGCAGCGTCCAGGTTCTGCTCACTCCTTCGCTCCCTCTCCTTCCTCAGCTCCAGGTCCAGATTAAACCTGGAACCAGAGAAGGAACCAGGACAGCATGAAGCACCGTGAACCTTTAGGTTTACAGGTTCACAGTGATGGTACCTCGTAGGAAGTGGCTCAGGAGGAGCTTCTGTCCTCAGGATATTAAACACAACCAACCAACCATAACTGCCTGCTACATACTTGCATACTTACATTTTGCACACTGGCATTTACATTGCACTTTTACTTTTACAGTTTTACATTTTTATATTGTTATATTGTTTAAACTGTCTATTCTTTTTATCTCATATTGTAGTATCTCTTAGTTTAGTCCCCTTTTTCCTTTTCCAACTCTACCACAGAGTTCAGAGCATGTCAACTCGCATTTCACTGCACTTTTATACTGTTATACTGTATGTGACAAATTAATCTTTGAATCTTGTTTCTTCTCAGTATTGTTGTAAAAACAAGAAGCATGCAGAAGACGATTCAGAGACCACTTGTGATCGGTGAAAAAACACAAAACAAAACACAAAAGTACAAAAGTAGCAACCTCGTCTTTGCAACAGGAAGAAACCGGGTTCATGGGAAACGTGGTCTTCATTTTGGGAAACACTAGCTAACGATACTACTGACGTGAGGTAGAGGTTTGTTGTTTACGGTAATACCAAGGTCGCTCTGTTCATCTGATGTTCATGTTTAAAATGTGATCTAGATCCAGTTACCGTTGGTCTTTTCCTCAACGTTTACCTCTGTTTCCTCAGCTGCTCCACCTCCTCCTGCAGGCTCTCGATTTTGTCCCCAAACTCTTGTTTGAAGAGCCGGTTGGCCTCCAGGGCCAGATCCCTCTCTCGCTCTGCCTGTTTGGATCTGGGGTGGAGTCACATAAACTCATGGTAAAATGAAAACTTAATGAAAACAAACGGAAAGAGATCTCACGTCAACTAAAAAAAAAAAAAACTCTCTTCTGTAAGTATCAGGATCAAAACTCAAAAGGAGGAAACACAAAACTTTAGTCAAAGATGAAGCAAGCCGGTTTTATTGATCCATTTTATTAGCCTAGTGATTACTACAGTTTACACCAATGTTAGGTTCACATACAATTCAAATTAATAAATAAATTTTGCCCTGGCATTCTACACTTGATGACTGAATGACAACAAAGTCCCTGGATACTGGCCCCTAGCCATCCTGTCCTGATGGGAGGTAACCAGGGATTACCTAGTTACTACCGTCCACACATCCTGCCTGTTCTCTGCAATGGCCAACGTTAAACCAGACCATCACCAATTACTCATCTCAACATCGTCCACATGGGACACAACCTGGCATCGTGCCATCTACCTTTCTCACGTCGTCAAAAGCTTCAACGGGGCAACTTTAAGAAAAGCTTAACAAATCAAGAGTGAATCGGACGTGGCAAACACTCCGTCAAAGAATACAAGAAGGGCTGCTAAGAGGATCGATCAGTCCACACTACTCAAAGCTGATGCTGGAGAGCCATTGCAGGAGGTTGTAGGGAGGTGGTTAATTTTCAACAACAAAGGAAGTATCATACCAGAAAGAAAACGTCCTAGTCGGGTTATTTCTATATCAGGCAGGGTTTATGGTTTTATTCAGAATCCCCATTTATGAAACTATAAGACGGGAGCATGGAGGCCCCCTATGGCTGCATCTCAAGCAGCTTCCCTGCAGCTGAATTCAGGTTTCTGGCCTGCTTCGCCATATGTTTCTCACTGTTTATAATAAAAAAATAAAAAATAAAGATGATCATATGATGGAAAAAGAATAATGAAAATGGAGAGAGGGAAAAGACAAACAGGACAAAATGAGGAATTATTGTAGGTAAGTGGCTCCATGGAGAAAAACAGTCCGTCTATTCAAACATACCTGCCTTGATGCTCTGCAATACCTGAGCCATGTTCTCTCTACACACTACAGCTAAGCCTTTTGAATGAAAATATCATTTACTGTTAACCATTTACCTTTTTAAGCTCCTTGCAGAATAAAAAGCTTGTGACTAGCTTGATGAACTCATAGGAGGTTGTGGTCCTCACCTGGTCTCCAGATGTTTTACAGTCCCTGCCATCTGGTTGATCTTCTCCTCCAAGCGACCGATGACTTCACTCTTCTGTTTAGAGCTGGCCTCCGAGCTCTGAGGAAGACAACCAGCGCTAGTTACCGAGCTTCATCGTTATTGGTGTTCCTTCATGCATTTCCTTTAGCAGTGTTCAATTTCTGAAAGCAGTTTCAGGGAAACTTGTTTTTCCCTGACACCAACACCCCTTTCAGTCCCGGGGTTAAATGGGTTATTGAACACGGGTCATTCCAAGCGGTGGTTACGACTACTACTACTACGACTACTACGACTACTACTACTACTACTACTACTACTACTACTACTACTACTACTACTACTACTCCTCTGATCTTAACCAATGAGGTTCCTGTCCATTGGGTAACCGGGGTCGCCCCTGTTCCTACTGCAGCTGAGCAGCATCTGGGTTGTTCCCAGGTCAGCAGGTCTGGTAACCCTGTAGACCCATTCAAACCAACGCCTGACCCGGGTCATCCTGGGCCGTTGCCCCGGGTTGAAAGGGGTACAACTACGGTAAGTGGGACAGTGAGAACCGATGACCATCTGCACCAGTGCCTTCTCTCTTTCATCAACTGGCTTGTTAAATAGGAATTTCACCATTAATCGGAGCTCAGCGCCCACAAGGCATCCAAGCAGCCGACAGCAGCTGCAGGGGAGGTTTTGATATTACTTCAATGTCAGTTGCTCTTACGGACAAGATTCTGTTCTTTTATTTTGGGGTAACCAAACACATTTTTGACTGAAGTAAAGTCATTAGATCAGATCAGGATCTGCTGCTGTGCAACTCATGATGACGTTCTGTTCTGACCTGTTCCTCTTAACCGTCAAGACTGGATGTTGACATCTTAGATTGCGATCACATCTAGTTTGCTTTCTTCAGTCTGAACCACAGCGAAGAAGTTTATTTTGTTTATGTTTGTTGCAGTTTTGGTAACCAGTCATCCCACAAGGTTAGGGATCTTGTGGTGTAACTTGATCTACCATGATGTACTTGTCTTGAAGAAACACCTGAACATGAGCATCAGTCCAGACTGTGGTTTGCCCTCGCTTCATTTTGTTCTGCCAGGCTTTCCAAGCATGAGGAACTGCTGGCTATCAGATGTCAACCTTGCATTTCTAGTTGGTTCAGATTACTTTCCTACTAACAAAACACACCACGGTTTGTTTATCTGGTGCCACCCAAGTTCAGATGGCGTTGTTCTGACCTGGCCAAACAAGGACGAAATGCTCCAAACATGCTTGGTGTGAACACAACCTCAATGCTATGCACTGTGGGGCAGGTATGACAGGGCAACCAGGTGGTCACTATCTTGCACTTCACCTGGCAAAGCTCCAAGGACCAGAAAAGTAGTATTACCTGTGACTTGTGGGTAAGCTGCTGGTTGAGGGCACGAAGATCCTCCAGCTGCTGTCTGAGCTCCACCAGGGCATCCTGCTTCTCACAGATGTCCTTCTCCAGCATCTTCATGGATAGCTCCATCTCCTGCTTCATACCGATCTGCACCTCCAGCTCCTTCTCCACATCCTGGAGAGAGACAGCACCAACCTCAACACAGCCTCAACACAGCCTTTCAGAAGATCCTGAAAGCTCAGTCAAACTTGATCTTCATCTTAACTGCAGGCCATCTGAAGTGACATTGTGTCCACATGCATGGCAGAAATATCCAACATGTCCTGACTGACCTACTTGGCTTGGTTGGCAAAAAGGCTGAATTAGATCAATTTTGAAGACCCATAACTAGAGCTTACATGAAGTTGTGAAATGCTTAAATTGTTCTTAAATGTCTGCTCAGATGAGTGTCTGTACTTTTGGATCATATTCATCATATTCTTGTGAAGAACCAATTTATCACATTTGCTCCAATACTTTATCCACAGCCTGTATCTCTTTATCCATTAAGCAAATGTGCATTCTGGCACCAAACATGTGGAGGAGGAGGAGGAGTTACAGGGGGCTACACCTTTTATTTCCTTATTTTATTCATTTCCTTAATTTCCCCCCAAGGGATCAATATAGTATCCACCCATCCACCCATCCACCCATCATCCATCCACCCACCCATCCACCCATCCATCCACCCATCCCATCCACCCATCCATCAATAAAACTCACCAATCGAAGCAGAGTTTCCTCTTTGAGCTGCTTGCGTGTTTCACCCAGTGCTTGTCCGTCTGCTGCTGGATCACTTCTCAGTGCCTGAGGAAAACAGGACAAGAAAAGAAGATTTTTACTCTTTCACAATTGTATAGCAATTTAATTTAAAGCTCAAATCCAGTAACCACAACAACCCAGTGAAACTTAAAAGTTCATCTGAAAAAGTATTGCATCACTATGACCAGCAGTCTTTTCAATTAATAGGAATCAAGTTTGCCCCAATTTACTATTTAAACTAATCACTGTTGATGACATCACTACTACGAGTCTTGAGGAAACTGATAAAAGTGGTTCAATTTAAGTTAAATGTGGTACAAACTATATTTTGCTGAACAAATGCAGACGACCAAATACAGCAACGTCACACCAACTGAACCTCAATAACCAAATAAGCTGTTTCATCATCACAATATCGGTTGCCACGACATTGAGAACGACATCGTGGACTTGGAAGTGGGACAACCTTTATTTCTAGTTTCTGGCTTTGGGAATCAGTAATTAATGCTCAATAATACAGACTGAACTGTCCTCAGGCTCAGGAGTAACACTTGAATGTTCATGTTCAGTGGCGTCCTCCATAATCTAGGACACCCTAGGACAAGATCTGACAGAAGATTATGGCCTGGCTAGTCATGGAGTTACTTCAAAACATCAGTTCTACTAATCATCTGTCACAAAACCGCACAGAGACGAGACTTTCTGAATTTCTGAAAAGTAAAATGTTTCAACAGTAGAGAAGCTGCAGTCACTCATAGTAATACTTTGTTAAGGTAAAGGTTAGACTGATGGTGTGTTCACCTTCCGATTGGACTCCAGCTGATAAGAGCTCTCCTCCTTTACTCGCTCCACATCTTCTTGTAAGGTGATGATCCTGTTGTTTGCCACGGCGAGCTGTGGAGAGTTCAAAGACTTGTTTAGACGAAGAATGAGCCAGAAGGGACGCCATGTTGCTAAGGAAAGGACATCCAGGTTACACTCAACTCTCCGAGACTCACCTCCTCTGTTAGCTTGGTATTGGACTTCTCCAGAGCATCCACCTTGGCCTGGAGGTTATTTACTGATGCACTAGGAACAGACAGAGTATTATTATAGTTTGCTATGAAGCCATCAGAGGCTGCTGGACGGAGTGAGGAGAGTCAGCCGGTTGGACATACCTTAGATGTCTGTTCAGCTCCTCAACATAATTCTTCTGATCAAGAATGGCTGTGATCTGGCCATCACTGCAGAGACAGGCAGAGATAGACTCGTAAAGCAACAGGGAGATGGAAAGACACCTTGACTTGGAGGGATGTGGACGTTTCGACTAAACGCCAAATACAAATCAGATCAAATGTGATTCTCTGTTCGCACCATTCAAAAACATTTCCTGCCAACCCCTCAGACAACAACAGGGGGTGAAGCGCTAGCAGTGTCAGGCAAGAAAACCACTTTCCCTCTTCCAAAGACGTTATCGGTACAGCACCAGGAAAACCTGAGCGCAACATTCATGCTAAAGGTAAACTCAGAACAAAACAGCGATGGTGCTTTTGCATTGATCCAAAGAGAGTCTGTGTTCTAATATGACTACCTGTATTTAATCACAAATATCAATTAGCTGAGATGATCAGGAGCTCACTCATGAAACATCCCTCACTGTGGTCGGAGATCAAGTGGACGCTACTCACCCCTCTGTGCTCTTGCTACTGTGTCCGCCATCTTTGAGGTACATTGAAAAATCTATCACCCCAACCTGCAGAGGCAATTGAACGGGAAAAAGAGTAGTCGATGACAAATGAAACCACAATGCAACACAGTATAGCAAAATATGGCATGATATAATAAAATAATAGGACTGACTACGTGCAATTTCTGGAAGATCCTAGTTGATATGTGTGATATTCCTACAGGGTTTTAATTGGAGAGTCTATTGCATTACAGGACTAAAAAATGTCAACAAACCATCCTGGTGTCATTTACAATTTGATGGTTAATATTGAATGGAACAGCGATTTATCAATAGTTTGGGAATGCTATTGACTATCCATAAAACTACCAAAGAGGTATTGATGAAGATATCAGAATAACTGTGGTCTCAAAACCAAAGAAGCATTACATTTATATCTAGTGAAGCATCTTAGTAAGGTAAGGTAACTCGTGAAAGCAGAACAACCTGTGAATCCAAGTCCTCTCCCTTCATACAGAGGTTGGCGTCAATGACGTTCAGTCCAACGAGCAGCCCGGCGATCACGGCGCCCTCTTCCTCCATCATCAAGGCATTTGGCTCGTAGAATTCACTGCAGGGGAGAGGGTGTGATGGCATTGACTCTTAGTCCAGGTAAATTGCTTTTGTAAGTATTTTCAGTCTTTCTAGTATCTCTTGCTTGTTCTAGTATCTATACGAACACACCTGAGCAGGTCCTTTCTGTTGATGATGGTCTTCATGTAGTCAGAGAGCTTCTTCTGCATCAGGGCCAGTCGCAGCCAGGCACGTCCTCTTCCTAGAGGCGTTCTGCGGCAAAAATAGATAGTTAATATAATAATATATCTGATAGTTCATGTTAAGAGACAGAATCTTTACCGTTACCACCCTGACCTTGATTACTTCAAAGTTACACTAGGCGGCAAGAGGAAACTGTTTGAACTTCAGTACCCAGAAATCATATAAGATGACATCAGCAAACTGCACACAGCACGCTCATGTTCACCCACCGGCTGGTCTGGGATCTGGGTTTCGCTCTTCAGTTTCATTTCGTTCTGTCCCGTTTCCAGGGAAGTGGACATACAACTCCAGAATTTATTTAATTTGGGCAAACCTACGGCGTCTGGACTAGTGGGGGTGGGACGCTCCTCTCTACAAATACCAATGACTTGATGATTACTTGGCCAGGTGCTGAGATTTCTGGCTTTCAAGACTCACTTTCCCGGATGCACTCTGTTGGAACAACAGCATTGGCATTTCAAGACAATCCCCTGCATACCTACTCGCATTTTCAACTGCCCAACAATGGAGGACAGTGCTGCAAGCGAGTGGTTTCAGGTACAAACGCCAAAAAGCCTCATTCACAAGGCAAAAAAGCAGCATTATCTTTACAGTATTTTGTATGCCGATTTATTACTTCTTCACCAGACGTGTTCTGTTGGAGCTCTGCTCCAATTGGCTATCTTACTCTTGTCCAAGGTGAAAATGTGACTCTGTTATTGTTACAGGCCACCATAGATCAAACTGTAAAGATGCTTCTCTTTGTTCACTTTCATGACAAGTTCGTTCAACAACTTTCTCCATGAGGAGCATCGACTTTTCTTGGATCTGACATTCGGCCTCTCTCGTTCCTTTGGTTTCCTTTGGTATCAAGCAATCACAGAGTGTATAAGTTGGTAAACACTAGCTGACACTAGTCACTTACATGATTTCTACAGTTTTAAAGCAGTGCCAATGAGCCAAGCTGATAAATTCATATATAACAGATGACAATTTGCCATTTAAAGTTATTCGTTAATTCTGGTAGTAATCCAGGTACTGTCAATTCTTTTCATAACATGTTTTTATACACAAAGTCATGGGAGAGTATTGATCACAGTATTGATCAAATCTCAGCTCAGTGATGAATGAGGGGACTTGATGGGAGACTTACTTGAGGCCAGGCAAGTCTTTCACACTGGCGGTGATCTCCCCTGCCTCGGGCGTCAGCTTCTCCACCAGCTCCAACGCCCCCCAGAAGGACTTGTTCTGCCCCAGGAAGGTCTTCTTGGCTGGTGATTGAGAGGAAGAGGTCCGTTCAAATATTTTCTTTTGAGGAATTTCAGTCACTGGATCATAATGGATATAATAATGAGCAACTTAGGAAAGAAAACAGAAACTTTCAAGGCTAAATCTGATTAAATCCACTGGCTTCGATCAGCATGGTGCCAGCAGATCTTTTTATTCTGGCCAGTGTTGAAAACGGTGTATGTTGTTAGTGGCTGGGTAATGTGACTAACCACTGAGCTACAGCTGAAGTTTATTCTTCACAACTACAACTACTACAAGATGTGGACTTATATGTATATTGGGATTGAATAATAGTTGTTTTTGACCTTTTCAAAACTTTCTGTGCAATTACCAAACTGGTCAACTGGAATTTATTCCCCACACATTTTCAGACGAACTAAACCTGAATCAAACTGTACTGAAAGAACCATGATGGAGTCCAGGTGTGTTGTACATACTTTTCAAACCATGTTTCAGACAGTGCTCCATCACCACAAAGAACTGCTGGAGGGGAGCGTAGTCCGAGTCTAGCGTACGCCCCAGGTTGAGAGCCGACTCAATCAGGCCCTTGATGCTCAGTTTGGCCATGTTCATCAAGTTAAGCCTTTCGATGGCGATGGGATCCTTGGGATCTGGAGAGAAAAACAGAAGAGGGAATCAACAAATGTGTCACCTGGCACGACCCTCATTCTGGCTACGGTCCACTGAGTCAAGAGCTCAACTTCAATTTGAGAGAAACATTTGGTATTGCAGTGCAGCGTGGGTCTTTGTCTCAACGTTCAGGTCGAAACCACAACAGAGGAAAGCTAGATTCAGTCTTACTGAGCCAGTGTTCACGTGGAAGCAGCCCAAGATGACGTCTCAGACTAGAGGTTGTTTGGCTTCACTTCCCCAAACAAACCAAATGAAGGAACTGAAGGGTTTGATTCACACCCACGTACTAAAAACAAAACCTTTTCTCCAAAAACATCACAGATGTGGCATCATGGTGCTAGACAGCTCACCATCTCTGGATGTCTCAAAAGGAAAACTGGCTGCTTATTTTTTACAATACAATTATTAATAAATCTAATGGAAAATATATTTAGTGGTAATGTCCTCGTCTTTAGAGAAGGACTTGTAAGGTGTCGTATGATTGTCTTTATGGTGGAAAGAAATCTGACATGTTTGAGAACGAATGGTTAAAACTTGTTTTCATTAGAACATTGAAGTAAAATTAAAACTGTTTTATGTGGAAATAAGCAATTTGGCATTTAGCTTAAGAATGACTTTAATACTGCAGCATTATACAGACAAGAAGCCAGAACATCAGACAGAACATGGGACAGAACATGGGACAGAACATCAGACAGAACATCAGACAGAACATGGGACAGAACATGGGACAGCTTACAAAAACCAATAACATCCAGATCCATCGACGACGTTCTCAGAGGGAAACGCTTAGATCAGCAGATTCCAAGTTAAAGTAGTATTAGTATTAGTATAGTATTAGTATATCTAATATGAATCTATAAGACTAATACACTATTTATTATCCTCATTAAGCCTACTCAGGTTTTCAGTGTCAGGGACAGACAGACAGCCAGTCATCCATTGGAGGGCAACGTGATGTTATTTCTATGAATTGATAGGATCATAAATCTGATCATAAATCTGATCATACGGTATCACGACGCCCTTTGATCTACATCCCCTCCTACTATCTTCAACTGTCTACATGTTCATAGTGAGTATCAATTTAAACTGATGTTGTTCTATCAGCTAACCAACAAGCCACTCCAGAGGCGGTGCAGGTGTCCTGACCAGGGCTGGGCACTATGGTTGGCACAGTGTTTTACTGATCAATGTTAATGATCACCCCAATATATCTGCATGTATTTGATGATTGAAAAGTATTCTGCTGAGGACAAAAATAATATATTATCAGAGCCAGTGAGTTCACATGAACACTAAACACCAGCAGGGTTTCTCTTCAATAAAGACGGTCTTGGTGGAGGACTCTCTAGGACCCTGTAGCCCATCGCTGCTCCACGCTACAGCTAGCCTCCCCCAGAGACATGACTATTAACAATACACCGCAATAAATAACAACTATATCAAAACAACCTGAGAGATGACTCGGTTACTAAATGTGACATAAACAAGTTGATTTATAACATTATGATTTTATATTAACTCAATAACACAGTTGTCATGGTTACTGCTGCACTTCAATCAGTCCCATTCACTTTTCACTGCCCTGCACTTCAGCCCCTTCAGCCCCTTCCACATCCATCCACCCATCACCATCTCTAACTGTATCTATGAACCATCCTTCCATTCACTCTTCCCTACTTGTATATATGGAAACATCCTGAACATCCTGGTTCTGTCACCTAGTACCGCAGTTTTTTAGTATTTCGTTTTTAGGCCTTTGTGTTTTGTACTTTCGGTCTCTTGTGATACTGTTATGCTGCTGCAACCCCAGAATTTCCCCCCGGGGATCAATAAAGTATCAATCCATCCATCTATCTATCCATCCATCTTGAAGAGATGCAGGCTGAAGTGCTGTAGTGCGTCTGGTCTTTCTCAGGTTAGCAGAGGGAGTGGCGACAGACGAGGAAGAGAAAAGTTTGTTGTTGCACAACGGCTGCATCTCATGCATTCTCCGCAATTAAATTACAAACCAAACAACCAAACAGCTTAGTGCATGTACCGGTTTAACACAATAAATATCTGGTTAGTGGCGGTGCGAGTGACGTGCACATCAAGAACATGCAAACCTGTTTCTGCTTTGTGATTGGCTGATTGTGTTGCATTTGGCCGAGGACAACCAGCAGTTTAAAACTCCCAGTTCATCACTGTTGTCTGGGTAAGTCATGATCATTAGAGACTGCTTTACCACCCGGCACTTCCTGGTTGTTATATCACGCGGCCCTACTCTATTTACCAGCAGCGTCATCCTGCCAACAGCTCCAAACGGCGCTCATCACCCCTCCAACATGACACAGCCTAAACAGGATACAGAATTCACTGGAAGGAAAGTGGCGCCCGGGGACCTGCCCAGTCACCACGCCCTAACACAAATCACACAAGCTGCTCGGACACTCGGCTAATCTGACACGTTACCTTCGTGGGTTGGCTCTGGGTCTGGGGTGAGGGAGATATCGTTGAGCTCGCGCAGGCAGAGCCATTCGCCATCAACAGACACGCGAAAGTTGCAGAGATAAATGGTCTCCCGGGCTGCCTGGGTGATCTTGTCGGTGGTGGGGGTCGGGGCATCGCTCTGAGGCATCAGATCAGACATGATGACTCAGCTGATGCGAGGCAAAGCTAACACCACCGAGGGAAAAGGCGCAGCTTTGGTTCCAAGAGCCAAATGCAAAGTAGGCCCCGAAATACCAGGTCAGGGACAAAAAGGATTCAGAGAGGATGAAAAGAGCATCAAAACAAAGGGAAGGAGCCGAGACGAGAAAGGCCAGCAGGTGTTTGAAAGAGCTCCGTTCTCTTTATGCCTGCATCCTCCTCTCCTGCTTCTACGAGCGAGTCAAGAGAAAGCGCTGCCGTCTTGAGAAAGGTTGTCCTGCCCTCCCCTCCTCCTCCTCTCAAACCTGCTGCTATCCCTTTTGTGCAGCCTGGGGGTTTAAAATGCACGAGAGCACGGTGCTGAAAATCACAACCCTCCTCCGGTCAGCTCACTGCCGCTCCGCTCTGATTGGGCTGCTCGCGCACCGCAGTGAATGCACTGGGTGGGTGTCGACCAAGATGGCTGACAAATATGCTGGGTACAGGAACACGTCACGTGAGCAGATGGTGCATGCGTAAAAAGGAAGGTGGGGGGGGGCCGGGGGGGCGGGGGTCCCCAGAGAGCCCATCTGATGCTAATGATGCAGCAGAGGACTCATCCATCTCCCGAGCATCACCACCCCCGACCGGAGAGAGAAGCCTATTACTCAATAACCTGATTATGGTTCAGCGATTTCACTGTAGTTTATTTTATTTAACGGTGAGCAACAGTATTGATACAGTATTGATACAGTATTGATACAGTATTGATACAGTGTTGATACGGCCACAGCTTTATGAGTTTTATTGAAGAAAACAAAATTAGCAAAGTACAGTTTGTGTTTAAGATGTCAACATCAAAAAGGAAACTACCTGGGGCTAATTTATTATTATTGTTTATCATCTTTCAATAGAATAATATCGTAGTTATCGTAATATAAATGCTGTTGTCTAAATAATAGTGAAAAAATATCTTATTTCTTATGATATAAATTTTATAATAACGCCCAGCCCTAAAACTACCTGGGCAATAACTCAATATTATTGTTCATCATCTTTGAATAAATATCATATCTTATTGATATCGAGTCTTAATACACAATTCTGTTAAATTAAATTAAATTACTGATTAAAATCAGCCACAAAATGAGATCTGAAGCAAATTAGAGATTTTTCTATATTAATAAATATCATATGATATGTCATCATGTCAGGTCATGTCAGGTCATCATTGACGCCCTATCACACACAGTGTGACATGACATTTGCTATAACAGCTGATACCAATATGAACCAGTAAAAGCATCATAGAGAAAACAACCCACTGCCTCCACAGTCTAACTAACACACTGGTTACCTCCAGGTTAACTCGGAGGTGACATTTGGTAACTTCAGGTAAATGTTGGTAGCTAAGTTGACGTTGACATCATTAGTTAGCTCAGACTGTTTATAGTGGAATTACCTAAACTGACCTCAGCAACCACAACAACAACAACATGACAGCAGGCCCAACAAACCTGCAAGCTAACCACACAGTCTGTTGACATTAGTGTCGTTTGACGAACTAACTAGTAGTGGTGACGTCACTGCCGTTACCAGCTAACTAGGGCAAGTTTGCTAATGAATTAGAGCCTGAGAACCAGATGGGTGCACTGCCGGAAGTGCCAGTGTTGGTCATTACTTTGCTAGCTAGTTAGCTACTGGCTATCACCTCAGTCACAAGGTGGGAAGCTGTCTGTTTAGATTCACGTGGTAGTTACTTACCAAGCTAGCTAATGTTACCACTAACTAGCGTTAATCCGTCAGTAGGGGGTTCTAACAACAACTAACCCTACCAGCTGGCTGGAGCAGCACTGTAAAAAGTTAACCCAATTAACGTTAACTAGCTCTTACTTTTGGATTTCGACTTGGTTCTCTCGATCTGGAACTCAAAGTGTCGCAGTGGAGCGGGAGACAGCGAGCCCGTCTTCGGGGATCTCAAGTTTGAAGAGTTCAGAGCCTCTTTGAAGTATATCACCGAAGTTGGAGATAAAGTCTCATCCGGACTGTCAACGTGTCCATTCTCATCTTTAAAACATGGTTTTCCAGAGGCGTCCAAACTTTGTACAGCCTGTGCAGATTGCGGACCCAGGTCTGGCGGTGACATGTCCCCCTCCGCCATCCTCACGTCAGATTCCCTTCATGTGACCAGCAAGTGGCTTGACAGCATTTAGCTAGTTAGCTTCCACGGCCATATACACAGACGTGCTTAGCAAAACATCGATCGCCCGTCCCACTAGTTTACTCCAAAATCACTCCAGTGTCACTCCTTCCTTTCGTCCTTTCCTCCACAGCCTCCTCCCTTCCTCCGTGACCCGGAAATCGATACGAAACAGAAGGCATAAGCATTTTGTTAAATCTGGGCTGATTTCGCGAGAGTTTGCACGTTGTGTCAGCGTTCCAGCAATACAGAGATTCAATTCACACACAGAGAGATGTGTCACCAGTGGGAAAACCACTGATGGCAACGTAGCAGTATCGGATTACGCTAGTACGAAAGAGGGCGTCGAGTTCAGTAAAGGAAAGCACGCATGCGCGAGAATCGGAACGGTGCCATCCCTTTCTAATGTCTTTTCTCCGAAATTTGCTGCACGACAGTGGAATTTTGTTTTCGGCGCCTGAGTAGCCATATGTTTTTTTCAGCCGTGACAAGGCTGAACTACGAACTACTCTGTGGGTTAAACATCATTTTTACGGTCTGTGGCTGAGCACTGCATGGCGCGGCTCTCCCATGATTCACTGCGATTTACTGCCTCGCATCCTTACACTCTAACCGCAGTTACCTGTTAACCGTGTTCAGATGTGACTGGTGGTAAACCGGGATGGAGATGTGGGAAGAGACTGAACTGAATGATACTTAAATACTATGAAGCACAATGTGAAATGGAAAGTAACTTTGACACCGTCTATGTTCTGATATTGTTTGATTGCAATGAATTGTGCTACTGGGACACTTTCTGTCTAAATAAAATATATGTTTTATTGTATACATATGTATGTATATCATACATGTAACACTACTGTCTTACGTGTCTTATCAATCGAGTATAATTAATTAACAAGAAACATAAATATTCGACTCAAACAGAAACCTGTTCATTTGACTCAATACTGTTGAGAAAAAGATTTTGGCTGAAGTTGTTAGTAATTACATGTAGCCCATCTCCGTCTTTCAAGCTGGAGTATAAAACCATGGTTCCTTAACAATGTGTATCCCTTCCTGTGTGTACTCTCGATGGGATGACATGGTGGATCCCTGCTGCACTATGTAATGCTTAGAGCGGGCAACAGGAGGAGATGGAGGACTGGGAATACTGGGCTCATGAGGGTTAGGGCGTTACGAGTCACATGGTGAAGATTTACACAGGCAGGTGAATAGGATGCTGAAATACTTAGACCAAGGTTACAAGACTTTGCCCTGAGCAGCTCCCAGGCGTGATACAGCACATGTGTACCCACTAACCTCCCTCAGGACATTGCTTTAAACAAGACTGTATTCTTAGTCAACTTGCTTTGTTAAATAAAGGTTTATAACTCTGTCGCCATGCTCCTGGAAACACACAGCTGCAACGACAATCCCTTCAAGCTGTGTCCTATTATTACAGCCCCAATCCAGAATTACATACAGGGACACACATTTTATTTTATACTTTTAATTTATTTTATACTTTTTAAAGTTGTCCCCCTTTGCATTTTGAATGGTGACGATGGAGACCCACCAGGATGGTGCTCAAACATATTCAGACATGCTGGTGAACATTTTCTTTCAGACGCCGAAGGTCAAGGCAAATTAAAACAAAATAAATTCAGAACTCATCTTGCTTGGTTGTCACATATTGTATTAAAGCTCATCCATCAGCTTTGACAGGTGTTGGTGTGTTTAGACAGTTTTAGTGCCACAGGTATATATTCTAACTGGATGTGCATCATCACAGCAAACAAGGAACTAGTCCACATCCACTGCTGCAAAGAGTTGTGAGTGGATAACATGGATAATACTGCACATATTCCTACAGTGTTTTCCAGCTTCTCTTTCATGCATGTCTTGTGAATGGAAGTAAGACCGGGGTTAGGGTTAGGGTTAGGGTTTAGGTTTAGTGTTAGTGTTAGGGTTAGGGGTGCTCTGACATGTGCTGCATTAACTACCACGGGACACAACCTGTAATACACGTGTTCAACAATAACCTGCAGGTCGGCCTTTCTGTCTTATGGAGGGACGAGAACCAGATCAGACCATCAGATCTGTCACAGATTAACTGGTAGGTTAGTCGGTCTGCAGGTCCTGGGGAATGCCACTGATCTTTAGGAGCTTGTGCTTCACCATGTACAGTGTAAAAGACAAAGACTCCCTTATTTATTTTTTTAAAGTATATATTTTTTGCCTTTTTTGACAGAGATAGTGAGACAGGAAGGTATGGGAGAGAGGGAAAGACATGCAGCAAATGTCCTGTGGGCCGGATTTGAACCCTGGTCGGCTGCGGGAAGGACTGAGCCTTGTGGTATGCACTCTACCCGGTGAGCCACTGGGGTGCCCCAAAGACTCACTTTTAACGTAAATGAATGGACCATGTCAGGGTTTGAAAACATTAACAGCAATACAAACCACCAGGCATCATGTACTCATGTCTTTATGGATCCAGATCTGCTTCTCATTGACTGTCACATATCATGTCTTCTCTCTGTCCACACTACATGGTCAGAATAACGGAAACACCAGTCAGATTTCCCTTTGTAAAACTGACTATCATTTATATGGCAGATTGTTCTCCCACTCATCTTCCACAGGACAAAGGCAATGCACTTCACCACTAACATAAAGGCTGTGAATGGAGGAGGAGACTGCTGGTTCATCATTCCATAGTATCGAGTAACTGGTTGATGGTTTGAGCTGGTTTTTGATGGGCACTGCTGGTCTTAGCTGGTCTTAGCTGGTCTCAGCTGGTCTCAGCTGGCCAGAGATGGTGGTCAAAATACATAGTATGCAGGCCATAACATGTCATGCATGTCTGGGCTGTTCTGTTCAGCAGAGCTTGGAGCTTTTTTACTGCATGTTGTGAGTTATTGTTATTGTCACTCAATAATGATGATATCTATAATAAGATCATAATAATGATAACTGGGAGCAGGTCAGCTCAACTCAAAACCAAACCACAAATGAAAGACACAATAACAGAGTACAGTAGAAAGACTGACAGACTGCATGGAGGTCAGGGTTCGGGTTGCGCTACGCTAGCTGCACCTAGCCAGCCAGATAACAAACATTCAACTAGCTCGCTTCTTTATCAATGAAAACATTAAACCAATAGTTGCTCTTACTGATCATTTATCATATATTATTTTAACATGATTGTTAATAAATAATCAACAGTTGTGTAATTATTTATAGATAGTTGAGCTAAATAAGGCACGTACGTTTGGCTACTAGCTTCCCCGTTAGCAATTGGCTAACATCTATTTAAAATATTACAGTTAAAGACAAATCTAAATAACATGCAACTAAACTACGAACTTCTGGAAACTTGTGTTTCAAGATCAATCCTACTCCTGAAATGTTTGGCCACAAACCCTCCAACCCTTTCATGTGGTTTGTAAGGAGCGAGTAGAGACAATGTTCAGGTCACAGCAGGAGGAGGAGGAGGAGGAGGAGGAGGAGGCTTGTCTGTTTCTCTTCACAGAGCTGTGCCACATAGCTGAAATCTCAGAGTCCCTCGGTTCAACTGGACCTTTCTGAGCCTCGAGCTGTTTCTCACTCCTGTACCGGCCAGGTCAACATGCAGCTTTACATCTGACTGTGAGAATGTTAAGCCACGTCTATAAGAGGAGGGACGAGTCTCCTCTGAACCTTCAGTCAGTACAGTCCTGTACAGTGCTGCCCACAGGGCCAGGAAGGGCCCCTAGGGGACGGTGTGCCTTAATGTCCCTTAATTCAACCTGCATTTCACCAGGACACTCACTCAAATCAATACACTAAGCTCCATGTCTTTACAGCAAAATAACAGCACATGACTCATCTGAACCCAGTGGATTATTATTATTATTAGTATTATTATAATTATAATATTATTATTCTATTATTATTAGTATTATTATGCTATTATTATTATTATTAGTAGAAGTAGTAGTATTCTATTATTATTATTAGTCTATTATTATTCTATTATTATTTTATTATTATTATTATTATTATTATTCTATCACGTTTGGAGGCTAGCAAAGACATTATGGTCTACCTTGTTATGAGCTGGCTGGGCGGTGGTGGAGTCTCTGGTCTGATTCGTTCAGTAAGTCTCAAGTTTGTTCAGACATGCTAGCTGGCCACGGAGCAAACAGCCCAGCCCCGGCCCTGCGCTGGCTCCTGGGGGCCAGCCAGCCACGCACTGGCCCCGAATGGGACCCAGCACAGACCCAGCACAGACCCAACACAGACCCAGCACAGACCCAACACAGACCCAGCACAGACCCAACACAGACCCAGCACAGACCCAGCACAGACCCAACACAGACCCAACACGGTCCAACACAGACCCAGCACAGACCCAACACAGACCCAACACAGACCCAGCACAGACCCAGCACAGACCCAACACAGACCCAGCACAGACCCAACACAGACCCAGCACAGACCCAGCACAGACCCAACACAGACCCAACACGGTCCAACACAGACCCAGCACAGACCCAACACAGACCCAACACAGACCCAGCACAGACCCAGCACAGACCCAACACAGACCCAGCACAGACCCAACACAGACCCAGCACAGACCCAGCACAGACCCAACACAGACCCAACACGGTCCAACACAGACCCAGCACAGACCCAACACAGACCCAGCACAGACCCAGCACAGACCCAGCACAGACCCAACACAGACCCAACACAGACCCAACACGGTCCAACACGGTCCAACCAGCCCTGCCCCGGCTTCAGCAAGTATCTGTTGGTGAAATAAGACGGTGGAAACTGTCATAACATTGTTTGGTTTCTACTTTAACAGGCTTTCTGTTGACAGGTTTACTGTCTTCTGCTTTTCAGACAACAGAAATGTCCTTTCCTTCCTCAGCTCAGTGGGTAAAGGTTGGTTGGTTATTAGTTAGTTACCTTAGCGGAAGACTAAATAACATTAGCTACCAGAAAATCATTATTTCTGCTGGCTTAATGTTAACTGAGCAAACATTAGAGGGTATTGGTCCAGACTTTAGGGTTGCTGGGCACTCTGCTAATAAAACCCAAACCTTCTGTTAACGTGTCTCTTCTGTTAACGTGTCTCTTCTGTTAACGTGTCTCTTCTGTTAACGTGTCTCTTCTGTTAACGCGTCTCTTCTGTTAACGTGTCTCTTCTGTTAACGTGTCTCTTCTGTTAACGTGTCTCTTCTGTTAACGTGTCTCTTCTTCAACAACAGTTCAAATGTTTCTGGTTGTATTAGAAAATCGAGTTAAGCTCACGTTGACTCAGACTAACAGAAACACACTTCTCCTGCTAATCTTCAGTTAGTTCATTTAGAGGACGTCATTAAAACAAAAACATTCTTTATTAAAATATCCAGAAGCTGTAACAGTAATAAATACTGTACCATAAATTAGTACTGTTATACTCTATTTTAAAACTGAGATTATTATGTATATGTATAACATGTATATAATATGTGTATAATATGTATTAAATATTTATTAAATAATATTTCATTATTTAATGTGTAATAATAAAAAAAACAATAAAAAAAGAAATAATAATAAATAATAATAACAATATATCACCACACAAACTACTGGAATAATAATATTGCTTTGTCACTTCGGTTCGCTGGCCAGTTGCTTGCAGCTCCGCCCTTCATCAGCAGGTGAAAGTGGGAGAATTTGGGGAGACTGGGAGTGTCTTTAGAGACTGGGAGGACTGGGAGTGTCTTTGGAGACTGGGAGTGTCTTTAGAGACTGGGAAGACTGGGAGTGTCTTTGGAGACTGGGAAGACTGGGAGTGTCTTTAGAGACTGGGAGTGTCTTTGGGGACTGGGAAGACTGGGAGTGTCTTTAGAGACTGGGAGTGTCTTTGGAGACTGGGAAGACTGGGAGTGTCTTTAGAGACTGGGAGGACTGGGAGTGTCTTTGGAGACTGGGAGGACTGGGAGTGTCTTTGGAGACTGGGAAGACTGGGAGTGTCTTTAGAGACTGGGAGTGTCTTTGGAGACTGGGAAGACTGGGGAGTGTCTTTAGAGACTGGGAGGACTGGGAGTGTCTTTGGAGACTGGGAGGACTGGGAGTGTCTTTGGAGACTGGGAGTGTCTTTAGAGACTGGGAGGACTGTGAGTGTCTTTGGAGACTGGGAGTGTCTTTGGAGACTGGGAGTGTCTTTAGAGACTGGGAGGACTGTGAGTGTCTTTGGAGACTGGGAGTGTCTTTGGAGACTGGGAAGACTGGGAGTGTCCTTTAGAGACTGGGAGGACTGGGAGTGTCTTTGGAGACTGGGAGGACTGGGAGTGTCTTTGGAGACTGGGAGTGTCTTTAGAGACTGGGAGGACTGTGAGTGTCTTTGGAGACTGAAGTGTCTTTAGAGACTGGAGTGTCTTTAGAGACTGGGAAGACTGGGAGTGTCTTTGGAGACTGGGAGTGTCTTTAGAGACTGGGAGGACTGGGAGTGTCTTTAGAGACTGGGAGTGTCTTTAGAGACTGGGAAGACTGGGAGTGTCTTTGGAGACTGGGGAGACTGGGAGTGAAATACCAGTGGGTTTCTGGAGCCAGTAGAAACCCACTGGGTTTCAGTACCTGGCGAGGTAATCAATGAATCATTGGTATTGATCAGCAACCCTTTCAGTAAAGTCAGTTCAGAGTCTGAAGCAAGCAAGCCAACATCGTCACCCACGCCTCACCCACGCCTCACCCACTCCTCACCCATCACAGTGACAGCAGGGTCTTTTACTCAGAGGGTCTCAGGGTTGAGAGAGCGTGTGACTCGCCCATGATGTATTTCTGAGAGCAGCTAGCTCTTGATGCCTCGCCATGCTTCCAGACACCTGGAGGCAGGGGGATGCAGCTGGAGGCTTCTCTGCTTTACACCAAATCCCCCTATGAGGCCATGACCAGAGAGACAGACTGAGCTTCTTCCATCCAACTTCAGCAAATCTTAAGCAAACTTTAGAAACGTCACAACAAATAAAGTGCAGATTAGGTTCATTTCCACCAGCTGGGTTGAAGCCACATCAGAAACACCCCATATTAGTGTCAAGCTATTTTTTATCCCTAATAAGCCAGTAAGTGTCGGGGTGAGAAACAATTTTTCCCATTCTTTCACAAAATGTGTAAATGTTAAATTCAACTGGTGAGGTATCCAGTTCAGCTGCTTTGTTAATGGTCATGAAATCCAGTTTTATCAGCGCCAAAATATCAAGAAGAATTTCAGAGCAAAGCGGAGCTGGAATTTCCTTGAAGAATTTTACTTCAAAGACGCGAGCTGGCACACGATCAGACCATCTGGTGAGACCACGAGGATGGAAGGAGCCTCATCAGATACTCACAGAACATATTTCAAACTACAAAACACCAACATGCCATTGCAAATGCCCTTCAAAGCTTCTTCACAGGGGAATCCGGGACAAACACAAAATGGGCATTATAGTTCAAAATTGCATTCCCGGTGCGGCGGGGCATCCCGGCGGCTCGGCGGCTCGGCGGCCTGCACGGTGCTCTTCGGGCACGCCGGGTCCACGACCTGCCTGCCCTCTCTTTCACCTTTTCTGCTGTTTCTCCGCTGCACACCATCACATAAAGCTGCTGCACACAAGGGAAAAATGGAAGTGCTGACATGCTTGGGGGGGTGAATGTGTTGTCAGCAGCTGTTTTGCGTTATACACTGATGTATGTGGGACGATCCTCCACATCAGCTCATCTCAGAGATGGGCTACTGGTGTCAGCCGAACAATATTTTGTGTTATGAATAAAAACATAAAACTTTGTTTTGAGAACAAATTTCAAGTTGTGGAAAATATTATGTACTAAAGGTAAGAGCTCTTCCTTTCCACGTTCTGGATGCTGTGTGAGGTTCAGGTGTTGATGTTGAGACGATCGTCTCAGTGGTTACAGATATCAGAGGTAATAAACGCACCGCTAGTTTTTAGTGTTTCAGAGTTTTGTCAGCTGGACTACTTTTATTGCACATTATTTCTCTAGATTTCTCTAGATTTAATTTATTTATATGTTTTGCTCATTAGAAATCAAAGTCTTGTCTTGTGGATTGTGTAGATCACATTTGCAGGATCTTTGATTGGGAAATACCAGATAAACCAGCCTCAGGTTCTCCTGAGATAGCAGCAAGAAACCACTTCACCTGACCAGGGGTCAGTCTGGTTTATTAACTTTATTAACAGTATCAGGTTTCTTAGAAGGATTCTTAGAAAGTCGAGAAGCTGCCAGCAGAGTTTCACCTACCAACACAGGAGGTGAAATAAAAAACAGACAGGGAAAGCACGAGTTGAGTTGAGTGAGTTATTAAAGAAGAATAACACTCAATTAAAAAAAGTACATATCGTTAAAGCATGTGTTAAAACAACAGCTAGAACCAGAGGTCAAAGGTCAAAGACTAACTTCACTGATGAATGGACACAAAACCTTGAGGACTAATTCAACATGAATCAGCGTTCAGACACAAGATATTCTCTGTTCTTATGGATCTATACTGGACATCAGTGGGACAGCAAATAGTACATAGTAGTTTGTTTGAAGACTTGTGTTTTTTCACTGATATTGATTATTGAAACCTTTGTATGTGATCAGAGTATCATATAGCTCAATATTCACTGTAATCTGAATTGGCTCTAGTGTTTACCAGCAGACCTTGGACAAACTGTGGGACTACGAAGGGACAGCGCTTAAAGGTCAAAGATCGAGACTAAGGTTTAGAGTTCATGCCAACAAAACCCATCACCATGAATGCTGTTAAATGATACGATACATACAATGATACGATAAAGTTTCACAGTCATTCTTCTCAGTTTCCCAGTTCACACAGTGTTGCTGTTTGACTTTCTAGGGAAGCACTGGTCGGTTTTAGACACAACACCAACACACATTTAGCATGGTTTAGTTCTGTCATCCAGTGAAGAACCCCAAAGCTCTTATAGCATCAAAGGTATTCTCCTTTGACCGTCCCCTGGGACAAGGACCTTTTCTCCAGGAGGTCAGGAGGTCGTCTCTGTCTCCTTTACTGCTATAGGACAAGTGACTGCCTGGCGTTGCGTAATCCAGACCAGATAGTCAGACTAGCAGAGAGGCCAGGAACTGGGCTACAGCAAAATATTTACCTTGAGTCATGACGCTGAAGCTTCACAGTTGACCATCAAGTTGGAGCTTTTTTCCTCTTAAAGGAAAGTGGGCATTCCTCTCCACCACAGCATATGGTTCCCAACCACAGTCCATCAGCCTGAGAAACACTGACCGATGTCTCTCAACATGAATCTTAATTTCTTGCAGCCGAGCCAGACAGACGTGTCATGTTGTGTCATGTTGTGTCATGTTGTAGTCGAGACCAGGAGATCAGAGACGGAGATCGAAACAGGCAACGTTTTGTGAAATTGTCTCATTGGTCACCTTGCTTACCTTTACCATGTTACGACAGGAATATCACCTCTGGTGTCTCTGGTAGATCTCTCTGTCCTGGTCACATGCTAACACGTTAGCATACAGTACGTTAAGAGCCTGTAGCCAGCTAGCATCATCTCACGTCAGAAGATAAACCTTTCACTAATCCAGAGTTGGAGAGTTTTCTGCCAATCCTCTCGTCACATAAATGGTAAGTTGACCAATGGGCCGATTTCCCCAAAGGTTTCAATCAGGGAGCCAATCAGGACCGGGGCCAGTTGTGATGCGTTTACTGGAGTTGGTCTGAAACTTCCTGGAAAAAAAGACATTTTGAAAATGCAATAACTTAAAATGAAACCACTCAAACCCAAAGATTTTAACAAGATCTTCATTAAACATCTTTGATCATATATCTACACCCTCAACCATGATAATATGGCATGCTGAAGTCCAAGCTTATTCAGTTACCACCACTTTTGAAAGATATTTTGTGTTAGACTTATTTGGAGGTTTTGCACAGGAAACCTAGTTATTCTGGGATGGTGACAAGGGCCTAAAGGAAAGCACAACTTCATATGCAACCATAAATCCATATTTTTTTCTCTTTCGTGTCCTTGGTGCTGACCTCAGATGAAGGTGACAGCCAATCATGCCTTGCAACAACCATCAGATGGCGCTGTAGAATCAAATTACATCAGTCACCAGTATATTTCCAAATAAATAAACCCAGCAAGTATCCCTTATTAATGAATTTTAGAGGGTTGCAAGACAAATATCCCAGCAAAACTGTAAGTCCCAGGAATATCATAGGAGATTAAAAAATACCATCATTTTCTACCTTATAAAAAAGGTAGAAAAATGTCAACATGCAGTTTATTCAACATTGGCTGCAGGAATCAGAAAAGCAATGCTCAGCTCTCGGCCCTTTGCCCATGACAAAGGGCCGAGATGGTTGATGGTTTCATGAATTTGAAACCATCGCTCAGTAAAGGTACAATAACAAGGAAATGTGATTGTAATTGTTATAAAGATGTATTTCATGGTGTAATTGTATTACATAACTTTCATTGTCTATTTATTTATTTGTTATGTATTTATTTGATATTTCTATAGATTTTATAGATGTTTTTCCAACTTTTCATTTATGATCAGATTGCTGACTTCATATCGCACTTTGTATGTTCAAGCCTTCACTGTCTCGTAGTTGTACAATGTTATTTTTTCAATAACAAATGTATTTATGTATTTATCATATTATATTATATGTTTATTCTGATTATTAATTGATTTTGTATATGTATTTATTTGTATATATATATGTATATATTTATATATATATGTGGTGATGTTCACAGATTGGTGACTTCATTGTGAACTTCGTGTGTTCAGACGTTGACCTGCCTGGTGGTTGTAAGCAGCTCTTCAATGAGAGACAAGAAGCCACAACAAAAGGGAGAAGGAGTGTGTGATGATCCTCCAGCTCTCTGACCTCCCACTGGAGGTGTGGCGTTGACAGAAGGATGGTCCTGCAGACAAACAGACAGAGCGTGCAGAGCCACATGCACTCTCGTGCCCGGTGGAAGTAGCCGTCCTTGCCTTCATGACAGGAGCCAAACACACTGAGCCAGAGGTACGAACAGCGGTGAGTAGTTTACACTTTTCCCACCTTGGGGTTGACACCTCAACTCATTCCTCCGGGCCAGGTGTGTGCGTGCGTTTATGTATGGATTTCAGTGAAGGAGCGCGCTCACGAAAAGTCAACATAATATCCCTATAATATTCATTATAGGGATATTATAGTGCCCAATAGTGACTTCATCGTACTTCATGATATTTTTTTGAATCTCCTTTGTTACTGCTAGAGGATGCTGACCAGTTGTAGCGGCATGGTAGCTATTTTAAAGTTTTCCTGTTGTACTTGTATATTACTAGTAGTGTTTCCTCTGGTCAAGCGCAGTAACGCACGTGTCTGCAGAGCGGCCGTTCTGTGTCCAGTAGATAAAATGCCTGTAAATGTTGTTTTTGTCTGTTCAGCACATCGAGCAGGGAGACTGATCACACCAGACCGACGAGATGAGCGGCAGTAAGAAGTGAGTGACACCGACAGATACCTGACCTCATGTAGTTGAGGTGTTGTGCAGAAAAGAGCCTGCAAATGTTTATTATTATTATTATATTATTATTAGCACGAGTAATGGCCGCGTGCGTACGGGCCAAGTGCATTTGAGGACTAAAGTGACCATCAAAAAGTCACTTGTGCTTTAAAGTAGTGCTGCAGAAGGGTTTGCTATATTTTATCCATCTGTTATAAGGTTTGTTATTGTGTTAAAACTAGTGAATTATCTAAATGTGAGCTACTTGTTATTATATAGGCTAGCTATAGGCCCGTTTAAACAATTTGAACAAATCACTTTTACAACATTAATAACCATGTAATTGATGTGTCATGATTATAGAAGGAAGGGAGGAAAGTGTTTTGATTCCTACCATATAAAAATTCAGTGAATGAACAAACCTCCTCTGATGTTCTGACGCTGGACAAGCACACGAGGTTGAGATCTGAGATAACTCACCTGAGAGCCGTCTGGAGCTCAGGTGAGGCTGATTGTCAGAAACCCATCACCAAAGTGACCCCAACCCTCGGGGGTCTGAGCCCATGCTGCTGATTTTGGGTTACATAGAAATTGTCTCTTATCATGAAGCTGAAGTGACGCACGGCCGCCCAGAAGAGAGACAAAACAGATTCAGACATTTATTGACAATACAATCAGAATACTGGTCACCCTCAGGGTTAAATCAACTAGGTTGTTTTAAAATAGAAAGATTAGAGACATGTGATCCATTCCAGTAGCGCTGATCCAGTAGCGCTGCTTAATGATAGAGAACAGAAGAAAAACTGGAAGTATTCCTTCAAGGAATTTTGTTGTCTAATAACATTTCCCCTTCGCGGGGATTCGGCGTTACCGGTTTGAGTGTGGGGGGTTGGGTTACCTTCACATGTTATTAAACCACATGTGAGGTTGTCAGCTCACATGGTGACGTATCATGGTTCAGACATGACACGCCGGACGTCCTCAGCTGGACGTCTCCGTGGTGCTGCAGGTCATCAGCTGGATCAGCTCAGAGAACAAACTCTACCAGCCTGAGATTACAGTAAGTCATACAAGGACAGGAGGACTGATAGGTTATCTGTGCAGTGACAGATAGTGGACAATATACAATTTGTCATGAGTGCAAAGTAACAGTGTGGAAAGTTTTTAATTAACGTACAATAAGGAAGGTTCATTAAAGGGAGATTCCACCCTAATACACTCAATAACATACTGGTGATGTACCGTTCACTCCTGGTCCATCTAGTCGTCTGTATTGTTCTTCCTCCAGTCGTAGACGACGTGACGTCACGTTGAGATATTTCCAGTCTGATATCAGAAAATGTTTCATGATCTAAACCATCAACGGTCACCGTCAGGTTTTGGTGTCAGCCAATCAGAATCAAAGAGCAAGGGCTTCTTTCTAGACCGACGATCAACAATCATACAGGAGAAATCCATCAGATTTTTTGGCTACTGTCTCCACCGACAGTAGCCAAGATAGACCAGAATGCAATGCAGCCACAAGACATGTTGCGTTTTGAGTAAAGGGGGCAAAGGTCATTCTGGGAAATGTAGGAAATCACTAACTGAAGTAGACGAGGCAGGTTGAGGGAAAGTGGATTCCTGAGAAAGTAGATTACAAAAATAACTGCTGGAATGTGTCGAAGATCATAAACTGATGATGCCTAACAGAGTGAAAGTGTCCAGGGAGACTTTTAAAACATAAAGATAAAACATTACATAGTTTGCTCTCTTGCTGACGTTACTGGACTCTGAACCCCTGAGAGGTTCCTCCAGCTCAGGCCTGGTGAGCTTGGCCTGCTATGTCCACAGTTGTTCCATAGGTGGCAATGGAGGAAGTGAGAGGATCAGTGAGAGCTCAGGGATAAAGGACAGCAGCTTTTAGTGGTGCTGTTTTAAAACCCACAGGAAGCAGAGGTACCCACCAAGGACAACTCTTAATGAATGAGTTACTTGTTCAGATGAGTAATCAATCAACCGAATATTACTAAATATCAATGGATCAATCTTCTGAAAAAGGGAATGATTCCAGTCTTTGAAGTCTTTGGCTGTAAAGGTGACATTTCATTTTGCTCTTCTCACCGTGATGGAATGAAGTCCAGTTTTGTTCTGGTTGTTAGTTTTATGAGACTTTAATATCCAGAGAATGTCCCAGTGTTGATACGTGTTGAGGCGTAGTGTTGACTGATGGTAGTTCTGTGTAGTGGTCAGTGATGGAGGTAGTAGCATATCTACCTGCTAATGCTAACTGGTTAATAACTAGAGAGTAGGGACTCAGCTTAGAGCCCTCCTGTAGCCGAGCTGACCTCTGACCTCCCTGGGGGCGGGGCCAAGAGACGGGAGAATTGATCTCCCACAGTATTATGTTAACGTCCCGTCAGGGTGTCTCCCTGGCTTCTGCTGCAATGCATGCTGGGATAGGCTCCAGCCCCCATGATGCTGGGAAGGATTACGTGGATTGAGTTAATGAATTAATGAGTATTATAGTATTAGTATTATATAGTAGTAGTATTATGTTGTTGTAACATGTTTACTGGTTACAGTCACTGAGAATACAGCTAGCAGACTTTAACATTAATACTCCAATATCTGGCTTAGTACTATTAGTAGTAGTAGTAGTAGTAGTAACACTAGTATTATTATTATTATTATTATTATTATTAGTAGTAGTAGTAGTAGTAGTATTATTAGTATTAGTATTAGTAGTAATAGTATTAGTAGTAGTAATAGTAGTAGTAGTAGTAATAGTAGTAGTAGTAGTAGTAGTAGTAGTAGTAGTAGTAATAATAATGATAGTAGTAGTAGTAATAGTAGTATTAGTAGTAATAGTAGTAGTAATAGTAGTAGTAGTAGTATTAGTAGTAATAGTAGTAATAATAGTAGTATTAGTTGTAGTAGTAATGATAGTAGTACTTTTCTCTGGTTTGTTGTTGGTGTGTATCAGTATCTGTGTGTGTTACTGTCTCTGTTCTGCCTGGCGACCTGCCACCGTGTTTCCCTCCATCTAGATGGTTTGGTCTGATTTCTCCATCTAGATGGTTTGGTCTGATTTTTCCATCTAGATGGTTTGGTCTGATTTTTCCATCTAGATGGTTTGGTCTGATTTCTCCTCATCTAGATGGTTTGGTCTGATTTCTCCATCTAGATGGTTTGGTCTGATTTCTCCATCTAGATGGTTTGGTCTGATTTCTCCATCTAGATGGTTTGGTCTGATTTTTCCATCTAGATGGTTTGGTCTGATTTTTCCATCTAGATGGTTTGGTCTGATTTCTCCTCATCTAGATGGTTTGGTCTGATTTCTCCATCTAGATGGTTTGGTCTGATTTTTCCATCTAGATGGTTTGGTCTGATTTCTCCTCATCTAGATGGTTTGGTCTGATTTCTCCATCTAGATGGTTTGGTCTGATTTCTCCATCTAGATGGTTTGGTCTGATTTTTCCATCTAGATGGTTTGGTCTGATTTCTCCATCTAGATGGTTTGGTCTGATTTCTCCACATCTAGATGGTTTGGTCTGATTTCTCCATCTAGATGGTTTGGTCTGATTTCTCCACATCTAGATGGTTTGGTCTGATTTCTCCATCTAGATGGTTTGGTCTGATTTCTCCACATCTAGATGGTTTGGTCTGATTTCTCCATCTAGATGGTTTGGTCTGATTTCTCCTCATCTAGATGGTTTGGTCTGATTTCTCCATCTAGATGGTTTGGTCTGATTTCTCCACATCTAGATGGTTTGGTCTGATTTCTCCTCATCTAGATGGTTTGGTCTGATTTCTCCACATCTAGATGGTTTGGTCTGATTTCTCCATCTAGATGGTTTGGTCTGATTTCTCCTCATCTAGATGGTTTGGTCTGATTTCTCCACATCTAGATGGTTTGGTCTGATTTCTCCATCTAGATGGTTTGGTCTGATTTCTCCACATCTAGATGGTTTGGTCTGATTTCTCCACATCTAGATGGTTTGGTCTGATTTCTCCATCTAGATGGTTTGGTCTGATTTCTCCATCTAGATGGTTTGGTCTGATTTCTCCATCTAGATGGTTTGGTCTGATTTCTCCACATCTAGATGGTTTGGTCTGATTTCTCCATCTAGATGGTTTGGTCTGATTTCTCCATCTAGATGGTTGGTCTTGATTTTCCCCCTCAATACTTTATAAACACAATCTGACCAAAGTCTGATGGACTGAATGTGAATCAGAATATTATTCTTTTTTTTGTTAAAAAATCTCCTATCAACCTTGGAAGAAATCTATTAAAACAAAAGAAGAGATTTTGTAGTCATTGTTCCACAAAACAAACCAACTTGTCTGTGATCCCATTAGGATAAACCCAGGCTTAAGTATTTCCGGTATTACTGAGTGTGTGTGTGTGTGCGGCGGGAGGAGGGGAGGGGTCCTGAATGATAACTCTTAAGACGACTCGTTGGTATGAACGCTTGTGAATGAGATAAATGGTTCAGGATCAATCACATTGACCAGCAGCAGATTTCACACCACGCTGTGAAAAACATCAGCCAGCATCCATTCATGACACACTGCCGCCTCAGTCCGTATGCAAGCAGCGGGCTGACAATACATCATGTTTTTGTCATGAGAATGTGTGTGTGTGTGTGTGTGTTGTCTTGAAGAGCAGTGGAGGCTCTTCGCTGGCCTGTTATCACTTAAGTAAAGCCGGCGTAATCCTGTAAGGGCGGATGAGCAGACAGACATGTGATGGCCCACTTGTTTCTTAGGTGAACGGGGGGGTGGTGGTGGTGGGGGGGGGAATTACTGACCAGATGGAGTAGCTTGTTGTGTGTGTGTGTGTAGTGTGTTTGTAGTGTGTGTAGTGTGTGTGTGTGTGTGTAGTGTGTGTGTAGTGTGTGTGTGTGTATGCTGCTTACAGGAGTGAACAAAACAATAACTGATGCAACACCTCAGTTACACCCTGATTTAGTAGATTTGAGTATATTTCATTTTGAGTTTAACAACAACAACAACAATAATAACAACAACAATAATAATACTAAGTGTTATTTAGACTGAAGGGCTTCACCAGTTAGAAGAACAAACATACACAGGAGCGATAGATGTCCAGACATCCAAACAGCACAAAACTATCAACCAGTTAGAAGCCAGAAAACGCTTCACTTGAGCGTCACATCAGTTCAGCTGATCTGAAGTCAGACTCGAGACGTAGATGCCGTAGATTTACGCATGACCGGCGACTGTCACTCTGACCCATCACACTCAATTAGCGAGAGGCGGAGACTTCCTGCCCCCCCCCACCAGATTAAACCCATTAGACCATACCTATCAACTGCGCACTTCACCCTCCTCAAGGACGACCGGCGTTCTCACACTTTGCCGTCGTTCACCGTGGCGACAGCTTCTCCGGCGTCGGGGCGGTGGGGACCGGTCCAAGCTCCTTTAATGGGAGGAGATGAGCGCCTCCAGCAGCACCAGGCTGAACCCCAGCCCCAACCTACTGCAGGTGAACCAGCCCAAGCGCTATGGCTCCACGCTGTCGCTGGAGGAAAAGTGTGAGCAGTCTTTCTTCCTCTTCTACTACTACAGGATGGAGGACGAGGCGGTGCTGGACCGGGGGGCGTCCTTCCTCAAGCACGTCTGTGACGAAGAGGAGGTAGAAGGTAAGATCACTCCCTCCCTTACTACCCACTCTAAACACCTTCATGTGATTCAATAGAAACTACCCTGGAGGCTTCAGACTCGCTAAAGAGACATTTCACTAAACCTCTTATAGTTTTCAGTATTTACAATCTAAGTTCCTAAACACCAACTAACATTTAACTAAGACCAAACAAAGGATGTTACTTTTGTCTGTCATGGGTTTTTGAATGTCCGATGCTGAAGGTAAACAAATAAAAATAAAAAGGTTGCAAGAAAATAAAACGTAGCGTTCAGGGACTTGGAGATTTTTCGCCTTGTTCCTGAAAAACGTCTTTTCTTAAAGCGAAGGGCAGGAAGGGTGTCACTTACCTGCCAGATCTCATCGCACTTCCTCCACCTTCATTCACCCATTTAGCGATCTGGCGTGAGAGAGATGTAGGCGGCGTGTGATCGTGTGTTTACCTCGCTAATCTGAAGTGTGTTTAACCTGAGCCTGCTGGGAAGTGGTCAGGAGTCAATCTCTGGAGGATCTCCTGTCAAACTGAAGGTTATGGGAGATTTGAATTTGTCTTGTTCATATTGAACCGCTCAATTAAAAAAAGAATTGGTCAAAGGTTTTATTTGTAAGGCATAATGGAAAAGTGATTTAACTTTGATGGTTTTCCCAGTTCAGACTGAGACATCTAGTTGACCTGGGAAGAGGAAGTAAGTAGTAAGAGGCAAGTGAAGCTTCAATCCACCAACGCTGGACGAAGTACTAGTAATACTACTACTACTACTACTACTACTACTACTACTTTCCACCAATTCCTGATACACGCTCTCTGACGTAGTTTCCTGTCTTTTGGCAGTTTTCAGACCAAAAGGAAGCTAGAAACTAGTCGGAGACAGTTCAGCTAGTTAATGTGAAAACTAGCAGCAGTACCAGACTGTTGTCTACTGGTAGTAGACCGGTTTAAATACCGGCTTGTTCAATCTCTTCAACTTCGGCGTGTCTCGTTTCCAAAAGCTTCATACCCAAGTAAAGAAGAACAAAGATCAACACCATCGCTGCTTGACCTCCCTCCATGTTTGCTGTTGTTGTGGGTCGTCGTACCTCAATGACCTCACTTCCTTCTTATTGGCGTAATCCCCCGGTGGGAAAGCGACCTGGAACTCTGTTAGGGAACTAAAGAGGTTCCCGCTGAGAAGGTTCCTGCTCCACAAAGTACCCAAAAGGTTTCAGGTTCCTGCGGTGGAACAACGCCACCGAGCCGACCACCGGTCTCTTCAGGCCGTGTGGTATTAACATGCTGAGGGTGCTGCGTGGCGCGTTGCCACCCTCCCATTGGTCCGGGCCGGTCCCAGTGGCTCGGTTACTGGGGGAACTGGCGGGGATGTTGCTGCTCCTCAGCAATCTAGCGAGCTCAACAAACCTCCCAGCAAACACAAGGCTTCATTTCATTCAGGCTGCTCTCGTGGGCGACTCCAAAACAAGTTCCTCTTCCACACAAACGCCGAGGAGGAAGTCGTTCACAAAGCTGGCTGGCAGCGAGCTCCTCTCTCCTCCATCACTCTCTCCTCTTGAGCTCCTCTCTCCTCCATCACTCTCTCCTCTTGAGCTCCTCTCTCCTCCATCACTCTCTCCTCTTGAGCTCCTCTCTCCTCCATCACTCTCTCTTCTTGAGCTCCTCTCTCCTCCATCACTCTCTCCTCTTGAGCTCCTCTCTCCTCCATCACTCTCTCCTCTTGAGCTCCTCTCTCCTCCATCACTCTCTCCTCTTGAGCTCCGCTCTCCTCCATCACTCTCTCCTCTTGAGCTCCTCTCTCCTCCATCACTCTCTCCTCTTGAGCTCCGCTCTCCTCCATCACTCTCTCCTCTTGAGCTCCTCTCTCCTCCATCACTCTCTCTTCTTGAGCTCCTCTCTCCTCCATCACTCTCTCTTCTTGAGCTCCTCTCTCCTCCATCACTCTCTCCTCTTGAGCTCCTCTCTCCTCCATCACTCTCTCCTCTTGAGCTCCGCTCTCCTCCATCACTCTCTCCTCTTGAGCTCCTCTCTCCTCCATCACTCTCTCCTCTTGAGCTCCTCTCTCCTCCATCACTCTCTCTTCTTGAGCTCCTCTCTCCTCCATCACTCTCTCCTCTTGAGCTCCTCTCTCCTCCATCACTCTCTCTTCTTGAGCTCCTCTCTCCTCCATCACTCTCTCCTTTTGAGCTCCTCTCTCCTCCATCACTCTCTCCTCTTGAGCTCCTCTCTCCTCCATCACTCTCTCCTCTTGAGCTCCTCTCTCCTCCATCACTCTCTCTTCTTGAGCTCCTCTCTCCTCCATCACTCTCTCCTCTTGAGCTCCTCTCTCCTCCATCACTCTCTCTTCTTGAGCTCCTCTCTCCTCCATCACCCTCTCTTCTGGTTCTGTCGTTCAGTCGTCTGTCAGCCCCAACATCTCAACACGATGCATGTTGTTGAAATACAGTAAAGTAGGGTTCGTCAATATCTACCTTTTATTAAAGGTCAGATATCAGATGTCAGTTTGCCTCCTGATTTACAAGCTACAATAAAACTAAATTAAAATATGCAACATTTTATTTGCTTTGTGCATTTTATGTATTTTTATGTATTTTATTAATTTAACTGTTCAATTATGGTTTGTTTTTTTTGGGGGGGGGGGGGGGGGGGGGGGGGTCACCAGCCTTACAGAGCTGCTAACAGTAAAATAATTTCATCAGTCTGGTTTCAGTTTTAGTGTCCTTGATGGTCTGAATGTTTCAGAGGCTTCTGAGGAGGAATATCAGCAGCTTCTTCTAACCCCCTATAGGTGAAACCTGCTTTGAGGTTTTATTATCTTTAACATCTCATCTACTGAGGCTGTTCAACCTGCTGTCTCCTCCCCAGGTGAACTAACAGCTCTCAGGTCTCGGTTTCCTCGAGGGGATGGCGGTGTTGTTTCTGTCAGGATGCCGTCAGAGCTGTCGCGGCGTCCCATTGATCTGGTGTTGTCATGTTGTCACATAAACATGGAGCGGTGCCATGTCTTGTTGAACCAAAAGCCTGCTGGGCTGCAGCGTCGCTGTGGGCCATGCTGGTTTTGGCTCCAGCTGCATGTCTGTTTTCTGGACAGTCTCTGTTTCTGTCCATCTGCCTTTCTGTCTGTCCTTCACTCTTCCTGTGTGAAGGCTTTTCATGTTCTTCAGCTGAGAGTTTTATTGAAGTGAAACTGGAATGAACTGGTTGGTTCTTTGGTAATCAGCCACCAGGTTCAGCTCAGTCAGGGTTTGATACCGGGGCTGACGGGTTGCTATGGAAACTGCCAGTAGCCGATATTTTTGTGACGATATTCAATGTCTTCACATTTTCCAGTTCCATGCCAAACAAATAGTACGTATTCGGTAGTTTCCCCACAATTCTCCTCAGGGTGAAAAGCCTCTGAAACATTGAGACCATCATGGACACTAAAACCAGACTGATGACTGATGACATTGTTTTAGTGTCAGCAGCTCTTTAAGACCCCCCCCCCCACCTATTGAATGGTAGGGAGACATTACTGACTTTAAATGAGGAATTCATTTCCAAACGTCATTCATTAATTAAATGAACAAAGAAAATGTGCAAAGAAAATCTAATCTCAGTTTCAGGTGAACAACATGACTCTAACCAGGCCAGTCTCTCGGATCACCCTCTCTATGGGCCGAACCAAACACTCTGAACAACATGAGAAACGGGACAGACGACGGCACTGAGCACAACATTTCTGTATTTCTTTTGAATTGCGTCTGACGTTTCCTGAAACCTTCTGGCTCCTGCTCCGTGACTCGATGCTCCGTGAAGCTGATCTGTGAATTTAGATGAACCCCCAAAACACCAGGCATTGTGAAACGGTGAAGAATGACTTCTGTTGTGCCCGAAGGCCTAAAGAGAGCTCATTGTCTGTTGTGTTGAGGGGTTCGGCCACTTCCTGGTCGGGTCATGTGCAGTGCTGGTCCCAGCGTTACCCAGGGTTCATCTGACACCGATAGCATGGAGCCTTTGTTCAGGAGGACTGTGGATGAGATTGTGATCGTCAGGACATGCAAAGGTTTCATGTCAACAGGCAAATACTCTCGAACAGATATACTCAAACTAAGAATAGAAACAAGGTTCAAACAGATAGGAGGAGATAGGAGGTTGTTCTTGTGACTACAGCCAGTTACAAATTGTGACCCTAAAAATGCAGTAAAACTATGTAGATGTATTTGAGGCAGAAATAAGTTGAATTCATCCTAATACTCCTAATACTCCTAGTACTCCTAGCACTCCTAATACTCCTAGTACTCCTAGTACTCCTAGTACTCCTAGTACTCCTAATACTCCTTCTCCACATGTGGTTGTGGTTAGAGAAGATGAGCTGCTAGCTGAGAGACAATAAGCATCTTTAAAACAGATCGGAGATCTAAAGTTCAACTGTTGTTAAAGCAGTTAAAGATCCCAACAAAATAGTGAAGGATCGTTCCTATGAAGCTTGAAATGCTCCCGAACCTCTGACATGTTTGTAGTTCAGTTCACTTCTGTCATCTTTATGGTTCCATCAGCCCACACAGTTCAACGTGTCTGTCAGGCTGCATGTTGTCCGTCCGTCTGCTCCTGCAGTCTGTTGGAGCTGAACGCAACTAAAGCTGCATTCAAGGAAATTGTAAATTGGGAAGTTTGTAAAATACCCCTCAGCTTTCCAAGAGGGAAGGAGCTCCAGCATCCCTGACACATGTTCACTAACAAACAAACAAACAAACAAACACCCTTCATGATGCTGTTATATGTTGTCAGATTTTCATTTACATCTTAGTATTGTAGCATTAGTAGTATTTAATATAGTAAGTAAACTTTATTCATAGAGCGCCTTTCAAAATAAATGTTGCACAACAACACAACACATAAAATAGAAATACAAATAAATAAAATTATATGATAAAAATATGAAACATTAAAAACAGCACAGAGACAAAATAAAAATAAAATTCTTACGGTACAAATGAGTTTTTAAAAGCTTCTTAAAACAGCAACTGACTCTTTAATAACTAAGGGGAGACTATTAAAGAATCTTTCCTACTCAGTTTCAGTAAATACAGTAAATACAGTAAATACAGTATACATGTGATATGATACAATGCATTTTGTAAAAACATGTATTACTAGCGGATACAATTCCATGTTCACCTCCTCAAACTACCAAAAACTTCATCAGCAAGAATAAAGTGGAGTCACCCCTGACCCTTCTCAGAGGTTCATGCAGCATGTTGGAGCTCCTCACGCACATCTGAGCTGCATGTTGTCACCAAACAGCCCGTCTGCCTCTCGCTACTGACCCTGAGCCAGCAGACGGCATGCGGCGCTGCAGGTCCTGCAGGTCGCCGCCGGCCCATGCAGAACGGCTCTGTACCGGTGCAGCCAGGCAGCCGCAGAGTCTTCACCGCGACCTGCGACTTCTCCTGGAGGCCAAATATTTATTTTGACAGTGTGCTGTAAACTCTGCAGCGCCGCTCTGCTGGGCTACGTGGAAATGTTCCCCGTTTGGTTCATATGAGTTTGTTTTCATTGGGTGAATAATTCAGTGTTTCAAAGGTGACTTGCATGACCTGCAGCCCGGGAACCTGATGGGATGTTTTAGTGCCATATCTGAGTAATAACATGAATCCTTGCTGTTCCTCTGCTCTTCTGCCTGGCAGGTCACCACACCATTTACATCGGCGTGCACGTGCCCAAGAGCTACCGACGCCGAAGACGCCACCGCCGGAGGGCCGGCCACAAGGACAGGAAGGAGAGGTTGATGGAGAACGCCTCCGACAAGTCAGACGCAGAAAACAACGACGAGGCCAGCAACAGCATCCTCAAACCTCTCAGTAAGTGGGGGTGGGCTCGGCGTCAGGGCGGATCAGGGGCCATGTCCCGTCTCCGGTGGTGACCGCCGCTAACCCGTTCTCCTTTTCCCCCCCGAGCGACGTGCCGACTCCACCGGGCATCGCTGTGCCGGGCCGGCCGGGTGACGAGCTCGTCTCGACAGAGCAGAGTGAACGTTCGCTGTGGAAGTAATATCTGTTCTGATACGACCGAGCTAGCCGGTGATACGAGAGTGTGTGTGTGTGTGTGTGTGTGTGTGTGTGTGTGTGTGTGTGTGTGTGTGTGTCTGTGTGTGTGTGTGTGTGTGTGTGTGTGTGCGTGCCCTCTTGGTTGGCTGGAGCTTCTTCTAATGCGTGATGCCCCCCAGGGGATCAGCTGGTCTCAGGACGCTCGGACAAAGAGGTCCGGCCCGTTGGAGAACGTTGAGGAGAGAGGGAGGAGAGGGAGGAGAGGGAGGAGAGAGGAGAGAGGGAGGAGAGGGAGGAGAGAGAAGCGTTACTTGGGGTGATTGTGAAGGGAAGCGAAAGCTCTTCTGGATGGAAGCAAGAATTCAAGTTGAGGTTTGAGTGAACATGCAGCTGAATGTTGGTCCTTTAAATCAAACCAGCAGTGGAGAGAACAGATCTCATACTTCTACCTTTTATGTCTCTTTAACACTAAAGACGAAACAACCACACATCAGCTCATGACGATTTCACTCTGTTCACAACAACAGATCTCCACATGATCTGGAATAAGTCTCATTTAACTCCTGGATATGAAACCATGAGATCAGAGGAAGATCTCAGAGGAAACTCAACACTGTTGCATCTTCCTGTTTCCTCCACGAGGCCAGCAGACACACAGTAGGAGCTGGTTATCATTGTATATGTCACATGGTAGCATCTTCACACTGATCCTTCCTCCTGGTGGCTCAGACCACATCACCTGAATGTCCTGGGTCTGAATCACATCTCCTCCTCATCCTCACCTCGTCCTTCCTGTCTCCCTCTCCTGCTGAATCCTCTCTCTCTCTCTCTGTCGTCTCCTCGTCTCCTCATCACCTCACCTGGTGCTCGTCTGCCTGCTGAGGGGAGCAAACGTTGAGTAGAGTAATACATTACCTTTCTAGCCTCTGTGGTTGTGATCCTCGCTGCTCGGGGGGGTTGTGGGTTTGTGATGAGCTTAGCGAGTGGCTTAAGGAGCGATTACTGATGTTATTCCAGTGTTTCAGATATCATGTTGCCGTCTGTCTGGAGCTGGAAGCAGAGCGGAGTGTAATCCGAGTGTTGCTGGTACTAATTCCTGAGCAGCTACTGTTGGTTTTGTCTTACCGACTCCCCAGTAAGACGAGGATCACACTGATTATAGTGTTTTAAAGCCTGCTAGTTTTCACCAGACAAACTGAACTCAGAGCTGCCAGTCTGTGTACACATGGGACCGGTGGGGGTGGGGGTGGGGGTGGGGGTGGGGGGCGTCTTACTTCCTGCATCGGTCCTGGTTCTTGAACGCCTCTCCTCAGTGCCAGAGCTTCTGCTTATTGATCTTTTGGATTGATTTGTGGGGGAAGCTGATGTATGAAGTGATGCCAGTGAAGCCATATGGTGTTACTGGGGAGATATTCCAGTCTGGTGTGTGTAAATAGTTTTGCAGTCACTCCGATCCGTTTCCTCTCTGTCTTAAGGGTTAGGAGGTGGTATGGTTCAGAGGTGAGTCCTCATTCATCAACTGTATTTGAGTTTATATTGTTTAGATGATTAAAATCACCAATACATGTTGGTGTTTCCTCCTCTGTTATCATTTCAGAAGTACAGTGACAGATTTACACTGTCCATGGTTGATGAAGAGCATCTATCCATCCGTCCGTCTGTCTCAGATATACCCAGAAATAAGTTCTCCTGTTCTGTGATGTTATTGAAAGTAGTAGTAGTATCATGGCAGCTAAGGTGTGAAGAATTACAGTTACAGTTATAGTTAGTTAGTTACAGTTAGTTATAGTTAGTTAGTTACAGTTAGTTATAGTTATAGTTACAGTTATAGTTACAGTTAGTTAGTTACAGTTATAGTTAGTTAGTTACAGTTAGTTATAGTTAGTTAGTTACAGTTAGTTATAGTTACAGTTAGTTAGTTACAGTTATAGTTAGTTAGTTACAGTTAGTTATAGTTACAGTTAGTTACAGTTAGTTATAGTTAGTTAGTTAGTAGTTATAGTTATAGTTACAGTTATAGTTACAGTTAGTTAGTTACAGTTATAGTTACAGTTGTAATTACAGTTATAGTTAGTTAGTTACAGTTAGTTATAGTTAGTTACAGTTAGTTATAGTTAGTTAGTTACAGTTAGTTATAGTTACAGTTATAGTTATAGTTAGTTAGTTACAGTTAGTTATAGTTATAGTTACAGTTATAGTTATAGTTATAGTTACAGTTACAGTTATAGTTATAGCTAGTTAGTTACAGTTAGTTAGTTACAGTTATAGTCACAGTTACAGTTATAGTTCGTTAGTTACAGTTAGTTATAGTTATAGTTATAGTTCACAGTTACAGTTATAGTTAGTTACAGTTATAGTTAGTTAGTTACAGTTAGTTAGTTACAGTTATAGTTACAGTTATAGTTATAGTTAGTTAGTTACAGTTAGTTATAGTTATAGTTACAGTTATAGTTACAGTTATAGTTAGTTACAGTTACATTTTTGTCCAGGTGGCTCAGTTTGCTGAGGCCCATACCATGACCCAGTGATGTCCTGGACCTTTGTCTCGTATGTCCCCTTTACTTCCTGTTGTTAATCATATACTGCTCAATATAGAACATAGTTCATTAGTTCTAACTGGCCACAACATGATGAATAGGAGGTTTGGAGGAGTGGAGTGTCTCACCCCCTGTCTCACCCCCTGGGTAAATCTGTCTCTTTAACACCATGGTGTTAATGGTGAGACAGAAATCCCCTAGTGTCTACAAGAGCTGAATGTTGTCATCATCCATTGGAGCTACAGTGCAACAGTGATATAGCAGAAAACACACAGCTGCAATGTGTTTTTCCTTGTCTTGCTAGAAAACTTTCCACTCATGTGTTGAGTGACTTCCATGACCCTTTGGCCCTTGGAACCTGTTAACAGCCTGTTTGTATAAGACCCACAATAATGTGTGTCAATGGGAAAATAACCTTTCTTCATCCTGAAAAACGGCCGGGCCTCGGTGGCATTTCACCATTCAAGGAAAATGCGACTATGTTGGCAGGAGAACTTGATCATTGACGTTGTGTTTGCAGTCAACACTGAGATACTCCTCCGTTTCATAGGGGTAAAGTAGCGTAAATGCTGTTGATGTTATATAAATAAAAACACTGTCATGGAATTACGGCGCTAATGGGGTGCACAGTGAAACGGCATGATACTACAAACAGAGAACATATACAGTACAGTTAATATGGCATGACATTAAAGGAAAATAC
Organism: Hoplostethus atlanticus; assembly: GCA_034670405.1. NCBI lineage: Eukaryota > Metazoa > Chordata > Actinopteri > Trachichthyiformes > Trachichthyidae > Hoplostethus > Hoplostethus atlanticus. The sequence goes on along the minus strand of JAXDDX010000042.1, from coordinate 1,994,040 downwards.
TTCATGGGTCATTTCCTTGTTGCTGTCAAACATTCTGTATGTATATAAATGTACAAATGAACATTTTATATTCCATTTCCCAAATATCTATGAACCATCTCCCATCGCATGGCTGTCATCATGTGGCACCAGGTCCCTTTAAGGGTACTGACTGATGGATTATGGCTTCATGTTGGTATCTGTCAATGGGATAATGGAGTTTCAAAGTGTCTGGAACATTCCTCACACATTCTCAACATGCTCTATGCACTGAACAAGCTGGTATTTCCCTCAAGGCTGTATCACAAAGCACATCTGGGCCTGTAAGCAACAAATCCTCTGCAATATATTTTTTGTCTTTTGCAATGCTGGAAAAATATAAACAAATGTAACCCCCCCCCCCAAGAAAAATAAAGAATCAGTTGAAAATAAATATAGAGAAGGCAAACCTCCCATAAGGAGGGCAGGTGCAGGTCTGAGCCCAGCTGCAGCGTGGTGGCAGGTTGGAGGCATTTCTAGAGGCGGGGCTGTAATCTCATTGGTTGAGTTAAACCTCAGTGGGCGGAGCCAAAGAACCACAGTTTGAATGAAGGCCAGTGGAAAACAAGGGGTAAGAGATATAACCAATATAGTCCAAGTGTTGTTTCAAAAACTGTTTTGCGAACAGCCACGGTGCGGATGTTGTGCTATCCTCCGGTTACTAAGCGACAGATGCTAAGCTAAGTGTGGCTAGCCATTTTTTATGTTTTTCATTGCAACTTGAAAACCATCAGCATCACCTCAACAAATAAAGAAATGTATACTAGAGGAACCCTGCAGATTATTAGGTCCTTGTTAATAATATTAGTACTGGGTGTAATAATTTTACACCTCTAATCATTTTAACATTAGACTGAAAAGGGGCGGGACCAAGGGGGCGGGACCTGGAACTCATTTGGGGAAAATTATGTCACACTTGAGAGGACAACTATGAAGCCGACTTCTTAATAGAAAAAATGTTATCTAGGTCAGTAGTTCAAACTAGCCATACTAGCCTATAGCTAGCTAGGTCAGCTAGTTAGTTAGCCTGCTGACCTTCCAAGATCCTGAATGCCATGAGAGTCATTTCTCTTTGTTTTTTAATTCATATTTTGACCAGCGTTCCTTCTTTCTCTTTCCTGTTTGCTAGGTAGCTAGGTTTTGTGGCTCCGCCCATTGAGGTTAAGTCAACCAATGAGATTATTTCTACCTCTAAGAAATGTTTGTAGAACTGAAACTGCAGTCTGCACGGCAGGCATGAAATACTCCTAATGCTACTAATAATACATTTTATTTATAAGCGCCTTTCAAGTCACACAAGGACACGGTACGGTGAATCACAATCACAAATCAGGAGATAAAAATAACACGGGTCATCAGTAAGACATACTGTCTCTCTCTCTGGAAACATGGCGGCCCCAGGGGAAGGCCCTGGTCTGTCTGGGCTGAATCCTCTTGTTTGGTCAGATGGACGCTGCAGGGTCTGGGCTGCCTCCTGGTCACTACTACGACCATCTGACCCCAGGTCATTTTGATGAGCTTTTTTTCATCGGGACCAAATTCCCTCAAAGTAGATTATGAAGATTATACTCTATTCATATTCACATGGTTTTAAACCTAGAAAGATCAAGCTACGGCTGCTGCCATTTTTGTTTGTTTGTTTTTGATTTTTGTCTTATTTCCTACGTCACGCTGACAGATGATATCGTCCATAGTTACTGACAACTTGTGTCATTCAGTGAGCCCAGCAGCCCAGCAGCCCAGCAGCCCAGCAGCCCAGCAGCCTAACTCAGTCTAGTATAAACTATGTCACTACAACACTAGCTGACTATTATACCTCCATCTGATAATCTCTCTATCAGTTTGTGTCGGCACAGACACAAACAGCCCAGATGTACGGTGTCATAGGTGCAATGAATTATGGTCATTGTAGTTCACTTGGCAGAATTAAACTCATTTGAAAACTACATCAGAGAGAATCACCAGCTTCCTGCATTACGGCACCTAAAATGAAACAAGAACAAAAATGTAGTAAAAAGTCATTACTTAGATTACTTTACTCATTACTCCTAGAGAGTAATTTGTTACTCATTCCGTTAAATTTCTGTTACATCTCCAAACTTGGTGATTGCATCCTCTTACCTTTTAACGTCTGTCTGAACGAGGTTAAGAGGAGTCAGAGGAATTCAACTGACTTCATTTTCCCCATAGAACCACCTGTGATCTAGTCTCTGCTGTGATCTAGTCTCTGCTGTGGGGGAAAGATGCACTATGTTGTACCGGACGGTTTCATGAGAGGAATGTTTGGAGGCTTTGATGACCTTTTCCGTTGCCAGAGGATAAAAATGATGATCAAATAATTTCATGTTGCTGAGCTCCAAGATATCCAAGCCTGTTGTTGGTGTAAAACCTAACCTCAACCCTGCTGTGTAGTGAAGTACAGTGGTAATGTACCTCAGTCTACAGTCCACCTGAACAGGAGGTCCTCAGGTGCTTCACCAGCTGGTTCCTGTTACGTTCTCATCAGGACTCTCATCAGCCCTCATCATCCAGCACAACAAAATAGCAGCGCTGGATTGTCCTGGTATAAATACTGTGCTCTGAATGTATCACCCTCAGGGTGTCACTCTGCATTCAGCCCGAGCCCCTTCGCTCCCCGTGGCGGTGCACAAGCTGCCCTGCATACTGAATGTCAGACTTTGTGGCATGGAAAACATTTCCTGCATTCTCAGTGATCCTCTCATTGCTTTGAAAGATGTGATGCAGAGCTCCAGCGTCACTGCATGTCACACACAATCAACCTGATATTGGATCCCATGTAGTTTACGTGGGGAGTTTTTTCCATAAAGGTCAGAGGAGATGGAAGGTATTTGTGTAGGATGCATGTCAAGAGTGGGACTAAACAGGCCTTTAGTGGCAGTCACACTAAGCTTTCTGCCGGGCAGTAGGCATTCTTCCTCCATCCCCTATCCCATGAGCCTCCACTGCTGGGACAAAGTCCCCTTTGTATGCCCATGGCTCTTGGCTAGAGCACACAGAGCTTTGAAATTGCGTTTGAACGATGGGATTTTCATTTCTATCCCTCCTTTTCGTGCTCGCTCTCACCCCTCTTTGCTTTCAGTCTGTACTGAACCTCAGCCCCCCCACCTTCCTCTTAGCAACTGCTCGGCTGAGACAGTATTGCATTGACACCAACACTCTGCTGTTAGCAGCTAGAAGCATGGACAGGCAGTATAGGTCTCTCATGGGTATTTACAAATGATTGGAAAGCTTTCCTGGACACTTTGAATTCTTATTGAGGACTACTAGATATTATAAGAAGCTTAAATGTGTCATCAGCAACTCATAAACACTAAAAAACTTTGTCCCAAAGCTAAAAACCAAAGAATCACAACTCTAATCTGCGATGCTGATGTACAGCCAGGAGCTGATCTAATGACATTCAGTCTACAGTGTGTGTTTGAACGTTAACTTACTAATAACTTCATAATATAGATGCTGATTGATAAAACACCAATTCAACCAAGCTTTTACATTACATTACATACAAGATCATGATTATTATCTCAAACCACAAACCACCAGCATCTGTTGATTCTACCAGGACGTTGTCCGGCTATACGTTAGTGTTCCTGGGGGAATCCTAAAGATTTTGGCACGTCACTGCGAACAATCAGAAATAGAAGAAGAACTGGGTAGTTAGCATGAGCAGTGATAGCCACTGTGGCTGAACAGACAAAGAAAAGAGCGCCACCTACAGGAACTCAAACTCCATCAAGAGGAAACCCAAGGAGGAAGACGTCACAGTACTGGACACACTGTTTGATTGACAGGTGATCTCTGGGAAGAGCAGTGAGGAACACCACAGTGAGGAACACCACAGTGAGGCTGCTGTCTTTGACCCCTGCCTTGCTCTCCTTACTATTGGTTGCTTGTAATCTTGCCGATTTTGCATTTTAAGCTTGTTACTGTTGACTGTTCTCCCTCTAAAACCCTCTGGACAGGAGAGTCAGCTAAATGGGGAAAATGTACATGTACATTATTGTAGCTGGGGTATAATTAAACTGTGAGTTAAGCTAGTTGCAGCTTTGTGTCCCACCCAGCAATCTCACAGCTACTCATCAGGCTGGTACCTGCTGTTGCTGTTATTATACCACAGACACAATGTGAGGGAACGCTGTACGCCTTCCCCGTCGACTGCTGACTGAATGAATGAATGTGGTAGTTGCCGTGATGTTTCAGGGTGGTATATTATATATATACCACCGTGCACAGTAGACGTGCACAGTTTTGCACACCAAAACAAATGTGACTGGTGTTCACATGCCCCGATAAATTGAAAGATTAACTAAGATTTCTGCTCCATTATGTTTTGTTTACTCTGATTATGACCTTACCCCGATCAAGATCATTAGATAGTAGTACTAGTTGGAATATTGCCTCAGTTGGGTTAACATTGGATAATTACTGTGCGTGTAAAAGTAATCACGATCATGTGCTGATGCGATAAACCTCACCCATCTGGTATTCCAACCAAACTAAAACAAACACTAAAACCAGTTACAGATACTATTTGACCGAGGTCGTATTCACACACAAACACACACATCAACACACAAACACACACATCAACACACAAACACACAACATTTGTAAAGAATCAGATTTCCTGCAACACAATTACAGAAAATATAAAATATATCATAGCAAACATATCCTATAATAGTGCTTCATAACACATTTTCAAGTCATTTTATTACAAGTCAAGACTCGAGTCACTGGAACACGAGTCACAGTCAGGTCTTGAGTAATTTCTCCATGTGACTCCAGTCAGACATTAATGGCGTCTGCATCTGGAATTCATTTCTACTCATTCCATCAAGATGAAATCAAGAGTTTATTTCGTTCATCTCTGTTGAACCAGTGAACCGGACCTCCAGTAGCTGGTGTCTGACACCTTACACCGCCTCCTTCTGACTGACATGATGCAGCATGGGTCGGGGTGCCGGTGACGTTGGCCCTGGCTGGGCCTTGACTGGGCACGGGACGTCGCTTGAAGGAATCTGATTCACGGCCAAAATGAAATGGGGGTTAGGGGTGTCGAGGGTCGGAGGCACAGTGAACTCTGTTGACCCTTTGGCAAAGAGACAATACATGTCGATGTCCATGACGCTGGAATGGTCATATTTCTGGAAGAGGAACCGGTCCGTCTTGATTACGGATCTCTTTACACACCAGCAGTCTGATTTCTAGTTGCTCTAATGATATCGTTTTTGTAAGAGACATCTATGGTGGCTTGTAACCAGAGTAAAGTTTTCTACATGAACTGAGAATGGGCCAGCAGTCATTGGTGTGTTCAACAGTTGTTCTCGTTTGACGTTCAATTAGAGTTTCCACTTTTTGTTTGAAGAAGCTGTAATGGTGACCACAGGAAACAGATTGGAATAGTGTTGAAAGTATTATTTATTTATCAATCCCTTTGAGTTTCTATGGCTCTTTTTTCTAGAAGCACTGATGCTTGACTAAATATTCAGATGAGGAGCCGGGGGAGGAAGGCGAAGCCAGAGAATGGGCCGTGAACCATTTCCTAATTGTTAATGAGGGGCTCCGGGGCAGCGTGCCAAAGCTGGAGGGCCAATGGTGAAGGCCTGTTTGAACAGTGGAGGGGTGCAAGAAGGGGCTAGCAGTGGGGACAGTGTCAGTGAGGGGACCCCTAAAGCCCCTCGGCCCCCCTCCTACCTGGTCCACAAAGTGCTGCAGCAGGCAATCGAGAGCGGCTGTCACTTTCATCCAGGACTTTAATGAGCATTTAGCTGCTGATTCTGGAGCTTACCGACGGTTATCTCCACACCCACCTCTTGACTGAGCACCAGACCCTGGGCCAGCTGATTCGGAGAGCAAAAAGGGGGGTCACTGAGCGGTAGAGATGTCCAACAACAACAACAACCAAGAAGAGAAGGAGGAGAAGGAAGAGGATATGGAGGAGAGTGGAGAAGAGGTGGTGGTGGTAAAAATCCCTCCACCTCCTCCTCCATCATCTGCTCCCGAGGGCAACGTGGACGATTCAGCCAAGCCGTTGCCCAAGCCCTTGCCGAACGGGCACCAGTGCCAACCTATGAACCGTAGTATTTTCCCTCTCTCCGCAGTCTCGCCGGCAGCCGAGCGGATCCGCTTCATCCTTGGGGAGGAGGACGATGGCCCGGCGCCCCCTCAGCTCTTCACCGAGCTGGATGAGCTGCTATCTGTGGATGGACAGGAGATGGAGTGGAAAGAGACCGCCAGGTAAGAGCTTCAAACAACACACTAAAGTATAGAGAGTATCTTACAGTTATGATGTTGTTGATTAGCCCTCTCTGTTGATGTGCACTGTATTATTTAAAGAGTTCAGTGCCTGGCATTAACAAAAAGACACCTACTGCATTGGCAGCAGCAAGGAGAATCAAACATGGAGCGCTGTCCAAGTTCTCCACATATTTCTCCTGTGTGGCCGCTAGTGGGATGGGATGGGACGAGTGTTTATACATCATTAGCTCCGATGAATGGATGGAGCTCTCCCACAGGAAATGGGATCCCTTGAATGCCGTTTGAGGCTGGACATGAACTGATTTGTTGTATAACCTCTGACCAAATGTACCATAAATAGTAGCGACTGGTAGGTTCACTGTCGGTTGAATTTACTTCAAATGGTCAGTAGTCAGTGGGTTTTCTGGAGGAACACTACTGTCAAAAGTAATTTTACCTTTACACGAGTAACCTTAGGGCTTAGTCCAATATTAACAATATTAATAATAAATTATAGACGTCCTCAACATTGTTATTAATGACGATAGATCATGAATTCAAACACCTCTCTCTCTTTCTGTCAGATGGGCTTCAGAATAAAGTCAAGATTCATGTTGGTCCTCGTCTCCCTTACCTTCACACAGAATCGTTCTCTTCAACTTGAAACGGAACTACTTCAATCTAAAACCTTAATATATCAGTCCTCACCAACAACATCCTGTGTGTTTTTGTGGTGACATGATCTTTACAGTCTGATCTGGTTCCCTTGTCTCATGGTCCAATCCAAGGTTGTACATCAGGCTTGGTCTCCCATTAAATTCTGTATGGGTTCTTGTTTTTCCCCCAATTAAGCAACAACGACATAGCAGCTAGCTAACTAGCATCCTGCTTCTGCCATTCAGTTAACCGTTGTGATGCACAAGATTAGGTAGCTTCACCTGAGATCGATAACAAGGGATGAAGGTGCCTAACCCCTCCTTCGTCCTTCACTTGTATTGAACATCATACATGTCAATCAAAGATTTCTCAAATGAAATGAGGAGGCATAATGTGATTTGACACTGTGAACTTTGTGACACAGCATTTCTGATCATGTCATCTTTCAAAAAACCCATACTGATTACAAAACAAGTCAAATTTGACCTAGCTTGCATTTTGTTCCCAGCCAAATGCAATCAAAAGCTAAGCTTGGTGGGAAGCTGCACAATTTGGCAGAAAGTTGTGTGATTGCAAACAAAGGAAAACACTTGTTGGAGTTTCAGTTCCTCTTCAGAAGTACTCTGTTACTTATTTCTTGAGTTCTGAGTAGTTATATATTACTAACACACAGTGAAATCAGTCCTGTCTCTTTAATGTCAAACTTCTGCTGTAAATGACTGCATAGATTAAGACACTGTGCAATGTCTCACCTAGTGTACCGAGGGACCCATTATGGATAGAGGATTTCACAAGTGCCGGGTGATGCTGGCTGCCTGCCAGATGCTCTCCTGGCAGCCGGACTGCCCAAATAAAACCTGGCATGGAAATAACTGTTCGCAGCGCTGCACTCTGACTAGGCAAAATATCAGCATGGCACGGCTTCTGGATTTGATTGATAAATAATTCAGTTGTTGCTCTGTAAGACCAACAGCTGAAGTATTTATTTTATTTCCCCTATGCTCCAGTTTGATTCATATTCATCAACACTAGATTACACTAATCAGACCGACAGAAAGGTCTAATCAGAGCACAGTGGAAAAGATGGAAGGTAGTAGTTTGGTTTAGAACTGCCACTAGAAAAATTTGGGTTTGACAGCTTAAATACTTCAGTAGGTCCACAAAGAGAGCTGCTATTCTCCAGGTTGAACATCACAGATTAGAATCTTGTGCTTTCATTTCTATCTTTGGAAGAAAGTCGATCATGTTCTCAAAGAATTATAGGGCTTAACATTAACACAGTCTATGGATACCAGGTAGCTGTTTAGCTTTATTCTGGCAGCAGCAAGAACAACTGAGCAAACACTGCTGCTTCCCTGCCTGCCAGGACCCTCAGCACCAACCAGGCTCTTCACAGGCAGAAATACAATCTAGTAGTCAGTACTAATGGACACCTGAGAGCCAGTGATTATTCTTGAGTAAAGAACGGTTATTCCCATCAAAACTCTGCTGGACGCCCAGAATTAACATCTAAGAGATAAAAGTGGTTTTACTGCCTAGTGACTGCTCCTGAAACATGTTGGTCATCACAGACTCTCAGCCTATTAGAGAAGCCCAGACTAGATAATCTAATCATTCCTCACAAACAGAAACCTGCTACTAAAAAGTGATAAAGAGATAACCTCTCCAGGGCCTTCTACCTCCCTGCCTACCAATGGACTCTCCTGTCCCTCCACCACATTGCTGCACAGTCCTGGCAGTCCTGCACAGGGTCATACAGATCATGGACCAGGACAAAGCTCTGAGTTATATGTTATAATGACATCACTATATCCACTGTGAGAAAATAACCAGCTTCCATACTTCGTGACAGAATCTGGTCCATACTGGATAAACAAGTGAGAATAGTTCTGTCTCATGACTCCTTTGTGATATTAGACCTCACTGTCCATACCAAATACCTGTAGTACTTCAAATTCAAAATATTAAGACTTCAGCATCTTTGATGAGACTTTGAAGTGTTGCAAGATCTTCATCCTTAAGATGTTTTACAATTACAGAGTTAGGCCGTATAGTTTCACATGCCCATTTCACCCAAGCACAGAAAATACCTCTGGTGGTTTTG